>OX421508.1:12515398-12952571 GCA_949126835.1 Anisus vortex | reverse complement strand
TCTCTCTCTCTCTCTCTTTGTCTCTCTCTCTCTCTCGCTTTGTCTCTCTCTCTCTCTCTTTGTCTCTCTCTCTCTCTCTCTTTGTCTCTCTCTCTCTTTGTCTCTCTCTCTCTCTTGTCTCTCTCTCTCTCTTTGTCTCTCTCTCTCTCTCTCTTTGTCTCTCTCTCTCTCTTTGTCTCTCTCTCTCTCTTTGTCTCTCTCTCTCTCTTTGTCTCTCTCTCTCTCTCTCTTTGTCTCTCTCTCTTTGTCTCTCTCTCTTTGTCTCTCTCTCTCTTTGTCTCTCTCTCTCTCTTTGTCTCTCTCTCTCTCTCTCTTTGTCTCTCTCTCTCTTTGTCTCTCTCTCTTTGTCTCTCTCTCTCTCTTTGTCTCTCTCTCTCTCTCTCTTTTGTCTCTCTCTCTTTGTCTCTCTCTCTCTTTGTCTCTCTCTCTCTCTTTGTCTCTCTCTCTCTTGTCTCTCTCTCTCTCTTTGTCTTTCTCTCTCTCTCTCTTTGTCTCTCTCTCTTTGTCTCTCTCTCTTTGTCTCTCTCTCTCTCTTTGTCTCTCTCTCTCTCTCTCTTTGTCTCTCTCTCTTTGTCTCTCTCTCTTTGTCTCTCTCTCTCTCTTTGTCTCTCTCTCTCTCTTTGTCTCTCTCTCTCTCTCTCTTTGTCTCTCTCTCTCTCTTTGTCTCTCTCTCTCTCTCTCTTTGTCTCTCTCTCTTTGTCTCTCTCTCTTTGTCTCTCTCTCTCTCTTTGTCTCTCTCTCTCTCTCTCTTTGTCTCTCTCTCTTTGTCTCTCTCTCTTGTCTCTCTCTCTCTCTTTGTCTCTCTCTCTCTCTTTGTCTCTCTCTCTCTCTCTTTGTCTCTCTCTCTTTGTCTCTCTCTCTTTGTCTCTCTCTCTCTCTTTGTCTCTCTCTCTCTCTCTCTTTGTCTCTCTCTCTTTGTCTCTCTCTCTTTGTCTCTCTCTCTCTCTTTGTCTCTCTCTCTCCCACGATATCTTTTATTTTTCATTTTCATTTTCCACTTTCTTCCACCATGTCTCTTTACCATTCTCTCTTTCTCTCTTTCTCTCTTCTTTCTCTCACACTATCTATTTCTCACATGTCTCCCTTTTACCCATCTATTGACTCTATCCTTCTCCTACTCTCTCATTGTCCCACACTATCTCTCTCCTCTTTCCTCTCTCTTTGTCAAGACCTCGCTAGAACTCTTCATTTTTTTCATTCAAAACAACACTCTCTCTCTCTCTCTCTTTCTCCAACTATATTTCTCTCCTACAAACTATTTCCTACAATCTTTCGCTCCCACAATCCTCCTACTCTGTCTCTCTTTCTTTTTTCATCACTGATTGAGACTCACTCTTTCCTCGCACCAACGCCCTCTTATATCTCCAGCCCTCACCCCCCCCCATTACCCGTGCGTGAGGTCCCTTATGCTTGCTACAATATTTACACCGCCCCTGCCCTCCAGACAACCACTACAACTACAGACATAAACTAGTACGGGGTTTGACGCCCAATGCAAAGAATTGACCAAACAAACTTTCGGTGATTTGGTTCAGGTGAGGAACTCAGAACAACATAAAAGCAGCTAAAAACCACCCAATTTCTAGCTCTTTATGTTGACAGCTTAACGACACAGTTAGCAGCTAGTAAACACAAAGAAAAGCTCTAAGAAAACACGCTACAAGAGCTGGAATTGTCGTTTATCTAGCTCTGAGGAAAAGGTTAAGATATTTTTACTAGACCAAGATAAACAATAGGTGTATTCATTGTTGGCTAATTTGGTTGAAGCCATTCAGTGGCATGTGGTAAAAAGACAATATCAGTCAAATGGCTCTGTCAGTGTTTCTTTGTGCTAATCAGATGGTATGATTTCTGTTCCCTGTGTAAATGGGTGGGAGATTATTTCAAGCACGGTTTTGGTAGCGTGACTGTGACGTCATATCCTAATTTAGGACATGGCATTTTTCCATTAATTTATTTAATATACAAGGCGACTGATGTATTTAGGTAGAAAAATTAAATCCTACAAAAATATTCAAAGCTTACTTTAAATGCATGTTGCGATAAATCGAAATGCTTATTTAATATTATACATTCATTTGATATGCATTATAACATAGTTTTATTTCTGCAACCACAAAATTTTAAGACTTAACATTTATTTTTTCCATTTTATTTCATATTAAAACACAATAGATCTAATTGGAAGAACATCTATACACTATATGATACTCAGATTCGAATCATATTACAACACAATAGATCTAATTGGAAGAAAATCTATACACTATATGATACTCAGATTCGAATCCAGGTAAAATAAACAGAAATGCGGGGTCTGGGGGGGGTGCCCATGAGTCCACACTCTACACCATCTAATGTGGGCACTAGTATATTTACTTGGAAAAACTAAAGACAGATGGTCATTGTGCTGGCCACACATTCCCTTTACGACCGAAGAACGCTGCTCCAATAGCTATATGGGCCAACATGTGCTAAAAAAAAAGATTCTCAACTCAATTATGGAAACATATATAATAAAATATCAAGGAGAGTTTTCAAAAAGTACATTTTTTTAAACAATATAATATATACCAGGGGTCGGCAACCTTTTTCTAACAGTGTGCCAAACTAGGATTTCTAAATCATTCAGCGAGCCATCAGCCTAAAAGTCAACCTGCTCTATTATACTTTTGTTATAAATTATTTTTATAGGACATTAACTCCGTAGCAAGACCAATATTTTATTAATAAACTTTCACATTTAAGGTGATCAACATTAGATCTATCATTTGTTTGTCAAGATGAAGATTTAACACCTTGCAAATGTTATATATATTTCCATCTCAGTTGAACTGGAAAGTTTTTTAATATGTTTAGTGTTTCACACTTTGAAAAGAACCATCGATTATTATCATCGTTAATCGGATACTTAGTAATCATACAATCTGGGTAGATAATATAATGTTTTAAACTAGACATATTGATTCTTTAGTCATAAAATATTTAAAATTTATATAATTTTCAAATACTTTTTACATTTTGATCATTTTAAAGTTATAAATTGGTAACCATTTATTCTTTTATAACAGAAAAAAAACAAATTAGAAAAATTAGCTCAAATAGAACTGGTTTATTATCTCCCTTTTATTAGAAAACGTTTCCACATTTGATTCAATAATATTGAATTTGTTATGTTTTGTATAAAAAATATTACTGAATAATTAATTTTTTCTTTATATAAAAAAAAAGTCTTGGAGGTCTCTCGCGTGCCATTCAAAATCGCTCTGCGTGCCAGGTTTGGCACAATAAAAAAGGACACTTTACAGATGCAGTTGATTATATAATATATGTTACAATTAATGACCAGAAACAAGAAAGGCTGAAAATTCAGATCATTGGTAAGATCTATCACTAATTGTATACCTTCGGAGCAAATTGAGGTGCATGATGACAGGAGGGTGAAGCAGTTTTCAATGGTTATGGCATACTATGGGGGTTGTATGGCCGGCACAATGCCCAATCGTCCTTAATCTATCCCAACTAATGTCAGGGACTCATACGAGCTGTGGGGACTCAGGGACATCCTCCAGACCCGGGAAAACTCACCCTAGCCTTCACCAGGAATCGAACCCCAGTACATTCGGTACGCCGGGCAAACGCGCTGCCGCTCGGCCACCCTTAGCCTATTCACAATCGGTTTTTTATCTCTTTGACAGGGCGGTGCTCTGTGAGAGCACGAGAGTGTGTGTGTGAGAGAGAAGGGCGGGAGATGTGATTGATTGCCATCATAAGCCTGCTTACTTACGCCCCATTATTCCACATGTTTAAACACCAGCCTCTGTCCTTGTAACGGACACACACTACAACCGTCTCTGTCCTTGTAACGGACACACACTACAACCGTATTACACTCACGCTATAACCCTTTCCGTAAACTCCGGATACATTGGGGAGGGGGAGGTGGGAGGGGTTTACTCTCGGGTGTGTTGTGACTCACGCCGACGGTCCATTAAATGGGTGGACCATTGAAGTAAGCATTGCACGTGATCTCACGACTCAACACTACATAGGGAGGGGGGTGGGGAAGGATAGAAATGCGGAGGGGTAGGGATCAAACATCAAACGCTCCTTATCCTTTGTAATCCAACAACCCGTCCGCGACCTCACGCTCCGCTGCCTCGCTTACAGACACTCACTCACACTCCCACACACACTACTCACACTCCCACATACACCACTCACACGCTCCCACACACACTCATACTCTTAACTCCTCACTGATGTCAGTCAGTGGTGAGGAACCTCTTTTACGTTTGGGCTCTGATCCTTGGCTCTGAGACTTCAAATATAATATTGAATTTTGTTTTCTACTTTCTAATTCACCCGGAACAATGGGCGTCGACACTGAGAATGTTGAAATGTGGGCCACTCAGTTATTCAATATTTCCTTATTCGCTTACAACTATACATGTACTTGAAAAATTTAGTTTTATCTAATAGTCCAGATAACAAATACCCAGAACAAAAATGCCCAGATAAGAAATGCCCAGAATAGAAATCACCAGAAAAAAATGTCCAGAAAACAGATGTCCATGAAACAAATCATTAACAGTAAATTACTAGAACAAAATTTCTAGTAAGTCGACTCGTGTCAGAAGACAATGTCCAGAAAACAAATGTACAGAAAACAAATTTCCAGAAAACAAATGTCCAGAAAAAAATGTCCAGAAAACAAATGTCCAGAAAACAAATGTCCAGAAAACAAATGTTCAGAAAACAAATGTCCAGAAAACAAATGTCCAGAAAACAAATGTTCAGAAAACAAATGTCCAGAAAACAAATGTCCAGAAAACAAATGTTCAGAAAACAAATGTCCAGAAAACAAATGTCCAAAAAACAAATGTCCAGAAAACAAATGTCCAGAAAACAAATGTCCAGAAAACAAATGTCCAGAAAACAAATGTCCAGAAAACAAATGTCCAGAAAACAAATGTTCAGAAAACAAATGTCCAGAAAACAAATGTCCAGAAAACAAATGTCCAGAAAACAAATTTCCAGAAAACAAATTTCCAGAAAACAAATGTCCAGAAAACAAATGTCCAGAAAACAAATGTCCAGAAAACAAATGTTCAGAAAACAAATGTCCAGAAAACAAATGTCCAGAAAACAAATGTCCAGAAAACAAATGTCCAGAAAACAAATGTCCAAAAAACAAATGTCCAGAAAACAAATGTCCAGAAAACAAATGTCCAGAAAACAAATGTCCAGAAAACAAATGTCCAGAAAACAAATGTCCAGAAAACAAATGTCCAGAAAACAAATGTCCAGAAGAAAAATGTTCAGAAAACAAATGCCCAGAAAACAAAGGACTATAGATAATCAGATGATAATTCTTGAATGGTTGTCCCTTATGTCCAGTTGTGAGAAAACATACGTGGTCGGCTGTTTAGGCTGTTGCTGTAGTTGATGGTGTCAGACGATGCTAAAAATGATCCGTCACTGACTAATGCGTTTGTTGCCCAATCTGTTTTGCCGTGGCTCATATAATATATCCAGTGGGGATGGTTACGGTGGTAGAGTGCTTCTTTGCGAATCCCGAGGTCAAGGCTGTTTTCCTACGGGGGGTATTTTTTTTATTTATTTATTTGTCTGAACGACTTCTAAGTCCACTTGGGTCAAGGCATGTTTAGCGAAAATGTATGAACCGAGTGTGCATTGTGATTGCCACACAATCTTTCTCCTGGCGACAGAGAGACACATATGTCAATACTGCCCTGAAGGCGGCTAGTTCTTAAATAGAGTATCGAAACTAATTTATGGAAATTTAATACGTCAACGATTATCCAGACACACACACATACTTTAACACATTCATACATACAATGCCCATACACTCACATGTACACACTTAAACACACACATTCACGCTAACACACATACACACACACGCACCTCCAGCCTTTCCATAACGGGCAATAAAAAAATGTTTTATATCCATCGTCTCTTACGGTGACCTTTGACCTTGACCGCCACCCCTTCCCCCTCCCTCCCGTACCATTATTCTGGCCTCCTCCCCACTCAGCCTCTTTTTTTGTGTTTGTTATGTTCCTCCTCCCCTTCTTGACTTGAAGTCTTGTACCGTCGGCTCTGTAGCATTCAATCATAATATAGAAAGTTGAGCCTCACTCTTGGGATATTGATTCTCTTGAAGATGCTCCGTCTCGGGCTCAAGAAACTGGGACTTGAGGGGGGGAGGTGTCTGGGTGGGGAGGGGGCGCCTGGGAGGATATAATGGAGGGTAGGGAGCTGATATTATGAAAGAGAGAGAGAGGGGGGGGGGAGGGGTGTGAAATTTAGGGTAACTCGCGGTCTATTTAAAACAGAGTTCGGGGGGGGGGGAGGGGAGGCTTGGTGTCGGAATAACATTTAAAAAAGAAGAGAATTGTTCCGGAAAAAAATGTCGCGCCCAGTTAGTTGTGGATAGAACAAAAGTTTTAGTTTTTGACTGATGATGAAACTGCATAGAGAGATGGTGATGTAGGGTACGATATAAATAATTAGGATAGATGACCATGTGGCTATGTGGCCATGTGGCCATGTGGCTATGTGGATTGTGTTTTGTGGAATATTGTGTTGTTTTGGGTTTATTATTTTACCCCTACCTCCCCTCTTCGTTCCCTGCCCCCTCACCCTCCCCCCGCCACCCCCCAGACAGTCTGATAATCATCATGTGATAAAACAGATATACGGCGAAGTGGCCGCGTGACGTAATCTAATACCACGGATGACAACCCCCCTATTGTCAGCGTGTGGCACAGCAATGTGTATGAGACACGAGAGTGTCAGAGTGTCATTGAATGTGACATGTAATGTGTCATTGAATAGCACATGTTAGATGTCATGGAAAAGGTCAGTGAAATGTCATAGACATATGAGGTTTCATTCAGATAAGACATACAAGGTTTTATTGAAGAGGCCATGTAAGATTCAATTAAACTGCTACATAGAATAGAGACAAGTAAGTTGTTGTCATTA
Source organism: Anisus vortex (assembly GCA_949126835.1). Lineage (NCBI taxonomy): Eukaryota > Metazoa > Mollusca > Gastropoda > Planorbidae > Anisus > Anisus vortex. Next base: position 12,945,554 of record OX421508.1, on the reverse strand, counting down.
AATAGATCTTGTATAATGTCATTGGACATGTCATGGTATACGCTAAATAGGGCATGTAAGAAAAAAAACAGATCCACCCCACAACTACCCCACACCACAACTACCCCCACAACATTTTTCTTTCTATTTAGACACACAATCCGCTACTCTCCCACAAACACAAAATATATTTGAAAGTTTTCTCTTCAGTTTATTTTATAGTTATTTTTGTCCGTTCCAATTTTTCAATCGTACAATTTTATTTAAAAGTTTTTTTTTTTTTATGTATTCGAAATATGATAAAGCTACGTTCGATAACTCTAAATCCGTCGTGTTTAGTCTTAGAGAATTCACGGTCAGAAAAAAATATTAAAAAAAAAGTCTCTTTGTAGAAAGTAAGCGGGTATTAAATATTCAAGTCCTCCATTTCTTTTTCATTTTTCTTTTTTTTTTTGTTTGGCAGGGGCAGATTACTCACACATTAAAATGTCTAGCTGACCCAGTAGAGATTGTCTCCCTTGACTCATGTCTTTCCCTGCCCGACCCACGTACAACCGCTGCCATATAATTTTCAAAACTAGGGAATTGGACTTTAGAGAGATTCGGTAAATGGCTTGGAGAGTAGATGTCCGATAAATTAACACTGTAGAGGTGTTTTACATTATTTTACAAGGTGTCTCCTGCCTCTGTGTGAGAGTATGTGCGAGAGAGAGATAGAGAGAAAGAGAGAGAGAGAAAGAGAGTGAGAGAGAAAGAAAGAGAGTGAGAGAGAAAGAAAGAGAGTGAGAGAGAAAGAAAGAGAGTGAGAGAGAAAGAAAGAGAGTGAGAGAGAAAGAAAGAGAGTGAGAGAGAAATAAAGAGAGTGAGAGAGAAAGAAAGAGAGTGAGAGAGAAAGAAAGAGAGTGAGAGAGAAAGAAAGAGAGTGAGAGAGAGAGAAAGAGAGTGAGAGAGAGAGAAAGAGAGTGAGAGAGAGAGAAAGAGAGTGAGAGAGAGAGAAAGAGAGTGAGAGAGAGAGAAAGAGAGTGAGAGAGAAAGAAAGAGAGTGAGAGAGAGAGAAAGAGAGTGAGAGAGAAAGAAAGAGAGTGAGAGAGAAAGAGAGTGAGAGAGAGAGAAAGAGAGTGAGAGAGAGAGAAAGAGAGTGAGAGAGAGAGAAAGAGAGTGAGAGAGAAAGAAAGAGAGTGAGAGAGAAAGAGAGTGAGAGAGAGAGAAAGAGAGTGAGAGAGAGAGAAAGAGAGTGAGAGAGAGAGAAAGAGAGTGAGAGAGAAAGAAAGAGAGTGAGAGAGAGAGAAAGAGAGTGAGAGAGAGAGAAAGAGAGTGAGAGAGAGAGAAAGAGAGTGAGAGAGAGAGAAAGAGAGTGAGAGAGAAAGAAAGAGAGTGAGAGAGAGAGAAAGAGAGTGAGAGAGAAAGAAAGAGAGTGAGAGAGAGAGAAAGAGAGTGAGAGAGAGAGAAAGAGAGTGAGAGAGAAAGAAAGAGAGTGAGAGAGAAAGAAAGAGAGTGAGAGAGAGAGAAAGAGAGTGAGAGAGAAAGAAAGAGAGTGAGAGAGAAAGAGAGTGAGAGAGAGAGAAAGAGAGTGAGAGAGAGAGAAAGAGAGTGAGAGAGAGAGAAAGAGAGTGAGAGAGAAAGAAAGAGAGTGAGAGAGAGAGAAAGAGAGTGAGAGAGAGAGAGAGAGAGAGAGAAAGAGAGTGAGAGAGAGAGAAAGAGAGTGAGAGAGAAAGAAAGAGAGTGAGAGAGAGAGAAAGAGAGTGAGAGAGAAAGAAAGAGAGTGAGAGAGAGAGAAAGAGAGTGAGAGAGAGAGAAAGAGAGTGAGAGAGAAAGAAAGAGAGTGAGAGAGAAAGAAAGAGAGTGAGAGAGAGAGAAAGAGAGTGAGAGAGAAAGAAAGAGAGTGAGAGAGAGAGAAAGAGAGTGAGAGAGAAAGAAAGAGAGTGAGAGAGAGAGAGAAAGAGAGTGAGAGAGAAAGAAAGAGAGTGAGAGAGAGAGAAAGAGAGTGAGAGAGAAAGAAAGAGAGTGAGAGAGAAAGAAAGAGAGTGAGAGAGAAAGAAAGAGAGTGAGAGAGAAAGAGAGTGAGAGAGAAATAAAGAGAGTGAGAGAGAAAGAGAGTGAGAGAGAAAGAAAGAGTGAGAGAGAGATGGGAAGAAGAGAGGGTGTAATAAATATAATATACTTGGTCATTGATTACTTGGACATAGATTACCTAGACATAGATTACTTAGACATAGATTACTTAGACATAGATTACGTAGACATCGATTACTTATACAAATACCACGTAGACAGATACCTCTACTGACACAATAAATCAGGTTCGCTTGACAGTCAATTTATTTGTGGTATTTGTACTATTTTATGGACAGATCACTGGCCAATTATCTTCTCTCCCCCCCCCCCCCCCCGTACTCCCTGCCACAAACCTCCATCTTTCCAGAGATAAGATAAAAATAATGAACGTAACAATCCACAGATATTTGCGACCCTTCGCAGACGATAACAAAATATATTTTAAAAAATTGATTTGAAGTACTTGAGTGATAACTTAGTCATTGGCTGTGTGCTTTGTTTTGTCGCTATTATTTGTAATAGGCAGAGATGAATGAAAACAAATATTTGCCACGTGGTCTTTAACCAAACATGCAGTTATTACCATTGGTAAACTCACGCTCATAATCTTTCATATCGTGACTCAACACACACTTATAATCACTGACCAAACTTTTTTTTTTATTTCAGACAACTTGGCAATACAAAAAAAAAAAGATTTGGCAAACAAAAAAATGAAAAACCTGGCCAAAGATAAGCAGGAAATCAATAAGTCTGGCGGCATTCCGGCAATTCTGCGTTCCAAATGACATGCGGCATTGTTCTATGGAACGTCAAACTGAAAAGATAACATACAACCCAGGGGGGCGAGAGTTTTGTGTTTTTTGTCTTTTTTTTTATTCTGTCGAGTGATGCTTTTTTTTTGTCTATTGCGTTCTTCGGTCTGGAGGTCGTATGTAAGTGAGGCGGCGCGCATTAATCTGTTCATAACGGGATTTCCCAATCCAACCGCAAATCGCAATGTTCTTCTGAGTGGTATTTTTGGGTTACCTTTGTTCTACACCAATTCCCGGCTCCAGGCAACAAAGAAAGACAACAAAAAAATTCCAACCTGTAGGTCAGATTATGGTAATAAATTAGAGATAGACTGATAACAGTATATTTTGCCACAAGAGGACGTTTGGTAAAATTGGAATCCATTGTTAGCAACAGCCTTCGAGTATAGACGTCACTTTATTCCACTATTCACTATACGAACATTTCCATAACTTTTCTTTGGCCACGGCATACTAGGTGATTGTGTGGCCAGCACACTGCACAGCCGCCTTTACTTTACCCCAACTAGTGTCAGGTACCCATCAGAGCTGGGTAGACTCAGGGACAACCTCCAGACCCGGGAAAAATCCAAGGCTGCACCAGGATTCAAACCCGGGACCTTCGGTATGCCAGCCGAACGCGTTGTTGCACGGCCACTGTACCCCTATAATCTGTGTGAGCCAATTCAAATTGCTTTTGTAAGTTGTTCACGGCTGTATGTACATCGAGTGCCTTTAAAACATTTGTAAAATTGCAGATGTAATATTGCAATGCAGCGTTAGAATAATAAGATGGACCGCTTGCTCTATTTTTAGATCTTATATCAACTTTTTTTCCGTGCGCAACCAATAAGGCTGTCTTAAATTACTTCTACGCTCCTCGTTGTTTCTTAAATTTTAATGTTTCCGTTTTATACAACTTTCGATTATAATTTTTATTTTTTCATTGAGAAAATCGAAGCGATTCAATAAAACGGAAGTGCAAATGAAACAACGAATCGGAAATTTCGAAAATCAGTGTTTCGAGTTATCATATAGCAGAAATACTAAAGCAAGTGGTCCATGTATATTATAGTCTATGGATATACGTAGGCTTTAGTCAATAAGTATGATATAAGTATAGTCAATAAGTATGATATAATTATAGTCAATAAGTATGATATAAGTATAGTCAATAAGTATGATATAAGTATAGTAAATAAGTATGGTATAAGTATAGTCAATAAGTTTGATATAAGTATAGTAAATAAGTATGGTATAAGTATAGTCAATAATATATGATATAAGTATAGTTAAAAAGTATGGTATAAGTTTAGTTAACAAAGTAAATGTTGGTTTTACACTAATCTAAAGAAACTGTGTAAACAAAAGGAAAACGTATTTTCAAATTTTAAAGCAACTAATTCAAATAGACTACACAAAAATACCTAAAAATTAAACATTTTCCTCAGAAACTATTTATACATCTGCTGAATGAATATGTAAACGATGTAATTTCTAACAACAACAATAAAATCGTATGGTGCTACATTATGTCAAGAAAAATGGATACAACAGGCAATAATAACAACTATAATGACAATGAAAAGTTCGGCAATCATCCACAACACACATTTTGCATCATCACTCTCAACTCCAGGTGACAAAGAAATCTCCATAAATTGAAACAAAATAGAAGAAATAGGAAATATAAATGTAGAAGAAAAGGACATAAACAAAGTCCTAACATTCTTAAAAATAGATAAAGCTTCTGGTCCAGATAAAATAGATAAAGCTTCTGGTCCAGATGAAATACCAGCAAGACTGCTTAAGAATTAAATCTCTAAAACACTTTTTCAGACCTCTCTAAACCAGAGCAAAAAGAATATAAATCTGACCCTGGAAATTACAGACCTGTTTCCCTAACAAGCATAACATAGGGCTATGAGACTACATTGATATCTTTGTCAAGCATTTGATGCTAACTTCAGAATAATTACTGAACTTTTATAGACTTCTTCATTTTTAGGATGCCGATAAGTAATCTTAAATTTAGAAACACAGAAAATAATTTCATAATCTCTGAAGATGTAATTAACTTGAAGTGATTTAATCAAGACAACGCCAAGCTCATTGCCAGAAAAGCAAATAATTAACAAATTTAAATATGGCAACATGATTGGAGGAATCTTTGTAAATGTCAAGTTTTTAGTTTGCAATGTGCGCACAGCTGAAGTTAACATCGTCAAGTTTTTTCTTTGTGTGCAAAACTGAAGTTAACACTGTGACCTCACGTTAAAATAGACTGCTCAAGAAAGAAAAATGTTAACTGAACTAGTTGATACACTGCATACACAAAATAAATGTAAAGAGGTGACTCCAGACTGAAGACTAACTTATAAGTATAAATTCTAAGTGAATACATACATTTTGTATAGTATGTTTTTATGTTATTTTATTTATGTAATGGTTAAAATTAACTCTTCAATCAAATAGTAGTACTAGATCTGGTTATTATTTTTATAGCGCATCTTTTCATGCTGTTGCGTTTGGCATGTTGAGTGATCTTCCATTCCTTAAATCAGCGTGCTTTAAACTCAATCTTGGGAAGGCTAAGGCATAAAAACACTAAACTTGTTTAAGAGAAAGGTCCTCAAACTCTCCTTAATGAACTCTTTGTCCGTAGCCAGCTATTTCACAGTGTATGATATGTTTTTGGCCATAAAAAAAAAAGTATTAAAAATATTTACATTTGGAAAAGTTAAGTTAGTAACAGGATGTGGGTACACGTAAAGCAAATGACCATAACATATAAAGAGCTTGTGTGGCCAGCAGATGCCTTAGAAATATTTTGGTGAAAGTATGCAAAGTAGTTATTGTTTTTATGGTTGTTAGTTTGCGGTTGTTTTGTTGTTTCATCTGCCTGTTGGTAACACGCTCTCTATGTTTATCAATTACCGGTAACGAAAAAGACCCAATCACTTCTGTCGACCAACACACTGAACTACATTCAAAAGTTTTCTTGTTAAAATGTTTTAAGCCAAGTGACTAGAGATGGGCGATGGTAGAGCACTGTGGCATCACTGCACCATCACTGTGACATCACTGTACCATCACTGCACCATCACTGTACCATCACTGTGGCATCACTGCACCATCACTGTGACATCACTGTGACATCACTGCATCATCACTGTGACATCACTGCATCATCACTGTGACATCACTGCATCATCACTGCACCATCACTGTACCATCACTGTGACATCACTGCATCATCACTGCACCATCTCTATAACATCACTGCAACATCACTGTAGGTCTACCATCACTGTACCATAACTGTACCACCACTAGAACATCACTGAACCATAACTGTACCACCACTAGAACATCACTGTACCATCGCCGTACCATCACTCTACCATCGTTGTTCATAAAATGTTTGCTGTATTATTGTTTTATGTCATGACCTATTCATTATGTTATTATCTGCCAAATGTCGTGTCATATCCCAATTAACAAGTTTCCAGGGACCCACTCACCGCAGACTCGATCAATTTGTGCAGACGTGACCCAGACAGCAGAGAGCAATCAGCACACCATGTGGAACATACAGATATTATACAACAGAAAGTTGGGGAAAGGGGGTAGTCTACCCGTAGCACGCTTGGCTTACGAAAAAAAAAATACAACTTATATTGGCAACTAAGAAAAACATGTGCACGAGGTTACAAGGGGTGGGGCTGCCCATTGTCTATTCAAGGGTACGAGAAAGAAAAAAAAAATTCTCTAACCACTGATCCAGAACGAGGCCTTCGGTGCAGACTAATTGCTTGGATGGTTCTCAATACTTTACAAAAAGACTACTTTGAAAAAAAAACACACAATAGAAAACAGAGAACAGCTCAATCGATAGAGATATACTTGAATAACATAACATCATGGACATGCAAATAGAATAAGTAATTGCCGCACGGTCACACAGTACTATATACTTCTGGTAGCATTCTCTGTGTGACCTTTGATTAGCCATGTGGTACTTGCAAGTGGCAGTGTCTGGTTAAGGTCGATACAGTCTGGCCAAGCATGGTTCGGTATTTACAAAACAAGGCGAAACTTGTGGGTCTACAAGGTGGTGCTGCATCGTTAATGATGCAAGTGGAGGTGTTTTGTGATCAAATGTGACTTTATCTTTACGAGCCTTAACAAGGCGACATGCCACGGATAAGATGGCGGAACTAAGATGAAATTTTCCATCACCAAACGTTATGGCGTTGCCTATAGAGCCGCTCTGCCGGTATACGAGACTTATACATTCGGTAATGGTCTCCCGGGTACAGGTGAACCGATTGTAGGCTATTGACACTCCCTGACTTCAAGTATGACTCACTCCCTTACTCTTTTTCTGACTCTTTGATTAATTCCCTTACGCTTGTCTGACTCTTTAAATCATTATGTTACTCTTTGTCCGACTCTTTGACAAAATCTCTTAATCTTTCTTTGACTCTTTGACTCATTCTCTTACTCTTTGTCTGACTCTTTCACTCATTCTCTTACTCATTCTCTGACTCTTTAACCGACTCTTTGACTAATTCTCTGACTCTTTGTCTGACACTTTGATTCATTCTGCTACTCTTTTGTCTGACTATTTGTCTCATTTTCTTACTCTTTGTCTGAATATTTGACTCATTTTGTTACTCTGTACGCTTTGTTTGACTCTTTGACCTAATCTCTTACGCTTGTCTGACTCTTTGAATCATTATGTTACTCTTTGTCTGACTCTTTGACAAATTCTCTTAATCTTACTTTGACTCTTCGACTCATTCTCTTACTCTTTGTCTTACTCTTTGACTCCCTCTCTTACTCTTTGTCTGACTCTTGGACTCATTATCTTACTCTCTGTCTGATTCTTTGACTCATTCTCTTACTCTTTGACTTAGTCTTTGACTCATTCACTTAGTCTTTGTCTTATTATTTGCCTGACTCCCAGGCTGAACCACTCCCAGTCTTATCTCCAGTCTGTCTTCGTCTGTTTCTCTTTGTCTTATTTCCAGCCTGGCTCCCTCTCATACATTCTGCCATACTCCCAGTTTTACTCCGTCTCTTACACCTCACTCCCTATTTGTTTCTAACTTTGTTATCTCTTTCACAGCTTCTGTCAATTTCTCTCAATTACTATTCCTCTCTATTTCCTGTCATCTCACTTCACTTATTTGTTGCCTTCCCCTTTATCATCTCTTTCTTTCTCTCTTTTTCTCTTCCACTCAATTTTTGTCTTTCTCTTTTTATTCTTGTACTCCCTCTGTTTTTCTTTTTCCCTCACACTCTATCTCTCGTGCTTGCTTTTTCTCACTTTCTCTTTCTCTTATCTCTTTCTACATTTCTCTCTATCTCTATTTGTCTTTTACTATTATTTCTTTCGTTTTCTTTCTCTCTCTATTTTTTTTTCTCTCTCTATCTTTTACGTTCTCTCTTTTTCTATCTCGTCCTATCTATTTCTAAATATTTCTCCTTCTTTCTCTCTCTCTGTTTCTTTCTCTCTTTCTGTTTCTTTCTCTCTCTCTGTTTCTTTCTCTCTCTCTGTTTCTTTCTCTCTCTCTGTTTCTTTCTCTCTCTCTGTTTCTTTCTCTCTCTCTGTTTCTTTCTCTCTCTCTGTTTCTTTCTCTCTCTCTGTTTCTTTCTCTCTTTCTCTCTTTCTTTCTCTCTCTCTCCCCTTCTTGCGCTCATGTTCAGGTCAACTTGTTCTCATTGTATATTTCAGTCGACCGTTCTCCCACAGGTAACTCTTCCTCTATTGAGGTACGTCCCTGCACATAAAGACTGCTGTTAAACAAAAACAGAACTGAGCTTCAAAAAAAATTAAAGTCAATGACCAACTTAGAGCTTAAGCTGTGCTGAGCTTATGTCATGCTGATCTTAGTCAAAAAACGTTACATTCTTAAAGTCAGGGTAAAACTATTATCACTGTTTAAAACCTTCAGCATTCCTAGTCTATAATTTTCAAATGTACAAAAGTTTTTATTTCTTTCCTGTAGAAAAACAAAATGTTATTGACTTCAAATAAGCAAAATACAAAAAAACAAAATGAAAATTTAAACACATAAAACTACAAAAACAGTATGGAAAGATTAATTAGAAAAATTGAAATATATCTGGAGCATGGCTTGAAATGTAGAAAATTTGCCAACTGATTATAGCAGTAAAAATATTTTTGTCGTTGGTTACCTTTTATTCAAAATAAAATGCCAAATTACTTCGGTGTGATAAGAAATTGAACACACAAAAAATTCATGTTGATGAAGCGAATAAAAATGTTCAAAAAGCATAGTTGGTTTCATCAAAACAAGAAAATTGTACAAGTGTAACAAAAACATTATGCTACAATGCTACTTAATATTAGTTAGACCTTTCCTAGAGAAGACATCTTCTGTCTGAAACCCATCAACGAAAGAAAAAAAAAATCTTTTTGAAAAATTTTAACAAATTTAGAAAAGAGCTGCAAAGTTTATAAAGTGAATATTTACAACTAACAAGTGTAGCAACATTAGTTAAATCCAGTATTGTATCACAAATTATGTGCATTTTTAATTTAATTAATGAATAAAATAGAAGAATATAGTTAGTTAGTTTAAGTGAAAGAGAAACACTCAGATATATAGATATATATATGGGTGTCCAGTGACCAATGCAGCCGTTTTTTGACATATACAGCCGTTTGTTGATATATACAGCCGTTTGTTGACATATACAGCCGTTTGTTGACATATACAGCCGTTTGTTGACATATACAGCCGTTTGTTGACATATACAGCCGTTTGTTGACATATACAGCCGTTTGTTGATATATACAGCCGTTTGTTATAACAAATACAAAGTGAGTTTTTAATTCTCAAGACCCATTGCCTGCTTGTAAAAGAAAGTAATTGTGTTTGAATCTAATGTGTTTGATTTCAACTAGTATTCTGTGTTATTGTTTTTTAATTGTTACGTAGGCTATACATTAACTTGTTTGATTACGTACACGTTCAGTGGAGTCTCTACTTTCTACCCGTACGAATCCATACTTTCAAATTTAAATCCCTTAAATGTAAATGTAAACACCCCAATGGGTAAATAATACATGGATAGCGCCTTTTTCAGATGATTGATTAGCGAAATTCTTCTTCCTGAATGACAATTGGCTATAAAATAGATTGACTAAACTATTCAGGAAAAAAATAACATAATTTAAAACACTAAACAAAATGCAAGACTAGATTCATACCATGGATATACGTAGGACGCAATAATCTCCTGTACAAAAGGAGAGTCCGTAACTTAAAAGATAAGAAGATAAGGTAAATGTAAAATAAGATATAAATTGTAAACCTCAGTGTACAACAGGTATCGGGAACCTTTTTGTCTTAGAGAGCCATGGACACCACATATTTTGAAAAGTAATTCTGTGAGAGCCATATACAGTTTAAAACTAAAAATTCAAGTAAATGGAGTTAAATGCGTGCATTTTGTTTAATTTCAACACTAAAAGTACAATAATTATGTCTCTGAATTCTTCTGATGCTGAGCTGCAGTAGACTCAAGCGCATTTGTAGAATGAAATATTGATAAGCAATTAATATGAAGATCAAAAAGTCTAAAAAACACATTTTTTAGTAATCGAACATTTGTCTGCGAGCCAGATGCAACCAAAAAAGAGCCACATATGGCTCTCGAGCCATGGGTTCCCGACCCCTGGTGTAGAATGTACACAAATAAAAATTATGATCTTTCTACGGTGCAAACTTAAATATACAATAAAAAGAGAATAACAAAGAGAAAGCTAAAACATCCCAGACGCTGAGTGAGTTGAGATTGTCATCTTTGTAAAGGTCATAGAAACAAATGAACTGGAAAGGCACCACTAAGGTAAATAACACTAGATCTAGGGGAAAAGTCTCCACCTGGAGAGATCATCACATTTCATTTCCAATATTTCTGTGTTGTCCCTCGAAGTTATTTCTGGGTACGTAATTGCTCGCCTTCTCCGCTGCATTTCATTTTGTTGAGAAAATATAATAAGTTGTGTTTTTGTTTCTGTTTTTAGACTTTCCAACCAAAAAACTAAAGTGGAGGTAGGGGAGAAAATTAGCGTGTTAAAATAGGCTTCAAATTATGTGCATGAGTTGAAAATTAAATAATGAGTTGTCAAACTTTTTGCTTTTTTTAAAAAAAAAAAAGAACGACATTTTGTAAATCGGTTAAAATCTTTAACTGGCGATTTTTTGTCAGTAGGTTTAGTGAAGTACCGTTTTCGTGGTTACGACTTGCAGAAGTGGATGGCAGATTAGTTTATCTACAGATGCTAGAACGAAATCGCAGAATGTCTTAAAATAATCTCAGATTGCACAATTAGTTCTACGATATCAATGATTGTAATTGAAGCTTCAATCAATCTTATTTTTGTATTAACATAAAACATAAATGTGGGTACAAGGAATGCAAATGTGTTGACACTATCTGCATTAATGGGGGAAAAAGTAAAGCGCCCATTTCAAAACACGTCGGTCCTTAAGGGTTAGTCAAGCAGTGTTTATCAGTCTCCGTTGCCACAGTATACATTGGAGTTGTGTGGCTAGCACAATGTCCAGCCGCCTTTACTTTCTCCAAATGACGTCACCTTATGAGACATTGAAGCTTTGTTTTTATTGCAGTTCCCTAAGTGCCTCATTACATATTTCAATTTCAAGACTGATGACAGAATTACTTCTCGATAACCAAACTACATCAATGAAGACCAGTTGTTTTAAACTTCCTCTTTCTCTTAAGACAATATAAGCCATTTAGTGGTATTTCTTATCCCATATTATTGTGGCATCGCACGAAGGACGATTCTAGAACGAGAGTCATTTGTAGAACCAGTACCTACGAATGCCGCGGACTTTCCAATGCCTGGTCATAGTTCATGCTGCCTTCCTAGCCCCTGCTCTGGCCCTCTTGTCTCTACTGACCCCTACCCCCACGCACACACCGTTATCTTCTACCAGTGCACAAAGTTTATTGGTTCAAACCCTTTTTGCACTTTCCCTCCCGGGGACATGCTGACCCCGCCCACTTTTCCAATCGCTGACAATTTATAGTTACACTATAACCTTAGTGAGTGATTACATGTAGATTTAGAACACTAAACAGAATACACTATAACCTTATTGAGTGATTACATGTAGATTTACACCACTAAACAGAATACACTATAACCTTAGTGAGTGATTACATGTACATTTAGAACACTAAACAGAATACACTATAACCTTATTGAGTGATTACATGTAGATTTAGATCACTAAACAGAATACACTATAACCTTAGTGAGTGATTACATGTAGATTTAGAACACTAAACAGAATACACTATAACCTTAATGATTGATTACATGTAGATTTAGAACACTAAACAGAATACACTATAACCTTAGTGAGTGATTACATGTAGATTTACACCACTAAACAGAATACACTATAACCTTAGTGAGTGATTACATGTAGATTTACACCACTAAACAGAATACACTATAACCTTATTGAGTGATTACATGTAGATTTACACCACTAAACAGAATACACTATAACCTTATTGAGTGATTACATGTAGATTCACAACACTAAACAGAATACACTATAACCTTATTGAGTGATTACATGTAGATTTACATCACTAAACAGAATACACTATAACCTTATTGAGTGATTACATGTAGATTCACAACACTAAACAGAATACACTATAACCTTAGTGAGTGATTACATGTAGATTTACACCACTAAACAAAATACACTATAACCTTAGTGAGTGATTACATGTAGATTTACAACACTAAACAGAATACACTATAACCTTAGTGAGTGATTACATGTAGATTTACACCACTAAACAGAATACACTATAACCTTAGTGAGTGATTACATGTAGATTTACACCACTAAACAGAATACACTATAACCTTAGTGAGTGATTACATGTACATTTAGATCACTAAACAGAATACACTATAACCTTATTGAGTGATTACATGTAGATTTACACCACTAAACAGAATACACTATAGCCTTATTGAGTGATTACATGTAGATTTAGAACACTAAACAGAATACACTATAACCTTAGTGGGTGATTACATGTAGATTTAGAACACAAAACAGAATACACTATAACCTTAGTGAGTGATTACATGTAGATTTAGAACACAAAACAGAATACACTATAACCTTATTGAGTGATTACATGTAGATTTAGAACACTAAACAGAATACACTATAACCTTAGTGAGTGATTACATGTAGATTTAGATCACTAAACAGAATACACTATAACCTTATTGAGTGATTACATGTAGATTTAGATCACTAAACAGAATACACTATAACCTTAGTGAGTGATTACATGTAGATTTACAACACTAAACAGAATACACTATAACCTTATTGAGTGATTACATGTAGATCTAGATCACTAAACAGAATACACTATAACCTTATTGAGTGATTACATGTACATTTAGATCACTAAACAGAATACACTATAACCTTAGTGAGTGATTACATGTAGATTTAGAACACTAAACAGAATACACTATAGCCTTAGTGAGTGATTACATGTAGATTTACACCACTAAAAAGAATACACTATAACCTTAGTGAGTGATTACATGTAGATTTACACCACTAAACAGAATACACTATAACCTTAATGAGTGATTACATGTAGATTTAGAACACTAAACAGAATATACTATAACCTTATTGAGTGATTACATGTAGATTTACAACACTAAACAGAATACACTATAACCTTAGTGAGTGATTACATGTAGATTTAGATCACTAAACAGAATACACTATAACCTTAGTGAGTGATTACATGTAGATTTACACCACTAAACAGAATACACTATAACCTTATTGAGTGATTACATGTAGATTTAGAACACTAAACAGAATACACTATAACCTTAGTGAGTGATTACATGTAGATTTAGATCACTAAACAGAATACACTATAACCTTAGTGAGTGATTACATGTAGATTTACACCACTAAACAGAATACACTATAACCTTAGTGAGTGATTACATGTAGATTTACACCACTAAACAGAATACACTATAACCTTATTGAGTGATTACATGTAGATTTAGATCGCTAAACAGAATACACTATAACCTTAGTGAGTGATTACATGTTGATTTACACCACTAAACAGAATACACTATAACCTTAGTGAGTGATTACATGTAGATTTAGATCACTAAACAGAATACACTATAACCTTAGTGAGTGATTACATGTAGATTTACACCACTAAACAGAATACACTCTAACCTTAGTGAGTGATTACATGTAGATTTAGATCACTAAACAGAATACACTATAACCTTAGTGAGTGATTACATGTAGATTTACACCACTAAACAGAATACACTATAACCTTAGTGAGTGATTACATGTAGATTTAGATCACTAAACAGAATACACTATAACCTTAGTGAGTGATTACATGTAGATTAAGATCACTAAACAGAATACACTATAACCTTAGTGAGTGATTACATGTAGATTTACACCACTAAACAGAATACACTATAACCTTAGTGAGTGATTACATGTACATTTAGATCACTAAACAGAATACACTATAACCTTATTGAGTGATTACATGTAGATTTAGATCACTAAACAGAATACACTATAACCTTAGTGAGTGATTACATGTAGATTTAGATCACTAAACAGAATACACTATAACCTTAGTGAGTGATTACATGTACATTTAGATCACTAAACAGAATACACTATAACCTTAGTGAGTGATTACATGTAGATTTACACCACTAAACAGAATACACTATAACCTTAGTGAGTGATTACATGTAGATTTAGATCACTAAACAGAATACACTATAACCTTAATGAGTGATTACATGTAGATTTAGAACACTAAACAGAATACACTATAACCTTAGTGAGTGATTACATGTAGATTTACACCACTAAACAGAATACACTATAACCTTAGTGAGTGATTACATGTAGATTTACACCACTAAACTGAATACACTATAACCTTAATGAGTGATTACATGTAGATTTAGAACACTAAACAGAATACACTATAACCTTAGTGAGTGATTACATGTAGATTTAGATCACTAAACAGAATACACTATAACCTTAATGAGTGATTACATGTAGATTTAGATCACTAAACAGAATACACTATAACCTTAATGAGTGATTGCATGTAGATTTACACCACTAAACAGAATACACTATAACCTTAGTGAGTGATTACATGTAGATTTAGATCACTAAACAGAATACACTATAACCTTAATGAGTGATTACATGTAGATTTAGAACACTAAACAGAATACACTATAACCTTAATGAGTGATTACATGTAGATTTAGAACACTAAACAGAATACACTAGAGCCTTAGTGAGTGATTACATGTAGATTTACACCACTAAACAGAATACACTATAACCTTAGTGAGTGATTACATGTAGATTTAGATCACTAAACAGAATACACTATAACCTTAATGAGTGATTACATGTAGATTTAGAACACTAAACAGAATACACTATAACCTTAATGAGTGATTACATGTAGATTTAGAACACTAAACAGAATACACTATAACCTTAGTGAGTGATTACATGTAGATTTACACCACTAAACAGAATACACTATAACCTTAGTGAGTGATTACATGTAGATTTAGATCACTAAACAGAATACACTATAACCTTATTGAGTGATTACATGTAGATTCACAACACTAAACAGAATACACTTTAACCTTATTGAGTGATTACATGTAGATTTAGATCACTAAACAGAATACACTATAACCTTATTGAGTGATTACATGTAGATTTAGATCACTAAACAGAATACACTATAACCTTAATGAGTGATTACATGTAGATTTAGAACACTAAACAGAATACACTATAACCTTAATGAGTAATTACATGTAGATTTAGAACACTAAACAGAATACACTAGAGCCTTAGTGAGTGATTACATGTAGATTTACACCACTAAACAGAATACACTATAACCTTAGTGAGTGATTACATGTAGATTTAGATCACTAAACAGAATACACTATAACCTTAATGAGTGATTACATGTAGATTTAGAACACTAAACAGAATACACTATAACCTTAATGAGTGATTACATGTAGATTTAGAACACTAAACAGAATACACTATAACCTTAGTGAGTGATTACATGTAGATTTACACCACTAAACAGAATACACTATAACCTTAGTGAGTGATTACATGTAGATTTAGATCACTAAACAGAATACACTATAACCTTATTGAGTGATTACATGTAGATTCACAACACTAAACAGAATACACTTTAACCTTATTGAGTGATTACATGTAGATTTAGATCACTAAACAGAATACACTATAACCTTATTGAGTGATTACATGTAGATTTAGATCACTAAACAGAATACACTATAACCTTAGTGAGTGATTACATGTAGATTTACACCACTAAACAGAATACACTATAACCTTAGTGAGTGATCACATGTAGATTTACAACACTAAACAGAATACACTATAACCTTAGTGAGTGATTACATGTAGATTTACACCACTAAACAGAATACACTAGAGCCTTATTGAGTGATTACATGTAGATTTACAACACTAAACAGAATACACTATAACCTTAGTGAGTGATTACATGTAGATTTAGATCACTAAACAGAATACACTATAACCTTAGTGAGTGATTACATGTAGATTTACACCACTAAACAGAATACACTATAACCTTAGTGAGTGATTACATGTAGATTTACACCACTAAACAGAATACACTATAACCTTAGTGAGTGATTACATGTAGATTTAGATCACTAAACAGAATACACTATAACCTTGGTGAGTGATTACATGTACATTTAGATCACTAAACAGAATACACTATAACCTTAGTGAGTGATTACATGTAGATTTACACCACTAAACAGAATACACTATAACCTTAGTGAGTGATTACATGTAGATTTACACCACTAAACAGAATACACTATAACCTTAGTGAGTGATTACATGTAGATTTACACCACTAAACAGAATACACTATAACCTTAGTGAGTGATTACATGTAGATTTACACCACTAAACAGAATACACTATAACCTTAGTGAGTGATTACATGTAGATTTAGATCACTAAACAGAATACACTATAACCTTAGTGAGTGATTACATGTAGATTTAGATCACTAAACAGAATACACTATAACCTTAGTGAGTGATTACATGTAGATTTACAACACTAAACAGAATACACTAGAGCCTTAGTGAGTGATTACATGTAGATTTAGATCACTAAACAGAATACACTATAACCTTAGTGAGTGATTACATGTAGATTTACAACACTAAACAGAATACACTAGAGCCTTATTGAGTGATTACATGTAGATTTACAACACTAAACAGAATACACTATAACCTTAGTGAGTGATTACATGTAGATTTAGATCACTAAACAGAATACACTATAACCTTAGTGAGTGATTACATGTACATTTAGATCACTAAACAGAATACACTATAACCTTATTGAGTGATTACATGTAGATTTAGATCACTAAACAGAATACACTATAACCTTAGTGAGTGATTACATGTAGATTTACAACACTAAACAGAATACACTAGAGCCTTATTGAGTGATTACATGTAGATTCACAACACTAAACAGAATACACTATAACCTTAATGAGTGATTACATGTAGATTTAGATCACTAAACAGAATACACTATAACCTTAGTGAGTGATTACATGTAGATTTACAACACTAAACAGAATACACTAGAGCCTTATTGAGTGATTACATGTAGATTTACAACACTAAACAGAATACACTATAACCTTAATGAGTGATTACATGTAGATTTAGATCACTAAACAGAATACACTATAACCTTAGTGAGTGATTACATGTACATTTAGATCACTAAACAGAATACACTATAACCTTAATGAGTGATTACATGTACATTTAGATCACTAAACAGAATACACTATAACCTTAGTGAGTGATTACATGTAGATTTACAACACTAAACAGAATACACTATAACCTTAATGAGTGATTACATGTAGATTTAGACTACTAAACAGAATACACTATAACCTTAGTGAGTGATTACATGTAGATTCACAACACTAAACAGAATACACTACATTAAACAAGCAAAAACAACAACAAAATTATAGACGTAAATACGCCCAGACCAAGGGTTTCCAGCTTGTAAAGAAATGTGGGCCATATTGGAAACCCTAGAGATTATTGCCTCTAAATAGAAGGTCAATTTTCGCACATTTTGTAAATAGTACGGGCATTGTATCTTTTGTTAAATTTTGCTTAAACACTATTATACTAATGCACGAAAGAAGGACACTACAAATTGTGCAAACTATTAGACTATAGAGTCTATATCCATTAAATAAGTAATGAAATTTTTAAGGAACGGTGAAATATATTTTGTGTTAGTGAGATTCTTAAAATAACGCATTTTTCTTAAATCGTTCAAGAAGAACAAAAAGTGGCCTAGTGGTCAGATGTAGTCCGCGGACCGCCAGTTGGAAACCCCTGGTTAAAAACTCAACCTTTTTTTCTCTATTGTACCCTTTCATTTTTATTTTTAAGCTACCCCCCCCCCCCCCATTTCTCACCCACGCGCCTCTCACCCCCCCCCCCTTCCTGCCAGTTTTAATTCATTTCTCCTTTTTTTTTTCCACAGGCTGTCTGCCACGGCAAATGTTTGTATTTGTTGCGTACCCTCAAACGGGCGCCGCGTTCCACCTCCACTCCACCGATTGGTCCACGCGCCACTAGTCTAGAATGTTCTGATGGAATGGAAAGATTTTTTTTTTACTGTTTTACTTTTGCTGGCCAGTGGTCAATTGCGGCGTCACTTTTTGGTCCGCCACGACTGCTGTGTCGTTTGGCACACAATTCCCTATTGGGTGAAGGCGGGAAAACGTTTAAGCAGTTGTAGATAATGACGTCCGTCTTTTCTCACTTTAGATAGACGGCAGTCTAGACATACCGCGTCCGGACTTACCCCCCCCCCCCCCCCGCTCTCTCTGGTTGTCCAGCGGTTGGTGGTAATTATTCCGGAAGACAACATAGTATGGGAGAGAAAATGATGGGGAATTGTGATGGAAAGATGGTGATTAACGGCGATGGTAGTTATCTTAACGGAGTCTCGATTTCTGGTTCTAAATCGGCTCCAATAATGGTTAAATCAATAGTTCCATAGGAAGTCCTATTATACTTAATATTGTTTATTTAATGTTTTGAATTGACTTATACAATAGAGTTGATTCAAAAACAAAAATAATGTGTTTTGCAGACAATTGCAGAATAGGGTATAATGTGCCACATAATTTATATGAGTTACAACATAACCTAGCTGAATTACAACATAGCATATATAAATTACAACATAAACTAAACTAGCTCAATTACAAAATTACAACATAGCATATATCAATTACAACATAAACTAGCTAAATTATAGCATAACATATATGAATTACAACATAACATATATGAATTACAACATAACATATATGAATTACAACTTAACATACATGAATTACAACATAAAATATATTAATTACAACATAATGTATATTAAAAAAAATTAGCTAGATAAATTTTATATTAACCTTGATGAATAAGAACATCATCTAGAATAATCTAGATGAATACATATTTAACTATTTAAATTACCACCAAAATAAGATGAATAACAAAAAGACCTTGTTTGTCGTTATAAGTTACAGACTTCCTTCAAGATAAAAAGATAATTACGACCGTTGCCCTAATCTCTTGCAGGTTAGATCTAGACCTAGATGGACAAAAACAACGAGGTGAATTCCAAAATGTATTTTTTTTTAAAACATCTAGATCTAGATGTATTAATTAGCAGATTTATATGAAGTATATAAAGCCCTCTGTAATTTGTCTTGCAAGACCTTGTACCCCCCACCTTTCTGAATTCATCCACTGTTTTTGGCTCCATAGAATGTCTTTCCAACGGGTTCTTAGTTGGTAGGCCTACATATATTATATTGGGTGACAAGTTTCCATTAACTTATTAATAAATTAGCTTACTTCTTTTTCTCATCTTTCGTTTTATGTTGGGTTTTTTTTTCCCCCTGAAAATCGGAGATAAAGGTATTTGACCTTTGACCTGTGCTCGTGTCCCGTGACATGCAATTCAAAGGCGGCCATATTTGTAAGCATCACTTACCCTTACAAAGACACGCACTTATTGTCATGAAATCTCTATACGTAGATTGTGCACCCTACCTGTATTATATAGTTCAGTGCGTACTACAGACAAGCCCCAGTAATGTTTAATAATGTTCGTTGTTCTAAAACCAGATTTTATTACATATTAAATGAAAGCAGAATATGACAATAGATAAGAGGATAATAAAAACGTATTTACATTTATATTATTTGAAAAACAAATCTTTGTACCAAGTCCATTGTCTACATAAAATGTTTATAAAGGCGATGAAATATCGAAAGCGTGCTAAAATTCCTCATCTATAGTATATAATAAATTTAAGTTGTGTAAGAAATACTTATAATAAATATAATTATATTTGTATAGCGCTGCGGAAAAACTTACTGTAAGGTCAGATGGCATTTAACATTGAGCAATAAACAACTAAGAACACGGATATAATTATCTGGGCTAATATAAAGCTCCTTACTAATTTAAAGAACTTTACAAACATAGGACAAAGCAAATACAACTAGCATTAACCGACTTATATATATATATGTATAAGTAAAACAGTAGGGTCTAAAAAATGTTTAAATAAGGTAAATATTAAAGTATTGTGTTTTCAAGTTCTTTTTTTAAATTGACGATAGAACTTGTTCGTCTGAGATGGATGGGAAGTAGATTCCATACTTTCTTGCCAGATATTGAGAAGGCTCTGAGGCCGAAAGTTGTCCGAGAGATATGGCGCACCTTCAGAAGCGAGGATTAGGCAGAACGAAGTGTTTTTAACGGAACATAGGGTTTAATTAGTTCCTCGCAGAACCGATCATTGACTTAGGCATAACCAGCCGGGCGGCACTGTTTTCAATACGCTGTAATTTGGTGACCTTATCGTCAGGAATCCCGATTAGCAGAGCATTACAGAAGTCGAGGCGCGAGAATACAAAGGCAGCGGCAAGTTTCTTTGCTGGATCAAACGACAGATAATCTCGGATCTGACCAAGAATATGCAGGTGTATATAAAGCCCCCTTGAATAGATTGCCTATGTGGGCGTCGAAAGACAAGTGTGAGTCAAGAATGACACCCAGGCTTTTACATTTTCTGTAAAGGTGATATGGCAGTTCATGACCATCAGTGTTTCCATATAAAGGTTATATGGCAGTTCATGACCATCAGTGTTTCCATATAAAGGTAATATGGCAGTTCAGGACCATCAGTGTTTCCATATAAAGGTGATATGGCAGTTCATGACCATCAGTGTTTCCATATAAAGGTGATATGGCAGTTCATGACCATCAGTGTTTTCATATAAAGGTGATATGGCAGTTCATAACCATTAGTGTTTTCATATAAAGGTGATATGACAGTTCATGACCATCAGTGTTTCCATATATAGGTGATATGGCAGTTCATGACCATCAGTGTTTCCATATAAAGGTGATATGGCAGTTCATGACCATCAGTGTTTCCATATAAAGGTGATATGGCAGTTCAAGACCATCAGTGTTTCCAAATAAAGGTGATATGGCAGTTCATGACCATCAGTGTTTCCATATAAAGGTGATATGGCAGTTCATAACCATCAGTGTTTCCAAACCCTCAACTTGAAGCCCCTTTATTTTGGGTTACGATTTGAATGACCTCAGTCTTATCCTCATTCATTTTACGTCATTTTCCCCGCCATCCAGGTGGAGACACTAGCAATAATGCAGGTCGAAACGACCCTCTTTTTAATTACTGTTGCAACCTTGTATTTTATAAATAAACAAAGTCATAGGCAGGGCCCTCACATAGAGGGGGGGGGGGCAGAGGGGGCATATATAGTCTAAATATAGCACTAAACAAAGCAGTTACTTTTGTCATGGGGCGCTACAAAGGCTTGTTTGGGCTCTAGTCATTGGTTAATTGGTTTCCTAGTCAAAATGTCTATCTTACTGTCTGTCTGTCAGCAGTCTGTTTTATTTTAGGTCTAAGTATTTTTTGTAGACATTATTTTGGTTCAACGAAAAGACCGTCCACTTTCCACTTGTATGGTAAAAATGTTATTCCGTGGTTCAATGTCGTCTGCACAAAAATATTTGTCTAGCTCGGAAACGTCAAACTTCCAACGGCGCGAAGATGCAATTTAGTGATTGGTTAAAAAAAACGGAACAGCCTCATAACAAGGATCTGGCACGCGATTGGATTCGTTGATTGGTTGAAAGATTACGCGCACAAAAATAAAAAAAAAAACGAACTCTGGAGAGGCAGACGAGTTTGTGATATCCATCAGCTCGAGGCAATAAACTTGCCCTATAATTTAAATCTTTCTGTGTGGTTATATACACAAAAAAATCAATTCGCGTTTGAGGTGGGTTGGTGGGTTTATGGTGAATGCCAAGGTCATTGTGACTCCACAGCAAGCGATGCCTACAGTGATAACGAGACTGACATGAGCCCGCCTCGCCAGACACCAGGTGAGTTAACACCTTTAAACAGCTGCGAAACACGTACCGACAAACGCGCTCACACACATACAGGCACGTGTATTTGTTTGTTTCTTTATTTATGCATTCCAATGTCTAGAATTATTTTACCTTTTACATGTGAAACAAAAATAACAACATTGTATCATCAAGTCAACAAAAGTATCAACATTGTATCAACAAGTCAACAAAAGTATCAACATTGTATCATCAAGTCAACAAAAGTAACAACATTGTATCATCAAGTCAACAAAAGTAACAACATTGTATCATCAAGTCAACAAATGTAACAACATTGTATCATCAAGTCAACAAAAGTAACAACATTGTATCATCAAGTCAACAAAAGTAACAACATTGTATCATCAAGTCAACAAAAGTATCAACATTGTATCAACACGTCAACAAAAGTAACAACATTGTATCATCAAGTCAACAAAAGTAACAACATTGTATCATCAAGTCAACAAAAGTAACAACATTGTATCATCAAGTCAACAAAAGTAACAACATTGTATCATCAAGTCAACAAAAGTAACAACATTGTATCAACAAGTCAACAAAACTAACAACATTGTATCATCAAGTCAACAAAACTAACAACATTGTATCAACAAGTCAACAAAAGTAACAACATTGTATCATCAAGTTAACAAAAGTAACAACATTGTATCATCAAGTCAACAAAAGTAACAACATTGTATCAACGGGTTTACACAGGGGTAGGGAGGATAATTAAACCAACCTGGGTTAGCAAAACGACGTTTCATAAAGGTTTTTACCCAGTGGCGTGTTTAGGCATGTTCCACATGTTCCATTGAAACAGAGGCCCCCACACAAAAGGGGCTCCCACTAATAACAAAAAATATGTTTTTAATGACATCCTCATTCTTTAGTTGAATTTGTAAAATAAAATTAATTTACTCCCCTCGCAATTTTAAGCGCTCCAGTCCAACCAAGCTAAGCACAACATACAATTTATAATTTTACAGAATGTCAAATTAATTAACGGCACTTTTCTGAAGTAGCCTATGTGGAAGGCAGGGGCGAAGCCACGAGGGGCCCCCACATAAATTTGGGAACAGGGCCCTCACAATCCTAAATACGGCCCTGCCTTTAACTATGACTATAACTATTATTTTGGGTCCGTTTGAAAATATTCCTTAGGCCATAGTGTAAATAATAAACCAAAAATATCATTAACCCTTTCAATAGTCTTGTTGAGGACCCCTTGTGCCATCCGGTTAGGCCTAAACATAGGTTTACATGTAGAAATTTCAAGAGACCAGTAATTGATCCAGTATTTGCAAACCGGTTCTTAAAAACTATAAACGTTCAGCTGTTGGACTATTCCGAAACAACTTTTAACTAATAATTTTTATTCGTTACCATATTTTTCTATAATTTTACTTGCTTTTACAGGATTTAGTTCACAGAACTGTCAATACTGATTAAACGTCAGGTCCCTTATTGTTTTTAAAATAGGCCTAGATCAGATGAGGTCAACACACTTGGGCTCGGAAGAGGGGTGGTGTGTAAGGGGGGGGGGGGAGGCCCCTAGCGTTCTCTCAAATACCGCTTCTTTTTGAAGATATTGTCACATCGAATTGTCCCTTAAAGCAATGAAGAAAATGCAGTGAATAGCGAAACTTTAAGGCGATTAGTGTTTTTTTTCTTGTTTTTTTTCAAGCTTTCAAGATTTTCGATAAACGATTCCTAACAATAATGGGGAATATTAAACTTGCACTGGGAATTAAAAAAAACGCATTATGAATTAGCATTACTCAATAAAAAAAGTTTTTCTCTCAGCTCAATTCATATTGTTAATGCCCTCTAAAGAAACAAGAATAAAATAATCAGGAACACTGCTATTTGGGAACGGTGTGTAGACAAAGTTCTAGCATTGAAAATTTCCTCTTTTATCAAATCATCTTTACGTAACAAATTTTTTTTTTTAAACGTTCAATTATGTTGTTTCGTTTCACTTATTGACAGTGAGGTCTATGCACAATTCCTTAGAGACAGAAAATCGATCACGTGATGCTATGTAAACTAAAAAAAAATGTCTGCTTTTACATTGATCTTAATGGCACCTATGCTTATTAAAAAATTTAATTTTTCACATATCCTTGAATATTGTGATATTATAAATGATGCTCAAGGAAGCAACAATGATTATAGACATGCAATTATTAAAGGACAACACCTATTTGTTGATCTCTTAAAGGAAATCGATGAAAAGATTTTAGATTCTTTACATGATAATTTAGAGATAGAATGTGCGCACCTACAGCAGCGCAGTAAGCCATTGTTAATGTTTACAAGTGTATTTACCCAACGTCACGTGACCAGGAAATCATTCAGCATAGACCTCATTGTTTAAAAAGATGAAAACAGCTAATTATATAACATTTTTTCAAATAAAATTGTTAGAGAGCTTTATCATGGGAGATAATAAAACGGCTTCGTTTTTTTTAAGAAATATTTTTTTATTATTGCTTCCCTTTGCATGATAATTGTCAATATAATTAACTTTTTTATACACGATACAAATGTGTATGTGCACGTGGGGAAATTTATTTTTATTAACAAAGCCCTGATAACTAATCATACATCTCCATGATAAACTATACATTTATAGGAGTAATTATGATGGGAATAAACTATCACGGAAACTCAATGTTGAAGTAGCAATAAATGAAATGAAAAAAAAAAAGGAATTATATGTTATAAAAAAAAAAAGAACAATAAAATAAAACTAAACTTTTACTCGACATTAAATAAACCTATTTGAACATATGCGTCTTCTATTGAGACTTTTGAAAGCAGTGGGACATTGATTTCAATGAAACTTGGTAGAATTGTGTAGTTAACTTTCGGATATTGGAATATGTTAGTCGCTCCTTCTATACAGAAAACACACCTATCCTTAGTTGGAGTTTAGATTAGAGGTTTACATTATGTTGAGTTACTGGTTTTCCTGGTTTGTTCAGACATACCATTCCGTAAATGGATGCCACACGGGAAGAGAGAGTACTTATCTGTATTTGTTCTTGCAAATGGGATAAGAACAGATAATATTCACAATTTTTTCATTATGAACAAGAACGCAATGAGCATACCAAATTAAGGTAATAGCCTGGAGACTGAAGTTATTGGAATGACCATTATTATCATCACATAAAGCGAACTTTACAGAAAAAAAAACACTTCAACGAATTCAAGAGATTACTGTAAGACTAATTTCACATGGATATGAACAACTAACAAGTGTAACACCGATACTTAAATCAATTAATTAGAAACATTTTAGGCAAAATATTTGTATAGCCAAGTGTTATGAGAAAGACATATCGAAAGGGATAAATGTTAGACTTAGAAATATCACAATATTCTAAATACATAATCAGGCAAATATAAAAATCACAACCCTGATCGTATTCTCTAAACAAGGACACATTTTTTTAAATTAATTTCTATCCCTTCACCTTTTTATTATCATTCTTTGTCTAAAACTGTGAAAACTGCCAACCCCTTCCTCCCTCCCTCCCTTCAATATTTAATGGACGTAGTCATTGGACAACCTTTAAGTTCTCTTCTCTCCCATGGTGCATTACATTCAGGGCCGGATTAAGCCATCTTGGTGCCCTAGGCACAAACCCACATGGGTGCCCCCTTCTTGCCCGGGTCCACGATCCTCCACTGACCGCTGGTGTGTTCAATATTATGCAAAAAAATTAACAAACAAAAATCTAACACATACGTGTGTACTACTATCACACATATAAAACCTACATAATAAGGTATTACGGTATTTCTGTATTAAAATTAATAGTTAATTAATTTTGTAATAATAATACATAAAAATACTAGAACTTTTTTAATAGATGAGATAATCAGAGAGAGCACACATTTACATTTTAAATTTCTTTTTTCGAGATTAAGATCCGGCAAATTTTTTGAGTACATAATCAAAGTTAATTTTGCGCAACAAGTCTGCCTTAATCATCAGCAGACAGTGTCGGCTTATGCATATATATAGGCAATCTAGGCAGCCGCCTAGGGCGCAAAATTAGGTGGGGGGGGGAGCGCATAATTGAGGATTTTTTTATTATTTGGGGATGTAAAAATATAAACTACGTAAATTAAAGTTTCGTACTAGCATAAGCAGACGAAATACTAGATCTAGGTAGTGAAAGGCGAAGGGTATTTTATTTAAGTTGTCTTAGTAAATAGGAAAGTATGACCTAACACTAGTCCTACTCAGTTTCTTCCCGCCGAAGGCACTTTAATGAGGGCGAAAAATTTGCTTTCACCTAGGGCTTCAAAAGACCCTAGAGCCGGTCCTGTCAGCAGAGATAAGGAATCAAGCATTTCTTGTTTCATTGTCGATCTACTTGGATTTTTTGTACGTTTCAACTGAGAAAAAGAGCGCTCAGTTGAACAGTTTGTAGCCATTAATGTTAAATGTTGGAAAAGCACACTCGGTGTTGTCTCTAACTATTATCTTATCTTATCTTAGGCCTATACATTACAGACACTCCTTCTATAAAGAAGATAATTGTATCCTACGCTCATCTGTGGTCCGAGTCTAGTCTTGCATTTTTATTAATGTTTTAAATGATGTTAATTTACTGGTTTTCCTGGTTTGTTCCGGCAACACATTCCATGACTGAATGCCACTGGGGAAGAAATAGTACTTAAATGCATTTGCTCTCGCATAAAGGATAAGGAAAGTGTTTTTGTCTTTATGTTTATCTGAACTTTGCAACAGGTTGTTATTGGGTTGCATAATTCTGCATGACTGAACGTGTTGTTTTCAGATTTTGATGCCCCAAACTTGTGGCAAATATATGAGTGGGAATGTTGTAGTTCAGTATATAAATTATTGTTCAGATCTTCAGGATAAGCATTTATTAGTCCTTCACAACACTGAGATGATTGTGATACATCGACCAAACAGGAAAATCGAACTGCTATATTATTGTATACCTGTCCTCGTCTACTTATGTCTGTCTCAAGTTTGTCAACAATGGCGTAGAAAGCAGATATACGAAATTTGTCTCTGGCATTCAGAGATACCTCAGGGGCATCACCATCAATGACCACTGTCTTTCGTTTACTGTTGACTTTCGTTGACTTATAATCCACACCTGGTGTTATTTCTTTTGCAGCTTCTTCAAATCTTTCAAATTAATTCCTACATTCATGCATGTGATCTGCTAGTGAAGAATATAAATCAGCTCACTTTTTAAAGTTCACGTGCTCATTTTGTAGAGCTTGACTAACCCTGTGAAAATGTTGTAACACTTCTTCCCAAAAGACAAGCATGAGAGCAAATTCTAATTCTTTTCAATGTTATCTGCTTCTCTTCTGGATTCCCCCTTCTGTGACTGGTCTTCTTGTAAACATTCTAACGCTTCTATAATCTGAGGATGAAACTTTAGAATAGCTTCAGTTGCAACAGTATGTGCTTCCCATCTGGTATCGGAAAGAGACTTTACCAGCGTTTCATTCACAAGGCATCCTTTCAGAATCCTCCATCTGTTTGTTGAAGCTGAGAAAAAAGTATAGATCAGTTGCACTGTATGGAGGAATTTTACTGCCTCTAAACAAGAGTCAACGGCACTTCTGCCTACCAGATTTAGTGAATGGGAAGCATAGGGTATGTATGGAGGAAATTCATTTTTTGTAGCACACAGACATATTAGCTACGTTATCGTATGACTGACCTCTGCATTTCGCAAAATAAATATTGTAAACTTCACGTAAGTACTGCAACACTTCCTCCATACCTTCACCGGTGTGACTTTGCAGGTCCAAGAAAGTAAAAAAGCGCCCAATGGGCTATCCGTCTACCACATATCGAAGAACAACTCTTAACTGATCTATATGTGAAATATCGGGTGTTGAGTCTACCGACAAGCTGAAATAAACGGATGCCTTTATTTAATCTATAATTACTTCATGGACGTTTTGGGACATTATTTCAATCAGTTCTTCACATATAGTTTTGGATAAATAAGAAGGATTTCCTTTTCCAGAATTTCCATATTTCGTTATGTGTGATGCCGAAAATGGATCAAACTGACTGACCAACTCCAGCAACCCTAGATAATTTCAATTTTGTAAAGATCCAAATTTTTCATTTGTCCCTCTAAAAGCCAGACCAAGCTCATCTATAGTACAAATAACCGCTACTGCTCGCCTCAAAACATGTTCTCAGTAACTGTATTTTTAATTTATTTGCTCTTCTAGCTTTTGTAGTCGACGAGCTATGTATATAACATGCAGTCTTTATGAGTAGACTTTGTTCATGATTATCAAATTTAATGTTATTTTTCCCGTCACTGAACCCATTTTTATCAGCCAAACTTGTAAAACCTTTAGATGTAAAAAGTTTACAAACAAAGCAGTATCCATTCTCTCCTGTACTGCTCACCATTTGCTTTTGTGCCATAGAAGAGTTTTTGAGAACAATATTGTGTTATTTTTCCTCCAGCATAAATACGGCAAGATTTATCAAAGGGACCATAATGATGCTGACAGTAAGTGGGCCCACAGTCGACCCAGTAAGCCACAACATCAGCCTAGACGTCAATCCACAGTCCTGGACCTACTGCTTGATTTATTTTATTATCTTTATTATATTCATCTTTATCATCATCTTCAGCAGACTGAAATGGGTCTCAACAAATTTCATTTTTAAGCACTAATGCAGTGTCTAGATTTGCAGAACAGTTTATAGTGAGGGCCGTATTTAGGATTGTGGGGGGCCTGTTCCAAAGGGCCAAATTTATGGCCCCCTCGTAAACTCAACCCTGCCAGTGTCACTTAACAATCAAATTATGTGATTTCCCATTCACAGTATTTGTTCATTGTGCGCTTCTACAACAGCACTGTTCTAATTGCCGAAAAAAAAAAGACTAACATTTTTATTTTGGAATGTGTGTGATCCCTTTTGTGCCCCTGTTCTGTAGGAACATGTGAAACATGCCTAAATACGCCTCTGCCTATAGTAGACTTTTCAAGAGGATTGATGGTGTCAGTAAAATCCTGTTCCATCTGTTGCTTAACTGAAACTAAATAATTCGTTAATTTTCTGCTCTTAGCTTTTACAATATAGCCTACACATTTTTCTTGAGGCCTTGTGGTGCCCCCCAAACGCTTGGCGCCCTAGGCTCGTGCCTTGTGTGCCTAATGGTTAATCCAGGCCTGATTACATTAAGGTCTGAACAAATTATGAAAACCAACGGCTTCGGTTTTTTTTTAAAATCAAAATACAAGACCAGACTAGAAATGGTTGACATCAAATTATCTTCTGTTTAGAAACTAAGTCTAAAAAGAACAAGATAAGATGATGCGCTAATTCCTTCAACTGTTGGACAAGAATTCTAGAGTGCAACAGCAGAATCCGAACAAAAACATTCAAATTAGTTAGTTGTTGTTTTTTTGGTTTAATGTTTTTAAGTTGTTGTTTTTTAAATATATTTTTTACCTTTCTAATTTAAAAGTTTACAACTTAAAAAACGTCTATGTATTGAAACTAAGCACATGAAAAAGCTCAGTGTGTGTGTAAGAGAGAGAGAGAGAGAGAGAGAGAGAGAGAGAGAGAGAGAGAGAGAGAGAGAGAGAGGTGGGAGTATAGTGGTAGCCTGGTAGTGTTCAATAGTTTAGCGCTGTTTTAAATGAACTTAGCCCAAGAAAAAAGTCTTCATAGAGAAGCAATTAAAATGCAGAGACAAATTACAAAGCTGTTAGCAACCATTTCAACTTTGAAACTTCACAGAAAATATCATCGTTTTATCTGGAGCGTGGTTAGCACTGATCTATATAATATATGTATAGATAAATGATTTCTTTGACTCCTTTTGTTACACAGGAAATAACATGGAAATAAAAGTCAAGGAGACTTCTTTAAAGTTGTCATTATTTGTTACAATATATTATGGGGTTTGTATGTTATCGCCTCCCCCGCCCCCCGCCCTCTTTATCTAAAGATTTTATTATATTTCCCTCCCTAAAAGGTAAATGGTAGAACAAGGTCAGCTGACTGACATGATAAACAGACATGGCGGGAAATTGCTGGTGTCACATGCTTTGTTATATCAATGTCGGTTATACCAATGTCCGTTATACCAATGTCCGTTATACCAATGTCCGTTATACCAATGGCCGTTATACCAATTTCCATGATACCAATCTCCGTTATACCCATCTCCGTTATACCAATCTCCGTTATACCAATCTCCGTTATACCAATCTCCGTTATACCCATTATATAGCTGTTGTACTTTACAAATACCGCAATCTTTAAGTCTAGACCAAAAATGTTTTAAAGTGCTCTACAAATTAAAGCAATTTTTAAAATCATATTTTTTCTGTGAAATAAAAAAGAACAAACAACCAAAGACTATTTCATTATATCTTATCCTGAGACTCAATGTCTGGAGTATTCTGTTGTTTTGTTTTTAGTGCGGTGTCATCAGACATAATCAATACCGGACACACGATTAGAAGAGACACGATTAGAAGACTAAAGATAAAAACGACAAGAATACTACTCGTCATCCCAGACATTCTACCGCGATCGTCTGGTCAACCACACAAAAAATCTACAGATAACATGATTTGTTTTTCTAATTAGGCAACGCCAAGCTTTTGGCACCGGTTATCAGTTTCAGGATGTTAGTTTTGCTACTTTACCGGTCAAAAGAATCGCCTTCGCCCGGGTATGAAAATTTTATCGGAGAAAAAAAACAAGTATCACTGTAATCGATTTTCAATTAAAACATCCGCGGTATCGCAGTGGCTCAACTGAATTATTTACGTCAATTAATTCTGAAGACTGATACAATTGTTATGTCGATATAAAGGAATGATGCATTCGAACTCAAATTAAAAAATAAAACTCATTTGTTTGTTTTTTCATAGTTGTTTTTTTTTTTTAACCGATGATCTAAATTAGTCAGAACGGTATCAAAGCTTCTATAATAATGAGTAATCGATTCGGTCTGGTTTGTTTTGCTGCCCTCGAAGCATATCCATTACAGTCTGAACAAAGAAGATTCTTTTTTTAGGTCAGTGGCGTTAAAAAATGTGTGACTAATGTCTAGGACTAGCAAATGAAAATATAATAAAGGACATCAGAACTGGGCTGGAACCAAGGTTTCTTGAAATATGTTTTGCGACTAAATTATTTTGCGTGCATAGCCCAAATAGTTCACAAGCAATGAGTAATATATACAGATATACTTAGATATAGATATAGTCTAGATAGATAGATAAATAGATAGATAGATAGATTGATTTATTGAGTGATAGATTGATTGATAGATATAGATAGATCTAGATAGAATAGATAGATAAAGATAGATTTAGATGGAATAGATAGATAGAGATAGATAGAGACATAGATAGATATATAGATAGATGGATGAATATATAGAGAGATAGATGAATATTCTTTTTATTTTCAAAGTTTATAGGCCAATAGATAATTACATTTATAAAGGGTAGCATGTCTTTGCAGTAACAAACGTTCTTGCTAGAAAGACGATTGTGTCCACTGCCCAAAACTCCTACAAGACGGCAAGGTATAGACATCGGCTATGTTTGAACCCGGTTCATTCCGTTCACAGTCCGTAGTACTAACTACGCATTCGAATGTGTAACGGGTTGCCACAAATATCCATGATATTCGGCAGCTTAGCTATTCATGGTGTCCAAAGCTGACCACAGAAAGGGCTCACTACTGTGTCTACCTAAACAAAAATATTGTATTTATCCAGTTGTCCCCCCTTTGTTCATTACCAACTTATTTCATTTCCATTTTTTCCCGCCATTGACTCGTGATTTGGTTTTTCATTTTCTTTATGACTCACACTATCCATTAAATTTATAAAAAAGAATCTATTACCTGGATAATGACTGAGTCACATTGAAACATAACCGTTAAACGTGTAACTCTGGAGACAATGGCAGGGTACGATAGTATTAATGGGATCTACGATGACATAAAGACTTAAGGTTGATGGTGTTATATAAACAGTGGACATAGACAATATGGTAATATGGTAAACAGGGGTCACAGATAAAATAATGGTAAACAGGGGTCACAGATAAAATAATGGTAAACAGGGGTCACAGATAAAATAATGGTAAACAGGGGTCACAGATAAAATAATGGTAAACAGGGGTCACAGATAAAATAATGGTAAACAGGGGTCACAGACAATACGGTAAAAATATGGTAAACAGGGGTCACAGATAAAATAATGGTAAACAGGGGTCACAGACAATACGGTAAAAATATGGTAAACAGGGGTCACAGATAAAATAATGGTAAACAGGGGTCACAGACAATACGGTAAAAATATGGTAAACAGGGGTCACAGATAAAATAATGGTAAACAAGGGTCACAGACAATACGGTAAAAATATGGTAAACAGGGGTCACAGATAAAATAATGGTAAACAGGGGTCACAGATAAAATAATGGTAAATAGTGGACACAGACAATACGGTAAAAATATGGTAAACAGGGGTCACAGATAATATAATGGTAAATAGTGGACACAGACAATACGGTAAAAATATGGTAAACAGGGGTCACAGATAATATAATGGTAAACATTGGACACAGACAATACGGTAAAAATATGGTAAACAGGGGTCACAGATAATATAATGGTAAACAGTGGTCACAGATAAAATAATGGTAAACAGCGGACACAGACAATACGGTAAAAATATGATAAACAGGGGTCACAGATAATATAATGGTAAATAGTGGACACAAACAATGTGAAATTATATGATAAACATGGGTCCCATGTAATATGATGGTAAACATTGGACACAGACAATATTATGGTAATATGGTAAACAGGGGTCACAAATAATATAATGGTAAACAGTGGACACCTGTCTCCTCCCCCCCCCCCCCACACACACACACTCGGTTTGGAAAATTAATTTGTATCCCTATGTCTCTATACTTTACCTTTTATAGATTTTTATTTATAAATTTAATTATATTGAGTTAACTAACGTTAAAAATTATATTACAAATAGGCCTACAATAGAAAATATATTTTTATTGTCATGAACCTGCATCAAAATAACTAATAACTGAAGAATGTAATGGAAAGATAAACTTTGAACTAAATATAAGAAATGGAATGTCGTCGTTAATATAAAAAAAATTTTTTTTTTGTACTGTATGAATCAATATTTTATTAAGGTTCTACTTCACATGAATTAAAATGTGAGAATTTCATATACATTTGTTTCTAAGTATTGGTGTAACATCAGTCTGTCTATGGTAGTGGTTCCCAACCTTCGTAATGCCGCGACCCCTTAATACACCTTCTCCCAGTGACCCCAAAACCATAGAATTATTTACGTCGCTGTCTTATAGACTAACTGTAATTTGCTATTGTTATAAATTGTAATGTAAAATATCTCAGAATTTTCATTGTAAAAAATGTAAGAATAGTTATTAATCACAAAAATCTATATTTAATTATGTATTGTGAAAATTTTATTTCTAATTACAACAAAGAACTTCAGTGCGAAAGTTGACATTACTTCTTTGTTCTTTCTCGCATGACACATGATTAGACATTTGTACGGGAAGTATGTGATGAGGTTGGAGCTTAGATGTCAGCACGATGGGTAATCAATAGATGAGCGGCGTCTCGATTCCTAAGACCAGCAAATATGTTTTCCAAAGGTCTTAGGCGACCCCCGTGAAATGGTCGGTCGACCCCCAAAGGGGTTGCGACAAATGCGACCCATAAGTTGGGAACCGCTGGTCTAGGGCGACTTTTGCACTTGCAGTCATTGGAATAAATTGCGAATATAGTTCCTAACATAACCCTGCGTACCTTTGAGAAAGTAATTGTATTTCAATCTAATGTTTGCGATATTAACCAGTTTTCTGGCTGTTTTTTTTTATTCGTTACATAGTCTAGTACAGGGGTCGGCAACCTAAGGCACGCGTGCCAGAATTGGCATGCAGAACGATTTTCAGTGGCACGCGAGAGACCTCCAAGAAGATTTTTTAATGCAAGTCAAAACAACGTACGTCAGCCATACTTAATTGGTGCTGCGCGGCGAACTACATGGGAATCACACTGGACGTCGACTGATTTAGTTCAGGAATTTTTATGTGGAAATATCTAATCATTGGACTTTTAAAGAGGGAAGTTAACTTTTTTTTCTCAATTTAAGCGTCCAAAAAATGGGCATGGAAATGTGACGATTTGCGGAAGATCTGAAAGGAATAGCTACTTAGGAAAGTCATTTATAATGTAAGCTCAGAGCGCATGAAAATACAACAAAGAACACGGATTAAAGGGAGATAATAATTAACCAGTTTTCTTTGCGTTAATAATTCTGATTCATTTTTTTTTTGTTTCCTTTAAAAACAATTAATAGCTTCCAATTTATCTACTATCCGTTTGGTCCGAAGGGTACTTCTTTTACAATTTAAAACTTAAAAATTATCAAACTATAATGAAAATTACATAAATATTATGTGACTAAATAATTTATATGTATGGTTCTAAACATTACATTAACTACTCAGTTTGTATGTTCACTTCGTATCTATTCCACTTAACTGCAATGGTATGGTACTAAGCTTGGGTCCGAGATTCTTCGACTCACCAGAAATAATATATAAGCTGAAATCTCAGTTATGCAGAGATCAAAATAATATAAAGAATGTTTATCTCTAACTAGAATAATATCTTGACAACTAGATGTTGATACATTAACCATTAATGTGAAAGTTGATAAATGAAATTGTGTATTAGCTATGAATGGCTTTTTTAAAAAAATATGCTAATAACGAACATGTTTATTTGTTATTAAATATAAAATGCTTTAATGATTTTCTCCTTTTCTTTTGGTCTTGGTCTTGCTACGGCACTAAATAAATTGTGTTTTAAAAGTAATATAGTTGAGTAGCTTGACTTTCACGCTGTTGGCACGCTGAATGATTTAGAAATCCTAGTTTTGCACACTACAAGCAAAAGGTTGCCGACCCCTGGTCTAGTATATAAATTTTAGCGTAGGCCTACGTTCTTATCCAGTCGAGCCCCCCCCCCCCTATCCGCAGGGCCGGTTCTATGCCACTGCAACCTATGCGGCCGCAGTGGGCCCCGCACTTTCATAGGCCCCACGCTAATCCAATGGTGAAAATATTTTGCGTCCTTGGCTGATATATTCTGTCGCCTAAAACAAAAAAGCTCCTTTGTAAATGAAGGATTTGACCAGTGGCAAACTGTACCACAAGGCTAGCAGAACATGAAAAATCGCATGGGCATTTAGACGCCATGACTAGATATCTAGTTGCTGTAAAGCTGGAGCAAGACTAAGTAAAAAAACAGGCATTGACAAGATTAACCAGGAGATGCCTTATACTGAGACTAAACGTTGGAATCAAGTTTTTCAAAGACTAGTAGCGATTGTACAATAATTTCTAGCGGAGCGCAATTTGGCTTTCAGAGGGTCAATTGAAAGAGTTGCAGAAGTAATGGGAATTTCCTGGGTCTAGTAGAATTACTTGCAAAGTTTGATCCAGTAATGGGGGAACATCTTCGACGTGTTACCAATGCAGAAATTCATGATCACTACCTGGGGAAGAAGATTCAAAACGAGCTTATTACTGTAGTAGCTGATGCTTCGAGACATCAAGAATGCAAAGTATTTTTCAGTAATATTGGATTTTACTCCACGCATAAGTCACAAAGAGCAGATGTCATTAACTATCCAATATGTATCAGACGGGGTTAATGTGGAAGAGCATGTGGTTGTACATGAACGTTTTATCAAGTTTCTTCCTGTGTAAAAAGTACTACTGGACAGGACTTATGCGATGTACTAGTGAATGTGCTGGACAATTTTGAATTAAATGTTCAAATTATTCGTGGACAATGTTATGATAATGGTTCCAACATGAAAGGCGTTCATTCTGGAGTTCAAAAAACGGCTTTTAAATATTAACAGCAGAGCATTTTTACTCCATGTGCGTGTCATAATAACAATCTGGTTGTAGCAGACATGGTCAAAACATGCCCTGATGCGTTAACCTTTTTTGGAACTATACAACGCGTGTACACCATATTTTCAACATCTACAAAGAGATGGTCATTATTCAGAAAGCATGTTTCCAATCTATTTGTACAACCTCTGTGCGAAACAAGGTGGGAATGTAGAATAGATAGTGTCAAAGCACTTATCAATCGTTATCAATTGCCTAAAATTTGTGACGCACTCGATGAATTAGCTGAAGAGGCTAGTGATGCGATAATTAAAAGCGAAGCAGAAACATTGTATGAAACATTGAAGCAGTACAAATTCTTAGTGTCACTTGTGTTATGGTACGATGTGCTCTTCCAAGTCAAATTTGTGAGTAAAGAACTGCAAGGTTAAACAGTAGATTTGAGCACTGCAATGGATTCGTACAACAATTTGATGACTTGGCTAAGGAATCTGAGAGTTGATGCATTTGTTCATATTCTTGTTACAGCAAAGGAATTGACCGAAAACATGGTAGTTGTTGCAATATTTCCAGCCAAATGTCAAAGGAAAAGGCAGTGTGATAAGTCTGTGGAAAACTTCACACCTGGAAATGCTGAAGATGACTACAGGATAAATTGCTTCAACAGAATTGTGGACACTGAAATTCAGTCCTTGCAGCCGAGATTTGAACAACTGAAATCAAACAATCTATTTGGGTTTCTTGTCAGCTTCGAGAGCCTTCAGCGTGATGACATACGAAAGTTTACAGTTAGCCTCGAGCAAGCATTGGCATCAACATACCAGTCGACAGATAAATGTGGGCGAGAATGAGCTGATGAAATTTAATCTTAAAGGCATATATTACCAAATACCGTCAAAACCCCGGTAGACATTTTGACTTATCTGTCAACTATTGAAACATACACTGCTTTCCCAAACTACTTTGTTGCACTCAGAAATGTTTTAACAATACCCGTAACTGTGACATCTGGTGAAAGAAGCTTCTCGCGCCTCAAACTAATAAAGAATTACTTGAGGTTAACAATTCACGAAGATAGATTGAACAACTTGGCAACTCTCGCTATTGAGCGTGACCTATGTGGAAAACAGAATTTTGATGATATAGCCTACGTTACTGTATGACTTCGCTACACACAAAGCTCGTAAAGTAAAGTTAATTTGATCGTGATTTTGTACTTAGAAAATAATTAATAAAATGCAAAGACAAATTTATTTTCTATTACAAAATCTTAATTTTCACTTATTATCCTTATCCCTATCCAGACTGGGCCCCGCGCAATCTGTTTCGCATAGGGCCCCCGAAATTGCTAGGATAGGAACTATTTGATCTTATATTGTGTTTTAAAATACATTTTCTAAGACTATAATCATAATTAGAAAGTTCTTTTAACTTAGGCTACATGGATATTTATTTAGACGTATCCAAAAATAAATATAGACCTAGACTGTATATGTCAAATTTAATTCATTAAAAAAAATGTTATTAAATTTTAAAGTGTCATTGGCTATAGTGTTAGTGGAAGAAAGCATCAAAAATAAAATTGAAGAAAACATAAATAAGCTTATAATTATGGTTTTTCAATGAAAGGGAAATAATTCAAACAAATCAGTGTTACCAAAAATAAGAAGATAATTAAAAACTAAATTATAGATTTTGATGTTGAAAATAGATTGCAAAATCAGTCATTAAATTGTTTAACATTTCACATTTATGTTTTTAAATAAAGAGGGAAATGTATTATCTATTAGGGAAGTTTATCAAATTGTATTATTCACCATGTTCTCTAAAAGCTATTGATACGTTGGTGTGATTTTTTCTCCAGAATACTTATAGTAGACACTATAATTGTATTTAGTGATAGCATATATTGTACAGTAGACACTATGATTGTATTTAGTGATAGCATATATTGTACAGTAGACACTATGATTGTACTTAGTGATAGCATATATTGTACAGTAGACACTATGATTGTATTTAGTGATAGCATATATTGTACAGTAGACACTATGATTGTATTTAGTGATAGCATATATTGTACAGTAGACACTATGATCGTACTTAGTGATAGCATATATTGTACAGTAGACACTATGATCGTACTTAGTGATAGCATATATTGTACAGTAGACACTATGATCGTACTTAGTGATAGCATATATTGTACAGTAGACACTATGATTGTACTTAGTGATAGCATATATTGTACAGTAGACACTATGATTGTACTTAGTGATAGCATATATTGTACAGTAGACACTATGATTGTACTTAGTGATAGCATATATTGTACAGTAGACACTATGATTGTATTTAGTGATAGCATATATTGTACAGTAGACACTATAATTGTATTTAGTGATAGCATATATTGTACAGTAGACACTATGATTGTATTTAGTGATAGCATATATTGTACAGTAGACACTATGATCGTACTTAGTGATAGCATATATTGTACAGTAGACACTATGATCGTATTTAGTGATAGCATATATTGTACAGTAGACACTATGATTGTACTTAGTGATAGCATATATTGTACAGTAGACACTATGATTGTACTTAGTGATAGCATATATTGTACAGTAGGCACTATGATCGTACTTATTCTATTTGTAATGTCCACCATGAGCTTAAAAAGATATTTGTTTCAGATCATCTTTTGAAATTTTGATTTGCTTTCTTTTACTGAGAATTGGCATAAGTCATCCCTTAGAGTCCTGAATATTAACTTTGAGGTCACGTGCTGTGCAGGTAACTCTATAAATAGATCAATCAAAAGTGGTTTTCTAGACTAGTCCTGTCTTAAGTAGGGTGCAAGTAGGGTGCACGCCTAAAGTGACTGCTCTGCTGTTAACTCTCCCCCCCCTCCTCCAGTGGCAGCAGCTAGAATATCTTAAAAGCTATCAAGAGTTCTAAAATTTTTGCCTCAGTGGTAGTGCAGTGGCATCTTTTAAGTTTTCATTTCAAAGACATGGTGAAATAATTGAGACATGGTTATCGGTAACAATACAGGTGTTTTGTTCATTGACTACATGCAATCACTAAAATCACACCGACAAAAAAAAATCTAAAGTTTTACATTTTTACCATTTCCTAGTTTCAAAACCAATTATAATAACTGCCTGGGACATGAATCCTTGCTAATTAAAAATATATATAATTTATATATAGATATATCAAGAGATTTTAACATAACTAAAAGATGTCTGAATAAATTAACATAGCAACAGATTTGATTACCCCGTAAGGGAATAAATAATATTCTTCCTCTAAATAGAATAACATGGTGTACTGAGGTATATCAGAATAAACTTAGATAGTGATTACAAAAGAAATGGGTTGAGATCCTGGAAACTCAGGATAGTTTCCCTTTGTTTATGGTTTGACAGGAAGCCAATATCAGGCTGGGGAAGGGTCAAAATATCTATTAATGTCAAGGTAACTATTACTGCTGAACTCCAAAAAAATCTCCAAAAGGAATTTACTGCAGGGACAGGGATAAACCAAAAAGAAACAACAACAACATAGCATTTATACAAGTTGACTTAACCCTTCCACTTAATTATTGTGTACCTCAATTTTAGTTTCTTTCATTTCCAAATACTGAACAGAATTATAAAATTGAACCTCATGGAGTTTATACAGCTATATGACCAATAGCACAACAAGTGGACATCACATTTACAAACATCATGATGGTCCCAACACATTACTAGAAATATTTTATCACACAAACATCATGATGGTCCCAACACACTAGTAGAAACATTTTATCACACAAACATCATGATGGTCCCAACACATTACTAGAAATATTTTATCACACAAACATCATGATGGTCCCAACACACTAGTAGAAACATTTTATCACACAAACATCATGATGGTCTCAACATAACTACTAGAAACATTTTATCACACAAACATCATGATGGTCTCAACATAACTACTAGAAACATTTTATCACACAAACATGATGGTCCCAACACATTACTAGAAACATTTTATCACACACAACAAAAATATCATTATCATAATTATACATCAGTTTATTAAATTATGATACATTGGTTGGACATTATATTGGTGTACATTATCTCTCCTTTTACAACAAGAGAGCTTTTCACAAAGATGACATATAATTTTATAAAGAAAAAAAACACCAATTAAAATTAAGCTCTCAATTATTTGTTATTTTTTTCAAATGCATGATGGTTAGGAAATACTGCCATTACCTATATATTAAAACATGGAAACATAAGTGTGCATAAAACTTAATCACCATTGCAATAACTTTACAAAAAGAAAAATATATTGGTGATTTCATGTCATTTTATTCACAAATGTAATATTTAAAAGGTATCTATAATGTTTGGGTTGTTGTTGTTTTGCTTTGCGTATATAATAAAAAGATACAGATCATAATAATTCAACTGTTCAAAACTAGTATGTACAATTTTGTATCATGTTTCCATAAAGTATCACACACACACACAAAAAAAGATTAAACACATTGAATTGCTACATATATATATATATATATGTCATGGCACTGAAATTATCAATTTATATAGGCCATGGCCCTAAAAAAGAAATGAATGAAATATGCATGTATGCAGTCTAACCTTATGTTTCATTTTGCATTGATGCATTGCTAATACAGGTCAAGGTTCATGAATATATAAATATATAACTTAATTAAAACTCGGATGTGCATGAAGAAATAAACTCTCATTTAATTGGATGTAAACATTAAGCATGATGTAGATTTCAAGAATAATTTGCAAAGAGTAAAATTTTTTTTACAATATTTCAAAAAGTTGCAAAATACATTTTAGTTATTTAAAAAAAAAACAGTTCAAGTGAAAAAAAAAGTGAAACCGTTGCTATAATAGAATAAGTCTTATTATATATAACGACTGCAATTAGTGAGTTCTAGAATTTTCTGTCAAAACTTTTTCCTAAGTAGAGTTTCTGTATAAAAACGTAATCTTATCATCAGAAATGTATGTGGCATGAAGGATGAAATATAGAACATCAAAGAAAGAAATGAAGATTATCACAAATTGCCTGATATATTTTCTGATCCCTCAAATTTTGTTTTGTGGTGAATTCAACATACCCTCTATAAACATGGCACTAGAGAAATAAATATTTCATTCATTTTACATTTTGTTTCTCGCTATTTAAAAAAAAATACATTATTTCAATAATGATTATTCAAAATGTAAAAAAAAGCTTAAATAAATAAGAAAAGGTAGAAAATAATGAGGAAAGAAATATAAATTTTTCAGGTATTTATATGGCACTAAATTTTTATTCAATCACAGAACACAAAATAAAAGATGTGTGTCATAATAATTTACTTTTTAACTAATTTTTAACTAAGTTCAGGTTTATTACTTTAATGGAGTGTATTTCCCACTGATCTATATGAAGAATGGAAAGCACCTCTATATTAAATGTGTATGCGCAAATTGAAGCCAAAATGAATAGTGGGAAAGGGGAATTCACTTATCTACATAAGCGAGATAAAGGAATAAACCACTTATGATTAGAACAAATCCATACAATAAAAAGGATGTGTAAGTCACTTGAAATGTATTTACAGGTCAGTGTTTAGAAATATAATTTCATAGATGAAAGTCACATGAAAGCCTATTTATTTTGTCTTCAAGAATGTTACTTCCGTGCCTAATCCATTCTTTTTATAGATCAGTGGTATGACTCAAATCAAACGAAGCAAGGATGTAAAAGTCTAACTTCAAATGTCTTTGAGTGCTGTGGCAAGGAAATACTTTCTTCTGGTAATCACAATGCAGCATTTGTCTTGTTGTGTCTGGGCATTTCTCTCAGTTTTATCTTCTATCTCCGGAAAACAAAAGGCACAACTGTAGTCTTGGTCCAGTGCAGGGTAAAAACAGCAGCTGACTGTTCCACCTCTTTAAAATCCTAAGACGTGCCGATGAAATACCCCACCGGCACCGACAACCTCTTTTGAAATCTGTGCCAAGCTGTCAAATGTCTTTTTGGCGGCTGGGTCTGTGGCCTGGTTCAGATTGGTTTTTACCCTGTCTGCTGCCTATTGAAAATAAAATGTATATTACTTATGTATATTTATATTATTTGTAGTCTATTTTTCTATAGAATAAGTTGTATGAAACTTTGCCTGCAATAATCAACATTAATCTATGACGACTTCCCAAATTGCCTGCTCCTCCCTGTTAATGATATTCCTAGATCAGCCAAAATCTCTCACTAATAAAACCCTGACCCCAGTCTATGTAAAATATGATTATTAAAATTTTTACTGATAATTTTAAGCTAAAAATGTCTATTAAAAAATAAAATGGTTAAACTTTCTTTTCATTTCTAGGAAAATAAAATATGTCAATATTTATTAGGGCTGGTGATTTTCCAACATGGGCAATGTGTTATTATGACTTGTACCTTTTTTTTTCATTGATACAACTATCAAGTATCATGTGATACTTTTTACATCTATTTAGAGGACATGGAAATGATATTAAAAGTATATTGATAGAAGCCGGCTGGTCCAGCGCTTAGTTCAGCGGACTGTCAACCAAAAACCAACTGACACGTCGCAGGTTCTACCCCTGCCACCAACGGATCCCTGTCGCCCTGCAGGAGCTTTGGGCCTGTAAATGTATTTCCGCCAGAAGGCAGCAGTGTGTTTACAGCGCATAGAACTGTTCCCAACGGGATATGCGCTATATAAGTCTTATCTTATTATTATTATTATAGAAGTTAGATTCTAAAAACATGATACCAGTGATCTGGACATTAATAATAAAGATCTCAGTAATTAGATGAATATTTGTTTGTTTGACAAAATCAACAGCTATCTTATATCTTACATCTCAATGAAAAGATTTTTTTTTACAAGCTTGACAAGATATTTGTAGACTTGGTCATTAAATCAGAGAAAGTTACTTCCCCTTACACAGTGGAGCTAAGTGTTGAGATTCTGGGAATCTAAGAGTTAAGTGATGCTAATTTCATAAACATTTGGTCATATCTATTAGATCATAGTTTTAAAATGCTGACAATAAATAAACAATTAAACATTAAAGCATGGACTGGATGGCCTAAGCAATAAGGAAAACCAACAACTTTAACAGAATTTGAAAACATTGATAAAAAAAAAAGACATAACTCAGATCACACAGTGAGCATAAAACACAAATGATACTCGTTATAGAAAATGCGTTTGTAAAAAAGGCTGACCTCGCTGCACCAAACATCACATATAGTTGCCTCGTGTTTGGCTGAGATGAACTTGTTGTTGAGACTGTGAGAAGCCCTGGAAAGTACTGCAACCATTCCATAGATATCAATGGCAGCGTCGGCCAACCTCTTTAGTATAAACTGTTCATCTGTAGAACATAAACACACAGAACCTCTTTAGTATAAACTGTTCATCTGTAGAACATAAAGACACAGAACCTCTTTAGTATAAACTGTTCATCTGTAGAACATAAAGACACAGAACCTCTTTAGTATAAACTGTTCATCTGTAGAACATAAAGACACAGAACCTCTTTAGTATAAACTGTTCATCTGTAGAACATAAAGACACAGAACCTCTTTAGTATAAACTGTTCATCTGTAGAACATAAACACACAGAACCTCTTTAGTATAAACTGTTCATCTGTAGAACATAAAGACACAGAACCTCTTTAGTATAAACTCAGGGTTCCTGCACCAAACTCAAATCAAAATTTCAGGAGGTTTTCAGGAGTTTTTCAGGAGAAAATCTAAAATTTCAGGAGGCGCGGCAAAACCGAATTCACTATATCACTAAACAATGACTCAGATACAAATAAAATCAAATTAAATATTTTTAAGGGCATTACAATGTAAAAGCTAAATATGTACC
Organism: Anisus vortex; assembly: GCA_949126835.1. Lineage (NCBI taxonomy): Eukaryota > Metazoa > Mollusca > Gastropoda > Planorbidae > Anisus > Anisus vortex. Next base: position 12,900,976 of record OX421508.1, on the reverse strand, counting down.
ATTAAGCTATGTTCATTATATAGAGTCCTTTAACTGTCTTTAGAGATCTTATAATTAAAAAAAAAAGTACAAATAAAAGAAATTTGGTTTATGAAAATAAAAGGCGGGGGAGGGGGGGAGGTAGAGAATGGAAATATAGTGTCCTGTTTGGGGCATCTGTAACATAGAGTGTTACATTAACAAGTATAGAGAAAATATTTATATGGGCCTACACTGAAAAGTATATAGAAAGCTTACAGATTTACACGTTAAAAAAACTATCACTATGACAAGAAAAAAAACTGCTATTGTAAAGGACATGTAGATAATCCAATTTGATTACTTTCCAATCATTATGATCATTAAGACTATTAAAATCCTGCTACAAAAATAAAACCTTACAGCAGGTAATTTTAAGGAGGGGCAAATAGTGCAAGGGGGGAGGGAGTAGCTGATTCTGAACTGGTGCATATATCTCCCTAAACTACCGTATTAAAAAAAAAACACAACACCTGAGGATAAGTTGCATACTACCTTTTAACTTCTAAAAAATTCATACCATTTAAACATAAAAGCTACTAAAAATTCACCCTAATTTGAAAACTTTCCTTTAAAAAATGGTTTCAATCATGCATATAAGGCATACACAGCGCTTCACTTATTTAAAACAACCGATCAATACAGCCATTAGTCATAAGGGAAAGTAATGTATCTGTTTCTACATCTAAGTCACTGTACATACTCACGTTCCTATCCCTATTGTAGGCTAACACTATAGTGGGTAGACACACAAAAAAAAGTCTTTTGAAGTAGGCCTGCCTATGCTTTCTAGACAGAACGGCGCCGGTTTTGATGACGCGGTTTTGATGACGCGCTATTCAAGTGCCCTAACCTAATTACCATTAACTTTGTAATTATTTCTAGTCAGATATATTCAGCATTGAGTGCATTTCATCAATGTATTGGTGAATAAAATGACTTAGACTTCTAGATTAGACTGATAAACTGATAGACCTAGGGCCACACCAGTTAGGCCTATGCCTAGACCCAAAATCGTCCGCCTACATTTCCCACAGTGATAAAAAAAAAAACATTGTAGGCCTACCCATACAATTTAATAATTAGTAAAACCATGTAGGGCCTACACCTTAAAAAGTTGATAATGATGTCAGCGTAGGCCTACATCGCGAACAACTCCTCTAGTAGTACTAGTAGGGCTAGCTAAATAGGTCTACTGGAATTTTTAGCATATGATATAATATAGCGTCTTAAACGTCATCGTTTTCTTTTTAACTAATAAAAAGACCTATTTCTGTGTATTTTGATATAAATATATTTCAAAATAAATCAATTTGCAAAATGTATTGGTTCGCTGACCCCAAGTAGACTAGTAGGCGCCGCGCGTAGCGTAACCATGCATTCTCAACATTGATCGCGAAAATAGGCACCTTAGTCCTTATCATTATCTAATCTAGCAGACACCAAACTGTGGGAGAGGGAGCAAAAGAGGAGGAAGAGCTGTATGTATACTATTGTATACCATCTTTACCGAGAAGGGATAGGCTTGGCGTAGCAAGCTTAAGCAACAAGCGGGAGGTGGGGCTGTTGAACTAGGGACACGTGTTGGAGAAGGAAAAAATAGGGGTCAGCTCAATTTTTCAGGACATTTCAGGAGATTATTTCAAATTTCAGGAGGTTTTCAGGAGTTTTTGCCCTTTTTTGCCATTTCAGGAGGATTTCAGGACATCCTGAAATTTCAGGAGGCCGCGGGAACCCTGTAAACTGTTCATCTGTAGAACATAAACACACAGAACCTCTTTAGTATAAACTGTTCATCTGTAGAACATAAACACACAGAACCTCTTTAGTATAAACTGTTCATCTGTAGAACATAAAGACACAGAACCTCTTTAGTATAAACTGTTCATCTGTAGAACATAAACACACAGAACCTCTTTAGTATAAACTGTTCATCTGTAGAACATAAACACACAGAACCTCTTTAGTATAAACTGTTCATCTGTAGAACATAAAGACACAGAACCTCTTTAGTATAAACTGTTCATCTGTAGAACATAAAGACACAGAACCTCTTTAGTATAAACTGTTCATCTGTAGAACATAAAGACACAGAACCTCTTTAGTATAAACTGTTCATCTGTAGAACATAAACACACAGAACCTCTTTAGTATAAACTGTTCATCTGTAGAACATAAACACACAGAACCTCTTTAGTATAAACTGTTCATCTGTAGAACATAAACACACAGAACCTCTTTAGTATAAACTGTTCATCTGTAGAACATAAACACACAGAACCTCTTTAGTATAAACTGTTCATCTGTAGAACATAAACACACAGAACCTCTTTAGTATAAACTGTTCATCTGTAGAACATAAACACACAGAACCTCTTTAGTATAAACTGTTCGTCTGTAGAACATAAAGACACAGAACCTCTTTAGTATAAACTGTTCATCTGTAGAACATAAAGACACAGAACCTCTTTAGTATAAACTGTTCATCTGTAGAACATAAAGACACAGAACCTCTTTAGTATAAACTGTTCATCTGTAGAACATAAAGACACAGAACCTCTTTAGTATAAACTGTTCATCTGTAGAACATATAGACACAGAACCTCTTTAGTATAAACTGTTCATCTGTAGAACATAAAGACACAGAACCTCTTTAGTATAAACTGTTCATCTGTAGAACATAAAGACACAGAACCTCTTTAGTATAAACTGTTCATCTGTAGAACATAAACACACAGAACCTCTTTAGTATAAACTGTTCATCTGTAGAACATAAAGACACAGAACCTCTTTAGTATAAACTGTTCATCTGTAGAACATAAAGACACAGAACCTCTTTAGTATAAACTGTTCATCTGTAGAACATAAAGACACAGAACCTCTTTAGTATAAACTGTTCATCTGTAGAACATAAAGACACAGAAAAACTTTCAAACTAATTGTTAACTTATGAGATATAAAGTTGAATTGCCTTAATTTTATGATTCCCAAATTTTTCTGTCAAAATCCCTAGTTTTTCCATACAATTTTCCCACTAAAACGAGACAAATTCAAGCTTATCCAAAGGCAGCAAAATGTATGAGTGTAATTTTAGTTAAATGGAAGACAATGACTAAGCCAAAGCTGCTTACTTAAAAAGAAATGTTTCAGTTATAGGAGACTAATGTGCAGTAAAATAATTTCACCTTTTAAAAAACAAAAAAACAAATTAAAATGTTCAACTGTATAAACAAAATAATAGGAGACTAATTTTCAGTAAGAGATTCTAGCCAATAATTTCACACTTTAAAAAAAAATAAAAAATGTTCCACTGTATAAACAAAAATATTTTTTATTTATTTACGTTTGTGTGTTGATTTATATATATGTATTTAGGACTATTTCTAAATTATTATTATTATTATTATTTTTTTATTTTTTTTTGGGGGGGGGGGGGGGGCTGTAGAAAGCAGTAATACAATTATTTTAAATGTCATGTTATTGTGTGCAGATAATATGATTAGCTTAAATAAGCAGAAAAAAGTCAAAGTTATTTATATTTGCATACATAAACCCCAAATTTGATTTTTCTTCAAAAAAGGTGGCACAATTTATAATTTACAAAAAGTACAAAGAATAATTTTAAAATATGATTTTTTTAATCACTGTTTTCATTTTTCGTCAACATTTGAAAAATAAAAATGAGACAATGTTTGTTTTTTATTTACTGACCTATGTAAACTAATAAGTAATAAGGTGAAAAAATAAAATAACTATTTAACTAGGCTTGGACCTGTAGTAGACAAATTTTGTTATTCAAATTTTGCTATTATAAGGGTTTGTTTTCTCTGTTTAATCTAGGGCCAATCTAGTGAAAAATGTTTGAACCTTTACTTATAATATGATTCTAAATGGTAGAACCAAAACCTATGGCATACAGGGTTCCTGCACCAAACTCAAATCAAAATTTCAGGAGGTTTTCAGGAGTTTTTCAGGAGAAAATCTAAAATTTCAGGAGGCGCGGCAAAACCGAATTCACTATATCACTAAACAATGACTCAGATACAAATAAAATTAAATTAAATATTTTTAAGGGCATTACAATGTGAAAGCTAAATATGTACCATTAAGCTATGTTCATTATATAGAGTCCATTAACTGTCTTTAGAAATCTTATAATTTAAAAAAAAAAGTATAAAAAAAAAGACATTATGTTTATGAAAATAAAAGGGGGGGGGGAGGCAGAGAATGCAAATATAGTATCCTGTATAGGGGCATCTGTAACATATAGAGTGTTACATTAACAAGTATAGAGAACATATTTATATGGGCCTACATTGAAAAGTATATAGAAAGCTTACAGATTTACAAGTTTAAAAAAACTATCACTATGACAAGAAAAAAAAACTATTGTAAAGGACATATTATGTAGGCCTAGATAATCCAATTTGATTACTTTCAAATCATTAGGATCATTAAGCCTATTAAAATCCTTACAGCAGGTAAGGAGGGGCAAATATAGTGCAAGGGGGGAGAGAGTAGCTGCTTCTGAACTGGTGCATATAATATCTCCCTAAACTAGCGTAACTACGGTATTAAAAAAACACAACACCTGTAGATAAATTGCATACTGCCTTGTAACTTCTCAAAAATTCATACCGTTTAAACATAAAAGTTACTAAATATTCACCCTAATTTGAAAACTTTCCTTTAAAAAAAATGGTTTCAATCATGCATATAATGCATACACAGCGCTTCACTTATTTAAAACAACCGATCAATACAGCCATTAGTCATAAGGGAAAGTAATGTATCTGTTTCTACATCTAAGTCACTGTCCATACGCACGTTCATATCCCTATAGTAGGCTAACACTATAGTGGGTCGACACAAAAAAAAAAGTCTTTTGAAGTAGGCCTGTCTATGCTTTCTAGACAGAACGGCGCCGGTTTTGATGATGCCGTTTTGAAGACGGCCTATACAAGTGCCCTAACCTAATTACCATTAACTTTGTTTGTAATGATTTCTATTCAGATATATTCAGCATTGAGTGAATATCATCAATGTATTGGTGAATAAAATGACTTAGACTTCTAGATTAGAATGATAAACTGATAGACCTAGGGCCACACCGGCTAGGCCTATGCCTAGACCCAAAATCGTCTGCCTACATTTCCCACATTGATAAAAAAAAACACATTGTAGGCCTACCCATACGATTTAATAATTAGTAAAACCATGTAGGGCCTACACCTTTAAAAAGTTGATAATGATACCGGCGCCAATCAGCGTAGGCTTACATCACCAACAACTCCTCTAGTAGGGCTAGCTAAATAGGCCTACTGGAATTTTTAGCATATTATGATATAAGAAAGCGTCTTAAACGTCATCGTTTTATTTTTAACTAATAAAAAGACCTATTTCTGTGTATTTTGATATAAATATATTTCAAAAATCAATTTGGCAAAATGTGTCGGTTCGCTGACCCCAAGTAGACTAGTAGGCGCCGCGCGTAGGTAATCAGGCATTCTCAACATTGATCGCGAAAATAGGCACCTTAGTCCTTATCATTATCTAATCTAGCAGACACCAAACTGTGGGAGAGGGAGCGAAAGAGGAGGAAGAGCTGTATGTATACCATCTTTACCGAGAAGGGACAGGCTTGGCGTAGCAAGCGTAAGCGAACAAGCGGGAGGTGGGGCTGTTGAACTAGGACAAGCGGGAGGTGGGGCTGTTGAACTAGGGAAACGTGTTGGAGAAGGAAAAAAATTGGGGTCAGCTCAATTTTTCAGGACATTTCAGGAGATTATTTCAAATTTTAGGAGGTTTTCAGGAGTTTTTGCCCTTTTTTGCAATTTCAGGAGGATTTCAGGACATCCGGAAATTTCAGGAGGCCGCGGTTACCCTGGGCATAGACCGGAGACCAATTTCATAATGGACCTAAGCTTAAAGCCTAAATTAAAATTTAAAAGCCTCAGACTTTGGAAATATTGTTTTTTGTTTTTAAATGTTGGTCAGTTGGTCCTACCACAGATGCTATTTAGCAGAACTTGACCCATTCTAAGAAAACATGACATCATGAATTCCCCCAAACTAATTTTTTTTTCTTTTTAATGTGATCACCTAACATCAAAATTAAGAAAATAAAATTCCTAATTGCTTTTCCTGAACCCGAATTTTTTCCTCTCTCATTTTCTTTAATTTTTCCTGATTTTCCTTAATGCGTGGTGATATTGTAACATAAAATCTTTGTAAACAACTGACCAATAATTCTTTTGTTGTATTTCATCAGCAAATCCTCCACAGTGACCCCGAATGCATCGATTGATTTTGCTGTCTGGTAAAACAATTTTATGACAAATTATTAGTGTGAAAATAAATTTTCTTACGCATTCTTTAAATCGAATGTAATGGCCAAATTTATTCCATTCAAGAATCCTTAAAAAAAATAAAAGTATTCCCCCATTAAAACAACCTGCTCTACAAAGTCAGTTAGGCAGCTTTTACAAGTTACTGTGGCCAATGCATTTTAGGGGATTGTGTGGCCAGCACACTGTCTTTTCTTTACCCCAACTAGAGTCAGGTACCCATCAGAGCTGGGTTGAGACAAGGACAAAAAAAAATATTAGCCTTCACCAGGATTCAAACCCAGGACATTTAGTATGCCAGCCCAGTGCTCTGCTGCTGGAGCAGCATGCCCCATCAGATAGAAAAATTATATATTTAAAAAAAAAAAAATTGCAACAATAACTCTGTTAAAATGAAACTATTCATGTAACAATAACAACATAGAAAGAGTATTCAAATTCACCTTGTCTCCAGAACCTGCTAAATCTGGATGTACATGTTTGTTCAATGAAACATTGCCAGTGGACATTCCTACCAATCTTACCACAGGAAAAGAAATAGTAAAAAAAAACATAAACTTATTGTTTTGTTATTTTAAAAAATAAAACTAAGCGTATTTTGCTTTTACCGATTCAATAAATAATAGTGGTATTAAATGTACAGTTTCAGTAGCCATGTTAGCAAACAATTGTTTGATATCTCTTGCAAAAACCTCAATTGCAAAAACCTCCATTTGCAAAAACCTCCTGTATTGAACTAGCCAGGGAAAAAAAACACACTATTTAATAAAGTGATGTCACTTTTTCAAAAGATCTTATTGTGGAGTTTTCTAATAAAACAAAATTGTATAAAAAGGAGAGAGACTGTTTAAGAATGAGTTGTATTTTGTGGTGTTCTCATTGGACCAAGCTGTTAATAGAGTTACCACTACTCGGTTTTTTACAGTTGTCATATTGTACATTGGATGGTGTGTTTGATTAAACATTATTCTTTTATTCTCTTGTGATTAGAACAGTTTTAAAATCTAACCCTAGACCCATTGGCACCATAACAGTATACGGAGAGGTCTAGTCATATATTTTACAATACTCTGCATGTTTAAAATAATAAATCAATGGATAAGGCTTTAGTTAATAAAAAAAAATACCTTTTAGCTCTTTTAGCGCCAGCACCAACAAGCAATCCTAAATTGGCTGCAGGATTGGACAAAGCCTTTTGTAGCTCTCTTAGTTGGCTTCCAGCATACTAGGGATCATAGAAAAACAAAACTGATCATAGAAAAACAAAACTGATCATAGAAAAATAAAACTGATCATAGAAAAACAAAACTGATCATAGAAAAACAAAACTGATCATAGAAAAACAAAACTGATCATAGAAAAACAAAACTGATCATAGAAAAACAAAACTGATCATAGAAAAACAAAACTGATCATAGAAAAACAAAACTGATCATAGAAAAACAAAACTGATCATAGAAAAACAAAACTGATCATAGAAAAACAAAACTGATCATAGAAAAACAAAACTGATCATAGAAAAACAAAACTGATCATAGAAAAACAAAACTGATCATAGAAAAACAAAACTGATCATAGAAAAACAAAACTGATCATAGAAAAACAAAACTGATCATAGAAAAACAAAACTGATCATAGAAAAACAAAACTGATCATAGAAAAACAAAACTGATCATAGAAAAACAAAACTGATCATAGAAAAATAAAACTGATCATAGAAAAACAAAACGTATCATAGAAAAACAAAACTGATCATAGAAAAACAAAACTGATCATAGAAAAACAAAACTGATCATAGAAAAATAAAACTGATCATAGAAAAACAAAACTTATCATAGAAAAACAAAACTGATCATAGAAAAACAAAACTGATCATAGAAAAATAAAACTGATCATAGAAAAATATAATATAATGTTTCAATCATTGATTCTATAAAGAACATCTTAAGTCTCTGGAGGCATGTGCAGTTTCCATGAGGAATTGTGAGGCCATCTTAATGTCAAGCAACATTTTCTGACTCCCAACTAATCTCAGTTAACCCATCACAGCTGCATGGAACCATTACTCCAGACATGGAAAAAAATAAACCTTTCATTTAACATAGATTTGAATACCAGACCATTGCAATGAGAATCTGTACTAAATCACAATGTTCAACATTGGGTAGAAAATTTTTTTTTTAAAGCTTAGGACCATAGTGCAATGAGTTAACTATTTTATGTCATTAGCTGAACAACCAAATCCAAGAGAATGATCAGCAGATTAAAAAAATAGAATTTGAAAAGAGCTCTGCTCTTAAGTGTATCGCACGGTTGTCAAATGGCAGCGTACTCGGATTGCTGTACCTAAGGCCACAGGTTTGACTATTTCTTTAGAATATTCTTTAAATACAGAAAGAAACAACATTTTCACTGACCTGTATTCCAGTCAGAGCTACAAACAATCTGAGAATGTCATTGGTACCTTCAAATATTCTAAATATTCGAATGTCCCTCAAGACTCTTTCAACACCAGTTTCCTAAACCAGGAAAAAAAACAACAAATATTTCTCCATTAGAAGTCAAGCAGTGATATTTTATCTATAAAATGTATTTCTTTTGCTTTAACAAGGACATGTACAGTTTATATAACACTAAATCTACTGCCGACAAACTTTTACAATAACACATGGAAATATTACAAATAGAAACATTTTAAACAAAACATAGTAATGCTATTTATCTAAAGGTTTAAACAAAATATATTATAATCCACTCAACTTAAAGCTCCCCCACCCCATTTCAATCATGCTAAAACAGAAATACTGTAAACTCTTAAAGTATCTTAAATTTTAGACATTTGTTTGTAAGTGTTCAGTATTTTAGAGGATATTACGCTGATATTAACACATTTTTTTATCCATACCACTATTTACCTTCATGTAACCCATTCCACCAAGTATTTGAATAGCTTCATCAGCACAGAACCAAGCACTTTCCTTGGGAAGAGAAAAACAGAGAAAAATAAAAAATAAAAAAAATTCATCTCTTTGGGAACTGATGTAATTAAAAAAAGACTTAACTCTTTCTCTCCGGAATTATTTTCCCTATTCTGACGGAATTATCCTTTTTTTTCTCTTTGTCATTACTATTGCTATCTTCAAATCTTAATAACTTTTTGGGTTTTAATCAGACAATATCATATTTGGTATTGAATTAAAGGAAACTAAAATCTCCTTACAGAGAATATAAAATCATTTGTAACTCACATTTAAAAAATATTTGTTTTAAACGAAAAAAAAAAAAAATTACCCACCATAGTCTTACATAACACAAATTCCAAGGCTCACACCAAAAATAAATAAATTACCAAATTAATTAACTACATTGTTTTCCTAAAATATATACCCTTTTTCACTATTTAAAAACAAGTATTTCTTTTAAAATATAAATATAAAGCCCGTTTTTATCATTTACGATCACTACCCACAACATATGGCCCTACATGGGTGAAAAAAAAATCCATAAAAATGAATTATTTTTAAATGAATACACGATGTAAACACAAATCTGGATGTTATTCAAAGGGAAATCATTCTAAATGTATGTAAAAGTAAAATAAAAAGAATTACGCTGAAAATAAACGAAATAAACGTATTTTAACAAATCGACGCTGGCATCGTCGATCCGACAAAATGGCCGTTTTAAAATCGACGCTGGTATCGTCGATCCGGAGAGAAAGAGTTAAACAAGATTATAAATATCCAAGGGAGATAAGAATGCTTTAATGATTAGGTTAAATAACAACTGATCCCTAGTAAACTGTTCAGCTTAAAATGAGAGAAGGGGCTAATGTAAAATGAAAGGTCAACTTACAGAGGCAAATATTTTACTGATGGCTGCCTCAATTTGAAACTCTGATGAGCCTTGATCCATATTGGCAGAGATCATGTAAGCCATAGACTGAAAGGAAAAATTGAACATTAAAAAACTTTTTCTAAGAGCTCAACAATGAGACTGGTGGTTTGGAAGTTTTATTGACAAACTAAAATACTTCTCTCTAATTTTATAAAAATCAACAGTTTAAAAAAAATCTTTTAAAGTAATAGTGATTTTTTAAATATCTTTAAATCAAAAAAATTTCAATATTTCAAAAAATATTTTTAAAAAATTTTTTCAAACTAAATCAACATTCTACCTACCACACTTTATACCACAATCAGAAAACTCATTTCTATTTTTTCTTTTTTTTCTACATTTACTTTTTTGGTTAATTGTTGAGTGATGATTGCATCAAATTTCAGAGTGAAAAAAAATTGTTTCATTTCTTTCTAATTCTTCTGAAATCTTATGCTCTGAGAAAATACTTGGATGATTGCAGTAAAATTAACACATTGCCTGAAAAAGTTTTACCAAACTAATATATAGGATTTAAAGCCATTAACTGATAGAACTCACTCTCCTAATATCAGGGTTCTTACTCTAAAATCGTTTTAAAATTCACAAATTTTTTAAAAACTTTACAAAAAATTCCCAAACCAATTTTTATTAGCAAGTGTGAAATTTCTTAATGTTAACTGTCAGCATATATGGGTAGTCCAAAAAAGATTTGGAGGATGTACTTATTAAATAAAAAAACATGATGAGAGTTTTCTTAAAGACTTCTCAACTTAACTTTATGGATATTCACATTTTTTTATTATTTTAAATTATTTTTAAAGTTGTTCTGTCTATTTTAGTGAAATTAACAAACTTTTCCTAATCTTGGTCAGTTCCAAACTTTCCCAAATCTGAAAACATGAAGTCAATTTTTCCCCAAACTTTCCTTAACCATATATACGCAGTATAAACCTAGAGTTTCTAGTTCATTTGACTTAAAGCGCCAGATTGCTAATCCAACATTTTCAGTTTCTTAATACTTTACTTTAGGTATTTGAAAACATAAAAATAAATCTCTAACCTCTGTCACATACTGCAGTATAGTCATCCGAGCTATTTTCTCCTGTATTGCTCCAAAACTTTCAATTTTCTTTCCAAACTGTGTTCTGTTTGAGGCATGATCAACCTATCAAAAGACAAGGAGAAAAATAGAAACAACAGTCTTTACATACCAAGCAGATACAGCTTGGTTTTAGAGAGCCGAGGTTGATGCATATAGCTGTATTTATATGATGTTGATGCATATAGCTGTATTTATATGATGTTGATGCATATAGCTGTATTTATATGATGTTGATGCATATAGCTGTATTTATATGATGTTGATGCATATAGCTGTATTTATATGATGTTGATGCATATAGCTGTATTTATATGATGTTGATGCATATAGCTGTATTTATATGATGTTGATGCATATAGCTGTATTTATATGATGTTGATGCATATAGCTGTATTTATATGATGTTGATGCATATAGCTGTATTTATATGATGTTGATGCATATAGCTGTATTTATATGATGTTGATGCATATAGCTGTATTTATATGATGTTGATGCATATAGCTGTATTTATATGATGTGTTTTTCTAAAGTAGGATACATTGCCAGTATAAAGTCAACTTATTTCATATATGCCTTGGTTTTATATAAATGATTTTTTATCAATATGTTTTTTAATGTCATGTTAATTATTTTAAAAACGGATAATTAATTATTAGCTAAAACTTAATAAATGGCTAAAAGAAACCTTTAAAATGGCACTATTTTAAAGTGTACAAATAAGTAATAAATGCTTTTGAAATACAATAGTTTTGTCAAATATTCAATGAGAGTTGATAATATAAACATCAGCAGAGGAATACTGGAAGAGCTGGACATGGAATGTGCAAAATAAAAATATTGTTTGACCTAAATACTGATGAAACAGTGTTCACCACTGCATATTAAGGGATTGTGTAGCAAGCACAATGCTCAGCTGCCTTTACTTTGCTCTCAATATTGTACCCTTAGAGCTGAGTAGACTCAAGGACACCCGGGAAAAATCATAGCTTGCAACAGAAATAAAACCACTGGCCACCATGCGAATTCAGAAATACAAGATGGACACAACTCTTCTGGGTACCTCATAGATACCTTATAGAAGTAGGAGAAAAAGTATAGGGCAATATGCTGGATTAAATATTCCAAAGCTACATAAATGGTTTAAGTTTTGTAATCTACTTACAGCTTTCTTGATGCAATACTTCATGGTCCCAGAAAGAGCAGCAGCCATTCCAAATCTCCCATTGTTTAAAATATTCATGGCGACCTTGAAGCCATTTCCCAGCCCTAAATAAAATGTACCGTGCTCATTAATGTCATGCAAAGGCTCAGCAAAAGAAAATAAGTTATAGACATACCTCGGAAGTAAAATAGACAACAAACTTATCAATACAACTAATTCTATAAGGACAACTAATTCTATAAGGACAACTAATTCTATAAGGACAACTAATTCTATAAGGACAACTAATTCTATAAGGACAACTAATTCTATAAGGACAACTAATTCTATAAGGACAACTAATTCTATAAGGACAACTAATTCTATAAGGACAACTAATTCTATAAGGACAACTAATTCTATAAGGACAACTAATTCTATAAGGACAACTAATTCTATAAGGACAACTAATTCTATAAGGACGACTAATTCTATAAGGACGACTAATTCTATAAGGAAAAATAATTCTTTGGTCCAGCGGTTAGTTCACCGGACTGTCAACCAAAAAAAAAAAACTGACACGTCGTGGGTTCTATCCCTGCCACCAGCCAATCCTGGGCTTAATAGACTAGTGGACGTAATAATCTTCTATCTAGAAGGAAGTCTGTAAACTTATAGGATAACTTATTCTATTAGCACAACTAATTCTATATGTACAACTAATTCTATAAGCTGTACAAGATTTCATGCATCAAACTCAGTAAAAGTAAACTTTTGCCCTGATCAATCAAAGGCCTTAAGAGTCTATGGCTTAAAAACTTATATATAGTTTTTAATGTAACATTATTCATTTTCAAGGCTTGATGCATAGTTTAATTTAGATTTCAGTTCAATGAACATTTATTTCATTGGATCTTTGGTTGGTTCATATGGCACAAAAAAGTTGGATTCTGTGCTGACTTTGTTTACTGATTAATGTTGACCCTTGTAACACACTCAAAATAAAATTTTCACCATAGCACTAAGTATTCTGAACAGAAGGGTATGTCCAGGCTTAGATCTTTAGTCTATCCAGAACAGAAGGGTATGTCCAGGCTTAGATCTTTAGTCTATCCAGAACAGAAGGGTATGTCCAGGCTTAGATCTTTAGTCTATCCAGAACAGAAGGGTATGTCCAGGCTTATATCTTTACTCTATGCAGAACAGAAGGGTATGTCCAGGCTTATATCTTTACTCTATGCAGAACAGAAGGGTATGTCCAGGCTTATATCTTTACTCTATGCAGAACAGAAGGGTATGTCCAGGCTTATATCTTTACTCTATGCAGAACAGAAGGGTATGTCCAGGCTTAGATCTTTAGTCTATCCAGAACAGAAGGGTATGTCCAGGCTTATATCTTTACTCTATCCAGAACAGAAGGGTATGTCCAGGCTTAGATCTTTACTCTATCCAGAACAGAAGGGTATGTCCAGGCTTATATCTTTACTCGATCCAGAACAGAAGGGTATGTCCAGGCTTAGATCTTTACTCTATGCAGAACAGAAGGGTATGTCCAGGCTTAGATCTTTACTCTATGCAGAACAGAAGGGTATGTCCAGGCTTAGATCTTTACTCTATGCAGAACAGAAGGGTATGTCCAGGCTTATATCTTTACTCTATGCAGAACAGAAGGGTATGTCCAGGCTTAGATCTTTATTCTATGCAGAACAGAAGGGTATGTCCAGGCTTAGATCTTTACTCTATGCAGAACAGAAGGGTATGTCCAGGCTTAGATCTTTACTCTATGCAGAACAGAAGGGTATGTCCAGGCTTAGATCTTTACTCTATGCAGAACAGAAGGGTATGTCCAGGCTTAGATCTTTACTCTATGCAGAACAGAAGGGTATGTCCAGGCTTAGATCTTTACTCTATGCAGAACAGAAGGGTATGTCCAGGCTTAGATCTTTACTCTATGCTGAACAGAAGGGTATGTCCAGGCTTAGATCTTTACTCTATGCTGAACAGAAGGGTATGTCCAGGCTTAGATCTTTACTCTATGCTGAACAGAAGGGTATGTCCAGGCTTAGATCTTTACTCTATGCAGAACAGAAGGGTATGTCCAGGCTTAGATCTTTACTCTATGCTGAACAGAAGGGTATGTCCAGGCTTAGATCTTTACTCTATGCAGAACAGAAGGGTATGTCCAGGCTTAGATCTTTACTCTATCCAGAACAGAAGGGTATGTCCAGGCTTAGATCTTTAGTCTATCCAGAACAGAAGGGTATGTCCAGGCTTAGATCTTTACTCTATGCAGAACAGAAGGGTATGTCCAGGCTTAGATCTTTACTCTATGCAGAACAGAAGGGTATGTCCAGGCTTATATCTTTAGTCTATGCTGAACAGAAGGGTATGTCCAGGCTTAGATCTTTAGTCTATCCAGTTCACTTCTAGAACTGATATTTTCATAAAGGGAAATTTAATTTTCCTTCTTTTTCTCTTTATCCTAAAATAAAAAATTTCATCAAACCTCCTAGAACATTTTCCGCCGGTATCTTCACATCTTCGTAGTAAACTTCAGCAGTGTTGGAGGCCTTGATGCCCATCTTTTTTTCTGGGGGACCACTGGAAGGTATCAGATGAATAAATACAATTAATTGGCTACACAGCTTATGATAAAGACGTATAAATAACTGTAATGACAATTTGATGAGTGAACAATGGTCAAGGGGAAATGACCCATATAATTCAATTGAATATTAAGATGCAAGAGTTAAAAGGGAAATTTCAATCTTTGCTGTTGTGTCAATCATGATTTCTACGTCGCAGTTAGTTCTGGGGAAATTGCGTTGCTAGCTTTAAGTCTTGAGATTCACGAGAAAAATGAGGGAAAAAGAGCGAATGATCATGTGACGAGAGACAAAAGATAAGTTAGTTAACTTCAGAAGCGTGAGCTGAAAAGATGTGTATGAAAGTTATAATGGAATGAATGAATATCGGACTCAGAGGAAGATGCATTCTATAAATTGGAACTATGGTATAATTCATGTTCATGTGATGGATATATATATATATTGATAAATGTTGTGCTGCAAATCAAGTGTTATTTAATCCATCATTAACTGTTATCTGTCCTGTCAAAGAATCTAGAAGTTATACTCATAATGGATATATAGAACTATAAAATACTATAAGTAATTAAGCAATGTTTAATGGGCAAAATAATAACCCATTAACAGCTTATAAGGGACATTTTTAATTAAGGATATTGAAAATAACATTATAACACAAAAACTCTACTTCTTTTACTGGTCTAGCGTCTAAAATAAAACTTAAAATGATTTAAATAGCTCTTTTTTTAAGCTAGAAGTATATTAAACTGTCAAATAAAGCATATAATTGCTCATAACTTTAAAAAAAACTGTCTAAAAAAACTCAAGTACTTTTTGGTAAAAAAAAAATAATTAATTTTAGTAAATCTGTAGCAGTCTTTAATTTGTAATTAATTACTTTTGAAATTACATTTACAATCTACAACAACAAAAAAAAGTGGCTTTAGTAAAAAGTTTTTTTTCAAGTTTTAAATGGACAAAAAGATCTTACACAATATCTACTTTTATAACCTTATCTGCTTTAACTGAAACAATGAATTTTTGAGTTCATTTCTAAGCAAAAATATTGAGCAAGCACGGAATGTTTAATTCAACCCAATGTCCCACAACTAGAAAAGTGTAATAAATTAAAACAAACTGATGAGCTTACTTTGTGACTCCACCAAAACCTCTTTCCACAATGAAAGCCGTGACTTTATCCTTGACCTCTCCAGTTTTGGCATCTTTCACTGGGCACTGTATACAAGGGAAGGAAGGAAGATAGAATTTGTTAATTTGTTGTCTCCCTTTCCTCAGGTAGCATTGCAGTTTGAATTAACTTTTGAATAAGAAAAATGTGTTAGAATGATGTTGACCGAAGAATAATTAGTTCTGACAAATAATGGAACAGAGAGACAGAGTGAGGTCTAAGCCATTCTAAAGGTCTCAAGTTTAAATCCTGGGAAAATGACAGGATCAAACTAGTTTAAATGAAACCTTAAAAAGAGAAAAAAAAGTATCTCGTAGGACCAAATTGATCCATAGGGCCGGTGAAGCAGCGTTCACCAGTTTCCGTGGCCACAGCATACTAGGTGATTGTGTGGCCAGCACTATGCACAGCCACCTTTACTTTACCCCCCACTAAGGTCATGTACCCATCAGAGCTGGGTAGACTCAGGGACACCCTCAAATCCTGGGAAAAAAATCCTAGCCTCCACCAGGATTCAAACCCAGGAACCTTGGATCTCCAGTCGAACGCCTTGCTGCTTGGCTACCGTGATCCATATGAAATGAAATCTTACCTGAGCGAAAACTGTGAAAACCTCAGCAAGGCCGCCATTACTAATCCAGATTTTGCTTCCATTCAGAATATAATGCTTTCCATCATCTGATGGTACAGCTCTGGTGCGGATAGACTATGATAGAAATTTAATATATGTTACTCAAGCAATAAAAATGCTATCAACACAATGTATAATTCCAGATTGAATCATGTAATTCATTGAGGAAAAAGAAGAGAAATACATGTAATGTATTATCTTAAACATTACAGACGCTCCTTCAATAAAGATTATCATTTATGATTTACATAAACTATGCAATTAAACTTTTTGTTTTATAAGTAAAATCATTAATGAACTATAGGCTAGAACGTAAATCTAGATTTGGCTTTTAGAATGAATAAAGCAACTTTCTGGTTTCAGAACTTACAAGATGGTTAGAGCTATGCAGACTTGTGTATGTTTATTTTGAAAACTTGACACTTACGCTGGCATCAGAGCCACTGGAAGGCTCTGTCAAGCAAAATGCCGCCATTTTTGTGCCGGCTGCCAAATCTGGGAGGTATTTTTCTTTCTGTGCCTTGTCACCAAACAAGAGGATGCCCTTGAAGCCGATCGACTGGTGTGCCCCAAGAGTGATGCCCACACCAAGGTCATGGGCACCGACAATTTCCACCAGCCTGGCATACTGTGTGTTGGTCAGTCCTAGTCCACCTATGCAAGAAGCAGTTCTTTAGTCAAGCAACAATTTAATTACTAATTAATCTACCCCCGTTACACCACAGTGATTTGATAGCAAATTCATTGACATTCTCTTAGCTGTCCAAGAGAAGGGAGGGGGGGAGTGTGTGTTTGGTTCAAGAAGGCGTAGAACATTTTATTTCAGGCCATAAAGTTTACACATAGAACTAATGATAAATCACCATGATAACTTAAAAGCTAGCTAGGCATTGTGTTGGCCACACAACTCTCTTTGTTGCATCAGATACATAAGCCTGCAAGCTTGCCCCATCAACCGTTAGATATTTTTAGTTGGAGTTGTCCACCAAGAATTCTAACATTGGTTAGGTTAGCTCCCTTGACTAAATAGGTTAGCTCCCTTGACTGGCCAACAGACGAGAGATTTAATATCAGCCTCAACACTGGGTTATGATCTAGTACATCTCTAATCTCTCAGGATAGTGATTACTTTTTTTTATTACAAAATGTTGACACTGACATGTGTTTATTCTGTACACAAAGAGATAAGGCCTTTAAAATTGACAAATCTTAGATAAGAATTGTGTGGAAAGCTAGTAAAACAAACCAAAAATTCCATAGAAATTCTTAGCTAAAAAGAGTTACCACCGAGGGATGATTATAGTATGTGAAACATGTCCCAAATATTAATCTAATTATCTATCTAATCTAAAAATACAAATTTCAACATGAAAAAAAAAAAGTCATGTAAAGAATCCTATATCAACATTACCTAACTCTTGAGGAACTTGTAGACCGAACGCCCCCATTTCACGCAAACCTTGCATGGAAGACTCCTCAACTTTTTCCAGAGAATCATTCTTTATAGCATCATTTTGTTCCTGCAGAAAAAAAAGGAAAGCTGAATGGTTATTCTTTTTAATGCTATCTTCTTCTTCGTTCTCAATATTTATTAATGGAGGGGTTCAAACAACAAGGCCTATAGATATGGTGAATTGTATGATGGTTTCCAGGTCTGACTCTTTTCCATACAGTTTGGTGTTGATGTAGGTGATCTGCGGCCAGAACCTGTTGCGAGCTGTTTTGTAAAGTGGGCAGGCTTGGAGCACATGTCCCGTGTTCTCAGGAGACATCCCACATGGGCAATCTTCACTGGTTCCAATACCTAGCCTTAGTCTGTTATGCCCAGTCCTGAGTCTGGAGATAATTTTTTGGGCATGCCGGGAAAGGTTATAGTAGGAGTAATTTTTGTCATGATCTGGATGGTTATTTGCCCATTTTTTTGTGTAATGCTTCCTTCTGTGCTTATTGATGCCTTATGAAAAAAAATATTTTTATTTATTGAAATTGAAGAAGAAAAAAGAAGATAAATCAAGACCTAAAGTATAAACCAAGATTTGGGTGAATAAACTCACTTCAAAAAACTTTGCACAAGGATCAACAAGCTCTTGCAGGGTTTGTTTCTGTTCAGTCGTCAACACTGTAAGGGAAAAAATATTTTATATAGACTATGACATTAAAAGTTAAAAAAACCACAATACATCTTTTAATTTCTTATATGTTACAGACTCTCCTTCTGTAAAGAAGATTATTGCGTCCTACACTCATCCGTGGTCCAAGTCTAGTCTTACATTTTTATTAATGTTTTAAATGATGTTAAGTTACTGGTTTTCCTGGTTTGTTCAGGAAACCCATTTCATGCCTGAATGCCACTCAGGAAGAAAGAGTACTTATATGCATTAGTTCTCGCATAAGGGGTAAGGAAAGTTTTTATGTCTATGTTTATCTTTTATCAAGTGATGAATGCTCAGTTATGGTTATATCAGAATGAAAAAAAAACAACTACTGAACTATTGTAAGATTTAGAAAGGCAAGCCAGAGAATAGAAAACTGGCTTGTGAAAAGAATTTCTTTACAAAGGCATATTATAATATCACAGGTGATATGCAACAATAGCTACAGCAACAACAAAAAATTAGAATAGGATAATTCAACTGTTTATTGATTTATTTTCAGAACATTTTTAACTTGTAGACTTACACCCAACAAAAAACCTATGCTGCCTCATAATAAAATCTTGTGGATGAAAAAAAAAGAAAATTGTGTATTCTAGAGTTCTATTAAAATATAAGAAACGTGCATAACAACAGAGCTTACCTTCTGGATAGGGAAATACTTGTTCTGCTGAAATCTGACCTCTGAATAAACTTAGACCAAATGATTTTGACTCTGGTTTTTCTCCTGATGCTGATTTTTCCTAATGAGATCATTCAAACATATATTAATGATTGCTTTTTACACTAGGGAGCAAAAGCACATGGATTTAAAAATCATTCTTGGTTGTAACAGTATAAAATATATACTTTAGTCTTGACTATTCTCATTCATCCGTGTGTATAATTTATCATGGTAAAACTAGTCAGCTTTAATTAATGTTTTGTTTTTTTTTACAAATAGAAGTTTAGTTTTATACTAGTATAGGGGGCATTGTGGTCGAGCGGAAGCGCATTTGACTGGTGATCCAAAGGTTCTGGGTTCAAATCCTGGTGCAGACTAGGATTTTTCCCCGGGACTTGAGGGTGCCCCTGAGTCTACCCAGCTCTGATGAGTACCTGACACTAGTTGGGGTAAAGTAAAAGCGGCTGATCATTGTGCTGGCCGCACATCCCCTTGTATGCCGTAGCCATAGAAACTGGTAAATGCTGCTTCACCAGACCTATGATCAGTTTGGTCCGAAGGATACTTTACTACAGAACTGTTCAATCTCCCAATACAAACACTCAGGCACAGATTCTGTTGTCAAAGTTTTCAGGTGATCATGTAATTATTGTGTTTTGTTCCATTGTTTGATACATAACTTTCACAACTTGTCAAATCTAACCATTAGCAAATATAATTCTTTGGACACAGACAGCATTTGTTTATCATGCATTAGACTCAGCAGAGTATGGAAGTGCCAATATTAAGGTTTTGAGTATATTATAATATGTATAATTGTTTCAGAGAACAGCTTTGCATTTTTTTACAGTTCTAAGAGAGTGTATTCAGAATTTTGTTTTCTTTGTTAACAATTGCTATTAATTTTCAATGTATCTAAATATAATTATAACAGTTGCTATTAATTTTCAATGTATCTAAATATAACTATAACAATTGCTATTAATTTTCAATGTATCTAAATATAACTATAACAATTGCTATTAATTTTCAATGTATCTAAATATAACTATAACAATTGCTATTAATTTTCAATGTATCTAAATATAACTATAACAATTGCTATTAATTTTCAATGTATCTAAATATAACTATAACAATTGCTATTAATTTTCAATGTATCTAAATATAACTATAACAATTGCTATTAATTTTCAATGTATCTAAATATAACTATAACAATTGCTATTAATTTTCAATGTATCTAAATATAACTATAACAATTGCTATTAATTTTCAATGTATCTAAATATAACTATAACAATTGCTATTAATTTTCAATGTATCTAAATATAACTATAACAATTGCTATTAATTTTCAATGCATCTAAATATAACTATAACAATTGCTATTAATTTTCAATGTATCTAAATATAACTATAACAATTGCTATTAATTTTCAATGTATCTAAATATAACTATAACAATTGCTATTAATTTTCAATGTATCTAAATATAACTAATTATTTCATGCTCCCCTAAATTGTTAGGTTATGATGCATTGAGTGGAATTTTTCCCTGGAGTTTTGCAGTCTGATCTGATGGATTTGACAGAATCAAGGGACATAGTAGCCTAAGAGGCAGTGGGTTTTACTGGCATACCAAGAGCCCTGGGTTCAAATCCTGGTGAACGCTAGGTCTGAAAGGTGTACCTGAGTCTATCCGCCAGAGCTGGATACCTGACAAAAGTTGGGGATAAATTAAGGCGACTGGGCATTTTGCTGGCAACACAATCTCTTAGTATGTTGTGGCCATTTGGCCATGGAAATTTGTGAAAACGGATTCACAGGTCCTATCGATCAAATTGTTCTGACTGGGTTTTACTTTTGTACTTTTATAACAGCACTACCCAATAAGTGATTGTTTAGGGATATACATTATCTTCATGGGGATGCCACAGAACAGGGCTGGGTTAATATTAGGTCAACAGGAACTGCAAGTCCTTTTTTCCCTTTCTTTAGTGTGGCAAAACATTTTTTAAGGACACAAAATTTTATATTGTTAATTATATTTAAGAAACATTTCAAGCATTCACCTTCATAACATAGACCAAACAAAAAAACAACACATTTTTTCAAATTATTTTAAGCTCTACCATTACCTTAGGCAATGCTGTGCTTGCCATGCATCGTACATCTAACTGTGGGATGATTCTGGGGAGAAATGGTCATAATTGTAATGAAAACCTATATTGTATACAGAAATTTTATATAAACAGCTAAATAAAAAAAAATATTTTAAGTATGCCCCTTTAAACAATGTGCAACAGCCCTAGCCTCCTAGGTAATGAAATAATCAACCCTGCAGTATTCACTGCAAATTCTAATTCATAAATATTAATAGATACCGGAATCTCAAAATCTAGGTGAGTAATTCAAGGATCTACTACTAATGAATGATTGCTCCATAGCAAAGAGTTCAAAATCTAGGTCAGTGATTCAAGGATCTACTGCTAGTGAATGATTTCTCCATAGCAAAGAGTTTAAAATCTAGGTGAAAGGTTCAAGGATCTATTACTAATGAATGATTGCTCAGAAGAAAAGAGTTTAAAATCTAGGTCAGTGATTCAAGGATCTACTACTAATGAATGATTGCTCTATAGCAAAGAGTTTAAAATCTAGGTCAGTGATTCAAGGATCTACTGCTAGTGAATGATTGCTATATAGCAAAGAGTTTAAAATCTAGGTCAGTGATTCAAGGATCTACTACTAATGAATGATTGCTCTATAGCAAAGAGTTTAAAATCTAGGTCAGTGATTCAAGGATCTACTACTAATGAATGATTGCTCTATAGCAAAGAGTTTAAAATTCATGTCAGTGATTTATGATCTAGCACTGATAATTGTTGATAGCACCATGATAAGAGTTTAAAATCTAGATCATTAATTCAATGATTTACCACAAATGCTAGTGCCTTATTAAAATGCAAGATTAGACTAAACCATAGGCTCTCAACCTTTTTCGGCTCATCGCCCCCTTTTATAATTTTTTTCCGCTAACCGCCCCCCCCCCCAATCCATTTTCTTTTTGCGCCCACTCCCCCCCTTTCCGCCCGTCTGGACTATAGTTTCGGCAATTTGTTTAGGCGGACTAGACTTTTTGTGCGCTTAATGATCTTTAAAAAAACTGAAAAGGAAACATATTGTAAGAAGTAAAAGATAAAAAAAATTGGTTGCAAAAGCCTTAGGTCTAATAATCAGTGATATTTGTTATATTACAAATCAGAACTTGTTCGGCATCACTATTGAATCAAATGTGGAAACATTTTGTAATTAAAGGGAGATAATTAGCCCGTTTTATTTGAGCTAATATTTCTATTTTTTTTTCTTTTATAAAAAATAAATGGCTTACAATTTATAACTTTAAAATTATCAAACTGTAAAAAATATTTGAAAATTAGATCTATATAAATATTATATGACTAAAGAATTTTTAATGTATATTTTCAAAAATTACAATAACTACCCAGTTTGTATGATTACAACTTCTCTACCACTTAATTTTAGTATTTTTTCTCTTCTAAAGATTTCAAAATCATTAAGGACATCTCGGTAAAACAGATCATAATATCATTAATATTAGCAGATGTTAGAGCGACGGTGATTGGTCAGCAGGGTTGACAGTCCGGTGAACCAACCACAGGACCAACCGGCCGCACACCATATTTGCCAAATACTGACCCCTACTTCAACGACAAGTCATTGCGATTCCTATTTCTTATTAATATAATAATATGTAGGCATACTGTTGGGGGATATCGATGTGAATATCAGATATTTAGCAGCAACTGCGTTTACATCACATTTCATCCCAAAACTAATTGATTCAAATAGCTGAGGTGTTCAAATTATATCAGGTACGTTTGTACCGCCCACTTGCCCTTCACCGCCCCCGGGAATGTCATCGATCCCTAAAGCTTCTCACCGCCCCCCGGGGGGCGATATCGCCCCCGTTGAGAGCCTATGGACTAAACCATCAATAAACTAAAATAAGACAGAACAAATAAATATATTATAAATTATAAAACTGTCCACCTAAAACTTTTTTGATAAGTTGATTCAGCTTATTGTAATTTGTTTTAATTTA
Source organism: Anisus vortex (assembly GCA_949126835.1). Taxonomy (NCBI): domain Eukaryota; kingdom Metazoa; phylum Mollusca; class Gastropoda; family Planorbidae; genus Anisus; species Anisus vortex. Next base: position 12,877,135 of record OX421508.1, on the reverse strand, counting down.
TTGCATCATTTAAAAACGTATATGCCGTATCAGCTAACTATGATTAGTTAAAAAAAGCAAGTATATTAAGCCTGAAATAAAATTTAAAAGTGAATGAAGTTAAGTCTCAAGATATTTTTAGGGGCCCAGCCCTAATCCTATTAAGTCACTTCCTACTGTGAGCAGCATTTTACAGCTTAAGCAAGACCAATTTCGGCTTACATACACTCTTGTTTTTTCTACTTCAAAAAAATTTTTTTTTAACCCCATATCTAATTGAAAATAAAATTCAATATCTGGTTCATTCATTTCACCAGAAAATTTTCATTTTAAAGCAGGTGTTTAATAAAATGTTATGTTTTCTTTTGGATTGATTTTTTTTAATGATGTAAATGTGCTTGTTCAGGCATTTAGGTACACAACAGACACTGTTTACTGTTTTTTTATCCTTTTTCATTTTTTGTTTTTGCCTAAACAAACATTTACAGTTGTATCGGAAAGAAAAATTTGATTCTAAAGCAAATTGTATTAAGTATCATTTCTATCAGATTATTTATTCGTTTTTTTTAGTAGTTTTGAGTCTAACAGAGATAGTAACATAAAAGGGCCTGGTAAGACATTTAGGCCCAAAGAAGACACTGTTTATTGTTTTTATCATAACTTTTTTTTCTTCTATGCAATGTAAATAAAAATGAACAGTAATTATGAAAAAAGAATTTTAAAGTGATTGTAAAAATTTCTTTGTGATTGTATTAATCATATATTTGAGTTTTTTTAATATAAGCTGGCTTTTTTCTAATGTTGCAATTTACATAGAGCTATTCCTTTTGAACTAAAATATTACAAATTTATCATAATATAATTTAATTTTTTATGAGACATATTCTTACAGACATTTTTCCTTTTTCATGTTATATTTATATATAATATAATGCACGCACATAAAAAAAGACATAATATAATACTATTTAACTACCGGTATTAAATTAAGATTATGGTCAAGAAATTGTCATTGGTAATTGTAAAACTAAAAATGACTGGTCTGGCCCAGTCTGGGTAGCCTTCTATACTAAATGAAATAATAAATAGCCTAACCTTTATTAACTATTTTTTATTGTTAACCTATTTCCAGAACTTATGACATTTTATTTATATTTCATTATATAGTCCTAGGCTAAATATAATATAATCAACATATATAATTACCGTGAGTTTGTTTGTTTGTTTATATATATATATATATATATAAATATATATGTTTGTTCGCTATAGGCTCCTAAGCCGTTTGACTAATCGGGACAAAAGTTAAATGTATAAATCGGAAACGTCATCCAAAAGAAAAATTTATTTTATGACTTATAATCATGAATGAGTTAATTTTATAAATCAAAAAAAGTATATCCAGCTATACAAATAAATATAACCGTACATAGCAAATGGACGTTTCCATTCATTTACTATATTGAACGCGAGTTTCAATATGTTGAACGCGAGGGTCTTTTCGGGTTTTCCCAATTCTGCTGTTGTTTTTTTTAATGTGGCGAGACCTTTTTTAAAAGTTACGCACCGCAATTTGGCTTGGAGAGTTTGAATGGTGTATGCTACTTTAAAAAAAATACTATCGTATGACGTAATGTCTATCAAATTATTTCTTTTTTCATTATTGATGTTTGCATTATCTTTTAAGTAAAAGTAACCAAATGTTTTAATTATTTAATAGATTTACATCGCTATTGAGAATATCCTTTAATAGGCGACTGTATACACTCTATAAATTAAATTATACGAATTATAAAAAAAACAAAGTTAGGCCTATAAATGATTACTTTCAAATACCGGGTACCACAAGCTTGACAGCAACAATATAAAATAAAAACTAAATACGAAAAGAAACATTCTCAATACTGTTTTATTGATGCAATAAGCAAGAACAAAAATTAAATACCGAAAAAATCTTTCTCAATTTAGTTTTTATTGCATTGAAATATTATTTTCTATTTTTGTTAAATATTATTTACCTTTTATTGTTTTGTATTTATGTTTTTTTTTCTTTTAGATAGTATATTATTGTTAATTTAATATTATTAAAAACAAGTCAAGTCAACACAACTGTTCGCTACATTTTAATATCGAATTAAAAAGTTTCTTAAAAAAAACAGGACGAGCCTTTCGGCTCTTGTGTCCAGGGCGTAATGCTTAGGATTGAGAAATCTCTGTCCGGGCTCCAGCCACCCAACGACACGCCGAAGGCGTGGCGTGCCGTGTAACGGGGAAGGTTTCCGCAGACCAGCGATTGTTCGCAGCGGTTCCCCTAAGGATCATGATCTTGGTGGCTCGCCAGTATACCTGCACTGTCACCCGGTAGCACAAATCCTATACTATAGATACTTACATTCAGGCACCGGGTGGTTCTCGAGACGGGATTGCAGCATCCATTGCTTCCTCCCCCCCCCCCCCCGAGACCAGTGGCCTCTCGACAGTGTAATGGACCTCGGACCTGCTGCGGGGGCTGTGCCCCATGCGTTCGCCCACCAGTGTATTCTTAATGGGAATGTATCGGCGGTTTACACACTACGCCAGTCCTTGAGGCCACAATTCTTATGCATATGCCAGGGTGAGGTCAACCAGAAACAAAAAAAAAATAACAAAAACTAAATACAGAAAGAAACATTCTAAACACTGTTTTATTAATACAATAAGCAAGAACAAAAATTAAATACCGAAAAGAATCGTTATCACTTTAGTTTTTATTGTATTGAAATATTATTTTCTACGCTTTTTTAATAAAATTATTTACCTTTTTATTGTTTGGTATTGTGTTTTTTTTTTCTTTTAGATAGTATATTATTGTTAATTTAATAGGCTATTTTTAATAACCAGTCAAGTCAACACAACTGTTCGCTACGTTTTAATACCAGACGCTTGACAGTTACAATTATTATGCATATGCCAGGGTCAGAAACAATTAAAAAGAACAAAAATTAAATACCGAAAAGAAACGTTCATTGTATTTATTGTAATAGTCTCTTTTCTTTCTCTCTTAACAAAACATATTGTAGTAATTCGTTTCTCCGTCATTTTGACGGGCATAAACCACTAGTATTAATATATTTATTATATGTTTAATCATAGTTTAATGATATTGTTAAAGTTAATGATTAGGCCTAATCATTTAATTAATGTCCATGAAAATGTTAGTACTACTTATTATTACTATATTATATAATATTATAGGCCTACTATATTTCTAGTAATTAGTAATAGTAGTAATAGTAATAGGCACTTATTGAATTGCCAAACTATTTTAACAATTGACAATTGTCTAAAATCTTACCCCCAATTTGTATTTCTCCAAACAGGTCGTCCTAATTTAGGTATCAGCTGAAGTCCTCTGAGCATTTTATTTTAATATTTTAGCTGATGAAACGTGAAATATGTGTCAACATCAACAATCGACGTCAACAGTTTACGGTTAAATTTAAAATAGCCAAACAGTTTGAGTTTGAAACAGCAAAGTCACTCGCTACCGTCCCGTGTAAATTGTACAAATTACAAAATCTCAATTTGATAGACAAGTAATCGCTTACTCTAACTGTTTAGCTAACCATGAATGCGCATTCTTTATCTTATCATATTAAACTTTGATTTTAGGGTGACACACATAATATGTTATGGACTTTGGACTGGGTTAAAAAAGAAAGGCATTCTGAATTTCTGATGTAGGACTGACTTGCAAAACCAAAACACTACGCGAGTTACTTATAATTTGTTCAACATAAAACCCAGGAAACGATATACATTAGAACAAATATATAGGTTATAGTTCACTGAGCTATGTATGATTAATATGTTATGTTACAAACGTACAATTAAGTAGGAACACGCAATGTGAGAATTTTGCATAATATTATACAAAAGCAAATTAAGAAAAGAAGGTGAATTTTTTAAATTTTTTATAACTTTTTAAAGCTAACTGTCAAAAGAATTTAGGCATATTTAGAAGTATTTTTGGATATGAATTCTGGTCCTGCGTAGCGACATATAGGTCACCTAACCATGAGCCTGACCACTGCATGGTTCCCCGAGTCATACGTTATGGACAATGAGCCAATACATGGAACTGTATGCCTCCACCAAGACCATCGCCGTAAGTATTTATGATGGTCTTGCCTCCACCCCCATCTCTGTGGGTGACAGAGTGAGAAGTGGTAGGCCTACCCCGCGTCGTGGGGTCGGGAGCTGCTTATGTCCTGTGTTATAGTGAACTGTAGTGATGGTGGAACACCATAATCTCTGGTGCCCCCGGGGTTGGCGCGAGGTGCGATGTCAGGAAATGTATACAGTCGATCATTGTCCTTAATGTCTGGGTTTAAAGTAGAAATGAGAATCGAACCGAACACACCGAACACGAATCGAACTCTGGTTACCAACGAACCGAACCCGAACTCTGTCAGCGATCGAACCCAAACACCAAAGTCACGGGGTAGCCTACGAACCTATTACAAACTAAAAGAACGGACATTTTTTTTTCACTAGCAAGCACAGGTTTACGCCGAAAATGATTACATTTGTATTGATAGTAATTAAAAATAAAAGGATGCTTTTTATGACTATTAGGCCTACTCTCCCTCACTTTTTGACACATTGGCTCAATGTGAAATAGAAATGCGAGGAAAAAAAAAAGAAAGTAAAACAAAACTTTGTTTTAACCAGCGGTTCTCAACCCATTGGAGGGTCGAACGACCATTTCACGGTGTTCGTATTTTCGCTGGTCTTAGGAACCGAAACACAGCTTATCTATCCGTCTCCAAGCGGGTCCGCCCATATGACATCATCGCTCCAATCCCATCACATACTTCTCGTACAAATTCAGGTGTATGTGACAGCAGGGTTGGCGCCTTAAAGTAGCCTACTTAAATTATGCTTAGGCTACCAGGTGTATGTGACAGCAGGGTTGGCGCCTTAAAGTAGCCTACTTAAATTATGCTCAGACTACCAACCATAAATGTATTGATAGAAGCTAATGTGTAGAAAGCAACTTCTCTGTTAAAAGCAATACTAGTAGTGTAGTGTGTAGTTTTCGAGTCGCATTTGAGGCGTACGCCTATACGCCTCGGTTGACCCTTGACCCGGAAGTGACCTTTGACCGGAAGTGACCTTTGACCCGGAAGTGACGTCATCCAAGGTGGCGTCTTGTCGTGTTGTTACACGACCGGTCGTGACCTTTTGACCTAGTGACCGGGCGTGACCTTTTGACCTAGTGACCTTTTGACCTAGTGACCCCGCTCCTCAGTTGAACCAAGATGGCGTCTTGTCGTGTTGTTATTTTGTGGTATTACACGTGCTTTGAGCACGTGCTTTAATTAAAGATGGCGGAACCAAGATGGCGGTTCCTCGTGTTATTACACGAGCTTTGTTAGCACGTGATTTTATCACGTGATTGTTTATATTGTGTGTGGTATTATTAAAGATAGTATTACACGTGATTTGATCACGTGGTTTATTTGTGTGTGGTTTCATTAATTATAGTATTACAATTGATTTCATCACATGTCTTAATTATAGTGTGTAGTGTTATTTTATTAGACGTGATTTTATTATTACTTGTGATTTTGATCACATGATTTTATTAAAGATATCTACATCTACGATAAACAACAAGGACAACATATAGATAAAAAACAAAAAATGGTTTAAATTATATATTGATTTTTATTGATAGTCTATACCCAAGAAGTGTTGGGCTGGGGAGGGTGGGGGATCTAAAAAATTGTCTAGGGGAGTTGGGTCTGGGGAGGGTGGGGAGGGTGGGGGATCTATCCCACCCTCAAAACAGGGGTAAACAGGGTCTGGGGAGTCTGGGGGATCCACATAGTGGATATGGGGGCTAGGTGGGGAGGCTCGGACATATATGGGTGGGGAAGCTCGGACATATATGGGTGGGGATTGGGGCACATATATGGGCGGGGACTGGTGAATATAAATGGGTGGGGAAGCCGGTGGAGTAGTGGGGCTGGGCTAGGGTTGGGGGCTCCACGGGCGTTGGTCCCATTGCCATAATAATGGCGACGGGACCGAATGGGGCGGTGATGCAAATAGGGACGGACTTGGAGGTAAAGGGGCATATGGATTGGGCCTGGGGGGCGGGATGTCCAAGCCGAGTGGGGGGTAGTGGCTCCCCCACAGGGGATAGAACAGGGCAGCCAAGCGTTGCCTTCGGGCCACCCTGGCCTCGATTGCCCTATAAAGGTTTCCATACGCCAAGTCAATAAGGTCCTCGCGGGTGAGGGCCAGGGCCATCACATTGACCAGCTGCCCAGGCAACCGCTCCTCCACTCGTGCGTACAGGCACGAGTGGCCGAGCTGGTTGTCCTGGCCCTCGATACAGCCCGAGCACCCTCGCCGAGCGTCCTGGAGGAGGCGCCTAATTCTCTCGATACTACGATTGTTCATGGTTCTATGAGAGATAGAAAACAAAATGTATTAGCAAAATATAAAAAAAAAGAATCACACAACTGAAACATAACATTTCTCATAATGGACCCGAGGTGGAAACATCCCATTACAGCGCTTATAGCCGGCCCAACCGGTAGCGGTAAAATAGTATTTGTTTACTAAAGGGAGTCATCACCGATATATCAGTGTTTTATACATTGTACAAAACTTGTTTGGAAAAAGCAAAGAACAAAGACCCATCAGTTTAAATTCTCATTACATAGTGCTCTTTAAAAACCCTCGCGACGGAGCACAGATTACAAATTTGGCAAAACAAATGTATCCTGGGCGTGTTTCTTATGTACAAGAAAGTTTTAAAGATGCAACAGCGACCCCTCATGGTTATTTACTGCTCGACCTTCGACAAGACACACCGGATCACTTGCGCTTACGGAGTAATATATTTCCTTACGAGAAACAAGTAGTTTACGTACCTAAATAATAAAAAAAATGTCTGAAAAGACGAAACGACAGGGAGAACTATTACGGTGTTAATGTCGGGCTAAGCCACCTGCCATAAAGGCCATTTTGAAAAATGCCTCACCACAACTCATACACACACTGTGCGAGTGTTGTCACAATGTATTAAAAGGGAACGTTCCACTTACCAAACATCAGAAGACTCGTTTACGTCGACACAAAACAAGTCTAAGAGAACTTACCAAAAAGAAACTAACCGTAAAAAAGCGGAAGCAAATACTTCAACGCGGTGGTTTCATAGGTGTGTTACTCAGACCGGTTCTAAGTGTTCTTAAAGGTGTTCTAGGTTTCTAAAAGATGGCCAAGAAAATGATTTTGATTGACCCACGTCTATTGGAATCAATGAATCAAAAAACATATGTATCACCAGATACACTTAACGATAATTTAAGAGACTTGGTTAACCAAATGCAACAGATCTTAGAGCGGGAAGATTTATCACCGCGCGACAAAGTCAAACAGTACCAACAAATTCTACAACTCTACACATTTCGTCTTGGCGAGTACAAACAAAAACCTCTAGGATTATTAAATATGAAACCTCAGCCTCAAGCACCGCTACAATCAAATACACCAACAGCGTCGGACCAACAAAACAACAAAAAGTAGACGTTGAACCTAAAAAAGAAGAAACACCAATCGTGATTCCCGAATCGACAAAGAAAAGTAAGAAACAGAAAAACGCAGAGAAAGACAAAATAGCCCCACCACATCCTAAACGAACTAGGAAAGCTAAAAGTACAAAGCAAGGTCAATGGGAGGAGTGGTGAACTTACGCAGATATTATTTTGAACCAGGTCGAGCCGGCGCTTTTGGTGGTGTTTTTAAACATCCAAAATTTAAAACAAAGGAAATTAAAGAATGGTTAAGTCACCAGGACACGTATACATTACACAAACCGATTCGATGGCGTTTTCAAAGACGAACAACCATAACAGGTGGTATGAACCAACAATTTCAAGCTGATCTCATAGATATGCAGGGGCTACGAAAATATAATAACGGGATATCGTACATACTGACATGTGTGGATGTTTTTCTCATTTTTATAGATTGAAATTTAGAAATAATATTGTTCTGCTTCAAAAGCTATTTCAATTGATATGTAATATGTTTATTTTACAACTAATGAGAGGTGTACATGTGTGCATTTTTAAAAAGGTTTTTAATTGATGTGTTTTTTTTTAATTTTTATTATCCATTCTAAATGTTTTATTCATACATTTAAATATATATATTTTATTACATGGATATTTGAATATTAATATGTTGCTTAAAATCCTCTTTCATTTGTGGTAAAATATGTTGATGTTCATTGATTAGAAGATATTTGTCAACAAATCAAAGTTAAATATAATTTGTAAAAAAAATTTTTAAATTTGATTTATGATTATGGGTATTTTCAATCTGATTTTTATACACTGAAATATAGCTTGATGTTATTAATTTTGAAATAATATTGTTCTGCTTAAAATACTCTTTTATTTGATATATAATATGTTTATATAAGTTAATTAGAAAATATTCTACAGCATATTGAATATGTGCACTTTTTTTGCGTTTCCGCAGTGGAAAAAATAAAAAGTTAACAAAATGACATTTTTAATTATTTGAATTGGTTTGTTGTAGCTGTCTGAAAAAAATTGAGCTTAATGTATGTGAACGTGTAACTGTGTACACCAATTTCTGAGCTGATTGGTTAGTTAATTTAGAAATTATTGGTCGTTGAAATTGGACTTTTGGACAAAGGGAAAAATTTTCATTTTTTAATTAATTTTTTTAGAAAACTAAAAGTTGCACAAGTTGTTTTTTTATTAACATAATTCAATAAGTAAGGTGTCATAGCGCTTGTAATAAAAAGTTCTATAACTTTAGTGGGTTAAAATTCATCTGTAGTTGTAAGAAATTTCAGCTTGGACAAATAATGAAAAATCTTGAACAATGAATAAGGTTTCTAAATTAAAAACCTTTTTGATTTTAAAAAAGATTTTGTTTAAAGCTGTATCTAGAACTCGTAACTTGCACGTTTTCAATCATCGAAAAGAATGTGAACAGCTGGTTCATGTAATTGTTGCAGTTTTTTTTTTATGGCTAGCGATTGCGGTTTATAAATATAAAAAAATATAACTGAATTGGAAGTTAAGTGTACAGAACTCATGACTTTGACTGACGTACATTATATAGCCTACCTATTTTATTTTGAATAAGGAATACCTATAAACACCTCAAGTCATTCAGTACATATTTTAAAAATTTTGGAATGTAACCCAGCCGTCATGTTAAAATTTAGCTAACGGACACCAAACTTCTTCTTCTTCTTCTTCGCCATTATCAACTCCCAATATAACTCCTTTGTTGCACCAATGAAATTAGCCATGGGCGCGAAGCATTGTTGGCCTACTAATTAAAGTTAAAGTAGATTTCGAAAATATATTAACAAAGACATTTGTTTCCAAGAATAAAACAATAATTCATTGGTATTTTGTTTTTTAAATTAGATCTATTGTTTTCGCAAGAACAAAAAAGAGGTGGGGAAGGGGAAAGGTGCGAGTGGATGAAGTTGATAAAACAAAGGGGGGGGGGATAAATAGGTCACAGAGTTTATTATAACTTGTTTTTTTTTAACTAGGCTTTACTGAAATTTTAGTGCAGGAGTTTTAAAAGGTTTTCTGCTTGATCAAGACTTAATTATTCTGATCACATTTTGCCTGTCGATGAATGTCGGCAATTCCAAGAAGAATGGAGTTTGAAATACTTCTTCATCAGATCCGGCGAGAAATCATTGTGTGTGATTTGCAGCGAAACTGTGGCTGTGATGAAAGAATACAACCTGCGCCGCCATCATCAAAGCAAACATCAGGAGAAATATGCACATTTGCAGGGTGAAGGCCGTGCAGAAAAATTTGCTAAATTACAAAATCAACTCACATCTCAGAGGACAGTGTTCAGTAAATCCTCAAATGAAAACGAATAACTAAGGCCAGTTATAAAGCTGCTTACGTCCTGGCGAAAAGTGACAAACCGTTTACAGATGGTGAAGTAGTGAAGGAATGTTTGTTGGAGGTGGCTGAGGAACTTTGCCCAGAAAAGTCAAAACAATTTAAAAATGTAGCTTTGTGTGAAAATATAAATGCCCGCCGTGTTGCAGATATGGGTGAAAATATTGTGAATCAAATGCAAGCAAGTTTTGCAATTTTTCAATTCAAATTGATGAATCGCTGGACAGCTGTTCCACCGCTCAAATGCTTGACTTCATTAGAAATCTGGATGAAGATATGAACATAACACAAGAGCTGGTTTCCCTAAACAGCATGTATGACACTGTTACCGGAGACGATATATTTAGTGAGTTGAAAAAATCATTTACTGATTATAACTTGGACTGGACTAGCCTCAGTTGCCTGATTGTTGGCGGAGGAAAGAACATGAGTGGCATATAGAAAGGCTTGGTTGGACAAGTGAAGCAGATGTGTAATGAAAAAAAAAATTCCACAAACAATGTTCATACATTGTATTATTCACCAGCAAGCTTTGTGTGCTAAATACATGGCAAATAGCAGTGAACTGAATCCTGTGGTGAAGATAGTCAATTTAATAAAGTCACATGGGCTCAGTCATAGCAGTCCAGAGATATGTTGAAAGATACAGACACAGAATTGAAAGATTTACGTATTACACAGCAGTAAGATGGCTAAGTTGTGAGAAAGTTCTGAGCAGAGTATTTAAGTTAAGAAAGGAAATAGGTGAGTTCCTGGAAAGTAAAGGCAAGCCACAGCTATAACTGTCTGATGAAGTGTGGTTATATGGAAATAGGCCTTTGGTGCAGACATAACTAGTCATTTAAATTTTCTGAACCTAAAACTACAAGGTGAGAAAAAAATAGTTTCTGATCTATGAACCCACGTAAAGGCCCTCAGGTCCAAATTTGTCTTGTTTTTAGAACAAGTTCAGGCCAACAACTTGACGCACTTTCAACAGTACATGGCTGAAGCAACAGCTGAGTTCCCCGCGTCATTTGGGACATTTGCATGCGAGATCATCAAAGACGTCCAGCTCAGTTTTAGAATCGGGTTTCTGAGACGGTTTCAAAACCCTTTTGAAGTAGGCGTGGCCAGTTGCCCAGATGAACTGCAGCTGGAGGTCACTGCGTTGCAAGCAAATGACCTCCTTAGGGATAATTTCAAAGAAGGACTGATGGGTTTTTACCAGCTTTTGCCCAAGGAAGACTTTCCTAATATCAAAAAGTATGCATCAAGGTACCTTTCATTCTTTGGAACAACATACCTGTGTGAACAAACATTTTCAAGAATGAAATACGTAAGGAACTATTTGAGAACAAACTTGTCCGATGATAATCTCAGGTCAATGTTGATGTTAGGGACATCAAATTTAAAGCCAGTAATGTCTTCTATTTTGGCATCTAGGAAACAATGTCACCATTCCCACTAATACAGGTGTTCACGTGTAGTGCACCAATGTGTTATTAAATAATAACGGAATACTAATATTGCATAAATAATTAAAAACAACATCCATGTTTTGATTCTTTTTTTATTTGGGGGGGGGGGGGGGAGGGGGGATTTTGAGTGTGCAGTTGGCCCGCGAGCTGCTGTTTGATAGTTAATGCGGCCCTCGGCTGAAAAGTTTGGAGACCCCTGGTCTAATCGAATGTCTAAAATATATTATTATATATAATAAAACACGTAAACCATTTTTTTTATAACTTGGCTTTTCTGTTTGGCTTTTTATTTTATTTTAGGTTATTTCGCAGAAATTGTCACTAAAACTGTTCACCTCTCTATTACCGGTGGATACCGATAATCGTAGCTTAGACATTAAAGCGGTAGCATGTTGTCGAAACATTTTTTCTATTAATTTGATTCGATTAAAGAATTGGATTTTTTAGAAAACTTAAAACAGAACTCTTTCTCTAATAACCCAAATATCCGGTTCTCCTTTTCTAAATTGTCGCTCCGGCGAAGGGTATGTTAACAAAAGATTGTTCTTTAACTTTAAAATCTGTTTGCATCTGGTTTTATAAAATCCAAAATAAAGTAATATTAGTATAAAAACGTGTAATATTCCTTCAATAATTAGAATTTTAATTTATGCCGTTTTATTTCATTTTGAATATAGGCATCGCTTTTTTCGACCCCCTTGATTCCTTGAACCTTCCCAATAATGCCAATATTATTTATAGGTTATGTCCCTTCCTAATATTTTTTATAGCTATGTTTCTATGTAATATAATAATTTAACTAGGGATCTGCTAGGCTTTAGTTTATATTGTGTAATATTCAGGGATGGTCCGAAATGTATTAATATTAATAGGCCTATCTTAACTCTTTTTAGTTTTAGTCTTATCAGTCTTATCTATCAACTCTAGACGCCTACTATCTACAGATTGAGATGGCAGATAGAGTGATATTATAAAGACATTTTTTTTAAAAAGAGGGTCTATTATATTATTATTAAAAACTAAGTTAAAAAAGACAAACACCTAATTTTTATTTTTACACACTTGCTTAAATGAACACGTCTAAACAACTTACTATCATTTTGTACACATCTTTTTATATTTTTTTAATTTCTCATCAGAATAAAAATGCTTATTAAATGCCAAAGAAGAATAAGGTTGCTATCAATGAATACCCAGACATGCCTACCTCCAAAAATCAAAATGAGGAACACCCAAGGTAAAAATGAGGAACATGGGACCAAAATGAGGAACATAAGCGCGGAGGAAGCATTTTCGAGCCCATATATAGTCTACGCTAAATAATATTATTTAAAAAAATGGGAAAAATGATTTCACTTTCAGTAATAAGACTGTATATATTATATATATAATATATTAGAATACAATCTGTCAATATAGAGTTAATGAAAAAAAAATATTGTGGGGGTAGAATACAATCTGTCAATATAGAGTTAATGAAAAAAAAATATTGGGAGGGGGGGGGGGAATACATTTATGTACGTTTAACTAAAGTTATAAATCTATTCAAAGGAAAAACAGTGGCTTTTTATGTTGCTTTATGATTTTAAGCTATTACACAATAATTGCAATGCTGTCTTTTTTTTTAAATAAACCTTTCAATCTACTAAGTCTAAGGCCTAGGACAGAAACTAAGAAAGTGGTTAAAGTCAAATTAATCAGTAGGTCTATCTATATTCTAAACTAAGGACAAGGTCACAAGGCCAAGGTAATTAAACTTAAATGCTTGATATTGGTCAATTGGTAAAACTAAATTCATAAGCCTAGGCCTAGGACTAAGTCTAAGGGTCTAAGCCACTTTACGCCTAAACAAATTTATTTAAATAGGCTTGAATAGGCCTAGCTAAATGCACTAACACTGTGTCTGTTCTAGGCTAATACATCAACATCAGTTTTACTAGCCGATTTAAAGCAGTAGGCCAGTAGAGTAGGGAAAATATAATTTACTTTATTTTGAATTTTAATTTAGCGACTACTTTTAATTTTTATTAAGTAACTAGAAGTTAGAAGGTAATATTTGGTTTTGGCTAGCAATGATTAGTTTAGTTTTAGATTCCCTAAAATTATTTGACATAAAAAAAACGTCAAAGTAGTCGACAGTGCCGCGAAGCCGTACACTTATGCACTCTTGACCAAAAAAAGGAAATACATTAAAAATCAAAACGGAAGTGAGAAGAAGAAAACAAAAGTTGGCAAACGCCTTTTGTTTATTTCGCGTTATTACTTTCTTAATTAAAATGTCGGCATTTTCGGAGCCGCCGATTTTGCGGAACAAACTGGTCTAATGCGGAATTGCGGAACAGGGGGTAATTTTCGGCCATTTTACGGAACGGTTCCGGAAAATCCGGAACGGTAGGCATGTCTGAATACCTCTTCAGAGGGTGTTTTAGTTGACAAAAAAGATCCCTTTGCAGCTACACACCTTGATATTGAAGTTCCTAATCTTCATGTTATGAAAGCTTGACTGTAAGTAGGTACTTCGATAAAATTTCTAAAATTGTTAAAATTAATAACATTGAAACAAAACCTATTTAGTTAAATGTAGTTTGGTATTGGCTTTCCAATGACACCTCATTTTTGTTTCTACATGAAATATTAACGAAGTTATGAATTTTTTAAGTGTCCGAAAATTAAGCCTATTTGACCCATCTAAATATAAAAAAAAAGTGTGACCCAAAAACATGAACTGAGCTGTTTAAATTGCTATAACTTAAAAACCGTAAAAGATAAATCTATGAAATTTGAAACACTTATTCTACTATATATTATTTTAATTTTAAAATAGGTATTTACATAGGTGTCGATTGGGGAGGGGGCCCAGAACCCCGTTTTCCCCAGAATTTAGTATTTTACTATTAAACACAATTTCACCTCACTGACCTATATATAACATAAACATAGATCTGAGGTTTTTTACCCATTAGAAAGCCTCTTCACCCCCGATCCCCAACTGTATACAAATACTTTTCTAGACAAGGGGCGTAGCCACATGGGGGAGGGAGGAGGGGGGAGGTTAGAGACTTGTAATGTATTTGAAAATATATTTTTTTTACAGTATTTACATTTTTCCCCATATTTTGGGTAAAATGTATTTAAATAATGTTTGTAACATGACATGTCAAAACCACTCCTCAAACATTCTAACGTCATCCCAAGTCTAGGCACAGTGAAGCAGCGTTCACCAGTTTCTGTGGCATAATGCCCATCCACCATTACTTTACCCCAACTAGTGTCAGGTACCCATCATAGCTGGATAGACTCAGGTGCATCCTTAAGTCCCGGAAAAAATCCTAGCCTGCACCAGGATTTGTACCCAGAAACTTTGGATTGCCAGTTGAATGCGCTGCAGCTAGGCCACCGTGCCACATAATTATAATAAGGAGTACAATATGAAATTAAATATATTTATTTATATATCATTTTACTTTATTCATAACAATTTACTTAATATTTATGATAAAAATACCCTATCAGAGTGTCACATAATGGGGAAATTGAAGGAGAATTTAAATGACAATGTTCTGTGTCAACAATATACAAAATATTTTGTGACCATTACAATTACATCAACCATCTGCATTTACTTTTACCTAAATATTAAAATAGTGCCAGATCAGGGTAAATTCATATACATAATTAATTATAAAAAGCCTAAATAGTTGTAATTTTCTTGGAGTTTACTCAAGAACAATTTGAGCATGCTGCTGGCAAAGTACAATGTCTAATAATATTAATGTATTTTTTGTAATGATTATAATATTACTTCAAGCTAAATTAAAATTTAATTACATTTTGTGCTACTGTTATTTTTATTGCAGATTTATCATTTGTAAACACTCAAAATTATAGTATGAATAACCAAGATAATACTTGTTACATATAAAATATACTTTTTTCCATGTTGAGAAAACAAGAACATACTGATAAATTACCATTATAATTTAATACATAAGTAAATTTTACATAATTATTACAATTCTATTAAAAGCAACAGTGCATGTATTTATTTGAATAAAGAAAAGCAGTCTGTGCTAATTGTCGGGCATGGTGGGTGAGTTGAGCTCGTAAATGTAAAGAAAAATATGCCACTGAAAATTAAAATTATAATTAATAGACAATTTTTTTAGGCATGAATGGATTACGGTAATTAGTGCACCAGAAACACCTCGCTCTCCCCCACCCCCTCTTTTTAATATATATTTGGGCGTGTAGTTCAAAAATATACCTTTACCATCAGAATCAATAAGAATCAGGGTTCAGCTGCACCACATAACAGTCTTGCCCATAAGTACCATGAACAATGATACCTATGTGCAATGTAAAATATTTTAAACTATGTGTTTCAGCAGAAGAGTATTCTTTTTGATAAAAGCTATTATATTAAAAACTTTGATGTTATGTACCCAATAGTGAAAGCAGCATGCAATTTGCCTTTTTAATGATTTCTTTTCCACAATTTTTTTAATGTTGTATTTCATTAAATATAAATACAGCATTCTTAGAATGTCTTTTTTTTTCCACACGGACAATAAGCAATTTGTGATTACATATTTATAGGCTGCGTAATAATCCTTATATCTTAGTCATTTTTGTCACAGGGACCATGTGATTTAATTTTTTTATACTATCTTGAAAAAAAACACATAGTGACACAGTAGGTCTTTTTTAACTTTTTATATTAAAATTGTTTCTTCCATTCCCTTTTCATTTCTATATTTTCAACTTGAATGCTAGATCCATATGAGAAGCTATAATGAATAATAAAAAAACAAAACAAGTTTTATAAATGTAGGCCTATAGCATTTTAAATATTTTAAAAAATTATCTAGGCCTATAAGTAAAAGTTGTTTTTTTTTAAAAATGTATAATATGCTATGGTCATTGCAATCTTTTTTTGGCTGTCCTGTGTAGGTGCAGGAGGCCTAGGCCTACATATTTTTAAAAAAAATTAATTATTATTATTATAGTGTTACTAGACTCTTTATGAAAGTAATTGGCCTTTGTTTTAGAGTCTAGGACTCTAGAGCCTAGATAATATAATAGACATAATCATGGCTGCTATAGACAATATATAGCCTAATACAGTACAGTAGGCCCTATAGTAGGTATACTTATTAATGGGACTACTTGTTATTATAGACTAGAGACTATAGTAACTAGGCTAGGCCTAATCATATTTAATCATGACCCTTCATACAATTTTGTTGAGCTTGTTGGAATTCTTGGCTCTATAGACTATAGTTGGCTAAATATATTATTAGTCCTATGCTAATATTGTACACAACCAAGCTTTATCATGGCCTACGTAAATAGCCCTAGGCTATGTCTATGCCTTATCATAAGGCTTATATATGACTATAAAATGACTAGGCCTACTCCTAGTCATGACCTATATTCCTATATATTCTATATATCCTGGCTATAGTTATAGCCCTAGGCTAGCCTAGCCCATGTGTGGCGCTACCTATGTAAAGTCTTTAATACAGGCTTAGTTGTGCCCTATAACCATGTGCCCTAAAATACTAGACCTAACCATGGCTTTTCTAATAGACCTATACAATACTGAGTAAAAAATTACGCGGATAAAGTTGGTTTCTAGCATTTTTCCATTTATTTATTTTGTAAAATCCAATCCTACTTTTTAAAAAATGCCACGTGTTTTTTTTTTAATGTTCTAAAAATAAATATGATTTTAATATGACCTAAAAACAAAGGCGTGTAGTTTCTAAAAATAGATTTCACAAACAAAGTTTATAATATTTATTAATAAAAAGTGCTGTAATTGTATATGTTAAAATTGACACTATTTTATACATTTATACAGATTAAATACAAAAATACATCAAAAAGTTTTCGACAGCTAAATATAACGAGAACAAAAAATAAAAAAACATTTTTTGCTATATGTTATTTGTAATTTCGGATTAAAAAAAAAGAATCGATCGAAGTAGCCGATTGTTATGAAATTTCGTAATTATACTTATTTTTACATGATAAAAACGAAAAGCTTTATTAAAAAGTTTTGTATACACAAATAAAAAAGTTGTAAATTCGTCAAACTTACCGATTTTCCCGCTAAATCAAAAACGTTTCCAACTTAATTACAAGTAGTGAAAAATCAAAATTAATAATGTTAAATATCTCATATACGAAAATTGATGACTTTTCTTGGCTAAAATTGAATGAAAGCTTGTCGAAAATTCTTAACTCCAATAACTATCAGATTAGGGCTGAAAAAGTGCGATTCAAATTTTTCATGATTTTATGTAAACATAAAAAAATGTCGGAAATGGGTTTTATCGAAGTACCTACTGTAAGTAAACCTTACAAAATATATATCTAGACGTAAACCTTACAAAATATATATCTAGATCTATCTAGGTCTAACTATATTTAAAATATTTAATAAAGCCTAATTTTACTGAACCATTTCAGAACTAGGCCATGCTACATTTTTTAAAAATTAGGTTGGAAGTTGTAAAAGCCTTTACTTTAGCCTTTAGGAATGTTTTGTTAAAAGAAAATAAACTTCTTTTTTTCTTCTTTTCTTTTGTTTAAAGTCAAAAGGTTTTGTACGTGAGCAGTTGGCATGGGGCCACTATTACTGGTACTTAACGAATGAAGGTATTCAATACCTAAGAGATTTTCTTCATTTGCCAGCCGAAATTGTGCCAGCAACTCAAACACTTACAGAGGCACCAAGGCCAGCCAGACCTAAACTTAAAAAGGTATATTTTAAAAATTAAATTGAAAAAATTTAAATGATGTTAAAGCATTAGGCGTTGTTATTCAGATATTATAGAGTTAGGGAAAGCAACTATAACTTACAATAAATTGTTTTCTAACTGGTGGACTTATGAAAAAATTGCTTGTTAAATTTTTTTTTATGAAATTCATTTTCATAACCTTTAAATGTCTTTTATTGCTGTGGTGTCCATAAGATAATTTTTTATGATGGTAGTTGGATTACATTCCATTTTTATGGTACTGTTAATATGTGAATGTGAAATAAGTGTGTCATTGAGCGATACGTCAACTTGACTAAATAAACAGTGTAAGAAGTAATTTACTGGCCCAACGTTAGCGTCGTCAGGTAAATTAGTGCAGTCTGGTAACGTTATTTTGGCACGGATATGAATAAAGGTGTTGAACAAGTCTAAATAACGCTGTTTCCAGAGATTGAAAATTCTATAGGGCCCCTCGGGCCAGTGAGGCTAGAGGATGTATCTCAACAAACTGACCATCTTCTACAGCGGTTTGTGTTGGTGGTACGCTAAACAAATCCAAAACAGAATGTAAACATTCACAAGAACTGGGGTGTAGCAAAGCCATTGTTTAGTCAAAAATATCAAAATGTTTACGGTGTTGATTGTTCTTGCGCTGGGTCTTTTTATGAACCGTGCCTCGTCTGTGAGCTGTTTTTATCCGTTTACTGTGAGGTTGGCCCGGCGGTGCACCACGTCGTCTCTTTCTAAAACCTGTTCCTGACTGACTAATATGATTGACTGCGCCTTGTAGTAAACGCTTATCCGCTTCTTTTGAGGGTTCTCTAAATGACTCTCCCACGTTTCTACCAGATAATGCGTCGTTCGCGACTTGCAAGCCAGTGTTTAAACCCTCTTTAAGTAGGGCTTTGCCGCCTGTTTTAAGCCATGGTAAAACCATTCGTCCTAGTCCACAAAAAAAAGATCCAATCCCATGTCCTCCCTGATTCCGACCTCCAATAAAAAGAGGAAGTCCGTGTCCGCCTTGATTACAATAAAAATCTTCGTATAATTTGGGATTGCGATGTAACACTGTATGTCTCACCATGATTATTCTAGTTCAAAATGTTAACGTGTTCTAAAATGGAGTGTCAACACCGACGTCCCACTCGTAAATGCAATAGGTTGTCCCGAATCATGCGTTAAAAGTATTTCCACGGTGTCGAATGAAAAACAACTCAGGGGTATGTAGTGTGGTTTATCGTAAATCCGAAAAACAGAAAGAGGTCGTTTATCGATGATAGGTACAGTTCGTAGTAAGGGGACTAGGACATCTCCAACAACTCTCGCTGATACTAAATCACAATAGACGAATAACGTCTTTATATCGGTATCGATCTCTTGATCATCAATATTTCTGGTTAGTTTTTGTGCTCCGTTAAAATATCCTAGAAAATTAGTAGATTTATCACTAATGATAATTACATCGTCTGGTTCGTTTACTTTTATAACAACTTTCTTTAAGAGCTTGTCACATTCAGTCGTAATAATTCTTCTTTTAATGTTAGTTTTTCCAATGTTTCGATAATTAGGTCTACAGAGTGAAATTTCCCAGGTGGAACGGTAAGAATTAAACGTGCTTTCGATTCTTCGCCGTCCTTGTTCGAGTCGTACTGTACCCACAATTCATTTTCTTGGATAAGACAATAACGGTTTGGAAATTGTACCTCGACCAAACCAACTTCATAATTCGCTGTGATATCAATCGTCTGTGGTAGTTTGACAAAAAAGTGATCTGCCTTATTATTTGGAAAAAGTTTTGGCGAAGAGTTGCTTGGTAGGGTTATATAAAAACTCATTGTGACTCTTTTTTTCTTGAAAGCTTGGGGTTAGGTAATATGTAATAATATGTATCCTAGACAGCTGGATAATAAGACGACCCACAATTTTTCCTCCTGCGTGTTTGCAACACCACGAGTGAGATTGAACAACGCCACGAAAATTACGGTGTATATAACGATCATCTGTGGAATGAATACGGCACCTGGTCTTACTTTTATTTTACCCAACCAGAGCGAAAGGGTGGATGCGATTGATGTTTCGGACGTGGAGGAGACGGGTCTATCCTCTATGATTGTTGCATCGCGATAGATGGTTGGTTCCATGGCTAGTCTTTATATTTCGAAATGTTTTTGTCTGAGACCCAGCTATCGAATAAAGAGTTGTAACCAAACCACTTGACTAAATACTCTTTTCCACCGCCGGCGCGTTGTCGTTCTTGTAATATGTTTTCGATCCTGTATATTTGTTTGTCTCCTACTTTTTGTAGCTCTTCTCTATAAAAAGAACCTTTTAGTTATTCGCCTGCATCATCTTTCAAAATGTAAACTATTGGCTTTGTTGTTGACTTCAGCCGACTGATTGTAAACAGCTCCTCTGTCCACGCAGGTGTGTAACCCTTTTTAAAATTTTGTCGGGCTTGTGCGATTCTGACACGGTCACCTTCTTCAAACCCTTTTCGCCGCGGGGTATCAACAGGGACGTATAATGTATTCCACACTTGTTCTTGATTTTCTAAAGTAACATTCACGGTTGCCATTTTAATGCTTCTGTGGAATGAGCTATTGTAATTTTGAAGCAATTGATCTAGTACATCAATGTAACAAAGACTATTTGTTTTCGTAAAGTATCGCCACTTTTTGTCTTTTAAGGTGCGATTGAATCGTTCTACGATAGCAGCCTTAATATCTTCGTTCTCAGTTGTGAAAAAATGTACCCGTTCTTCTTTGAGAAATTTTTGATAAGTCTTGTTGGTAAACTCGCTCCCTTTATCAGTTTGAATCTGAAGTGGCTTCCGCTTTTCAAAAATTTGCTGTGTAGCCTCGACTAGTGCTTTAGCTGTTTTTGTCTTTATCGGGATGGCCCAAGCGAATTTACTAAACACGTCCACACGTCAGTATGTACGATATCCCGTTATTATATTTTCGTAGCCCCTGCATATCTATGAGATCAGCTTGAAATTGTTGGTTCATACCACCTGTTATGGTTGTTCGTCTTTGAAAACGCCATCGAATCGGTTTGTGTAGTGTATACGTGTCGTGGTGACTTAACCATTCTTTAATTTCCTTTGTTTTAAATTTTGGATGTAATGAGAATTTAAACTGATGGTTCTTTGTTTTTTCCAAACAAGTTTTGTACAATGTATAAAACACTGATATCTCGGTGATGACTCCCTTTAGTAAACAGTTTTGTAATCCGATCATCTGTTTCGGCCATCAAATCATCTATGACAACCAGACGACGTTTCTTATCTCCGACCCCCCCATTGTTCCATATCAGGAAGACCTTCCACAAATTGAACACCTTTCATGGTCTCGTATATCGGTTGCCATTCGCCATAACACCAAATGATCTCTTCTGGTACAGGGTCCATCATGTCTGATAGATGTGCCAGTAATTTGTTTACAAATACTGTTTTACCGCTACCGGTTGGGTCGGCTATAAGCGCTGTAAAGGGATGTTTCCACCTTGGATCCATTATGAGAAATGTTATGTTTTAAGTTGTGTGATTCTTTTTTTTATATTTTGCTAATACATTATTTTTTTTATATTTTTTCTATCTCTCATAGGATCATGAACAATCGGAGTATTGAGATGATCTGGCGCATCCTCCAGGACGCTCGGCGCGGGTGCTCCGGTGCATTGCACGAGTGGCCGAGGTGGTTGCCCTGGGCAAAGTGATGGCCCTGGCCCTCACCCGCGAGGACCTTATTGACTTGGCCTATGCCGAAGTATATAGGGTAATCGAGGCCAGGGTAGCCCGAATGCAACGCGTGGCTGCCCTGGTCTATCCCCCGTGGGGGAGCCACTACCCCCCACTCGGCTTGGACATCCCGCCCCCCAGTCCCAATCCGTATGCCCCTTTACCCCCATGTCCGTCCCCTGTTTTTTCATCGCCACCCCATTCGGCCCCGTCGCCATTATTATGGCAATCCAACCCTCGCCCACCCCCACTACTCCACCGGCTTCCCCACCCATTTATATTCACCAGTCCCCGCCCATATATGTCCGAGCTTCCCCACCCATATATGTCCGAGCCTCCCCACCTAGCCCCCATATCCACTATGTGGATCCCCCAGACCCTGTTTACCCCTGTTTTGAGGGTTGGATAGATCCCCCACCCTCCCCAGACCCAACTCCCATAGACAATTTTTTAGATCCCCCACCCTCCCCAGCCCAACACTTCTTGGGTATAGACTATCAATAAAAATCAATATATAATTTAAACCTATTTTTGTCTTTATCTATATATTGTCCTTGTTGTTTATCGTAGATGTAGATATCTTTAATAAAATCATGTGATCAAAATCACAAGTAATAATAAAATCACGTCTAATAAAATAACACTACACAAAATAATTAAACCGCATGTAATAATTAAAACGTGATGAAATCAATTGTAATAATGAAACCCCACACAAATAAACCACGTGATCAAATCACGTGTAATACTATCTTTAATAATACCACACACAATATAAACAATCACGTACTACAAAGCTCGTGTAATAACACGAGGAACCGCCATCTTGGTTCCGCCATCTTTAATAATACCACACAAAAATCACGTGCTAATAACACGAGGAACCGCCATCTTTAATTAAAGCACGTGTAATACCACAAAATAACAAGACGCCATCTTGGTTCAACTGAGGAGCGGGATCACTAGGTCACGGCCGGTCGTGTAACAACACAACAAGATGCCATCTTGGATGACGTCACTTCTGGTACAACTTCCGGTAGGGGTCACTTCCGGGTCAAAGGTCAACTGAGGCGTATAGGCGTACGCCTCAAATGCGACTCGAAAACTACATTATACACTACTAATACTGTGTTGAAAGCAGCTGTATTGGCGGTAAAACGACACTTCATAAATATATTGGCAATCAGTGTGGATGCTGTTCGGTCAATTATTTTTAGCTGTTGGTGGTGTGAATTGTGCCCCACATGTGATACTAATAGATATTATATGTAAAAAAAAACATATACCAGGGAATGATAAATCATTAATTAGGAATAAAATTGTCCCCAATATATAATCAGATAGCCCTATGTTTTTTTTTTATAAATCACTATTCTAAAATGTGTAACAATGAAAATGCATTCTGCTTATTTTACATTACAATTCATAACAGTGGCAATTTACAATTATAAAGTAGCGGCGAAATTAATGTTATGGTTTAGGGTCACCACAACTTGAGGAGTTGTTTTAAGGTGTCGTGGCATTGAGAATGTTGGGAACCACTGGCTTAACAAACAGAGACCGTCAACGCAAGTGGCTAAGATAAATTGATCACAAAAGTTTGATTGCTCTCCCCGCCTCTGCGACGTCATACTTCTTTATTCTTTGAGCTTCCCTCATGTCATCACCCCACTCCCTCGCTTACTTTCCTTTGCAAAAAAAAATTGCGTAATGTTTATTATAATAACAATAAGCATTTTGAAATCAAAATCTGATTTTTAGTTTTGTAATGGCGATTTTTTAAAATTCCCATCACCAATGCTTAATGTAAAAACACTGAAAAGAACAAACATATTTAATAATAAATATTGTATAGCGCTGCCAACAAACATAATGTAAGCTCAGAGCGCTTTTAACATACAACTAAGAACACGGACATTACTCTAGGCTAGGAGACAAAACTAACTGATGATATAAAAAAAATAATGTAAAAATCAAATAAATGTAGCATTAACTGACCCAACCTATAAGTAAGACAGTAGGGGTCTAAAGCATGTTAAATGTTAACTAAGGTTAATCTTGAAATAATGAGTTTTTAAGTTCTTTTTGAAAGTATCAATAGAGCTTGTTCGCCTGAGTTGAACGGGAAGTAGATTCCACACCTTTAGACCGGATACTGAGAAGGCCCTAACTAGAGCCGGTCCTAGCCATTGCGGGGTCCTATGCCAAACGGATTGCGCGGGGCCCAGTCTGGGTAGGGATAAGGATAATAAGAGCAAATTAAGATTTTGTCATAGAAAATAAATTCGTCTTTGCATTAAAAATTTATTAATTATTTACTAAGTACAAAATCACGATCAAATTAACTTTACTTTACGAGCTTTGCGTGTAGCGAAGTCATACAGTATATCATCAAAATTCTGTTTTCCATATAGGTCACGCTCAATAGCGAGAATTGCCAAGTTGTTTAATCTATCTTCGTGAATTGTTGACCTCAAGTAATTCTTTATTAGTTTGATGCGCGAGAAGCTACTTTCACCAGATGCCACAGTTACGGGTATTGTTAAAAATATTCTGAGTGCAACAAAGTAGTTTGGGAAAGCAGTGTATCTTTCAATAGTGGACAGATAAGTCAAAATGTCTACCGGGATTTTGACGCTATTTGGTAGAATATGCCTTAAAGATTCCATTTCATCTCGCCCACATTTATCTGTCGAATGGTTTGTTGATGTCAATGCTTGCTCGAAGCTCTCTGTAAACTTTCGTATGTCATCACGCTGAAGGCTCTTGAAGCTGACAAGAAACCCAAATAGATTGTTGTTTGATTTCAGTTGTTCAAATCTCGGCTGCAAGGACTAAATTCCAGTGTCCACAATTCTGTTTGAAGCAATATTTATCCTGTAGTCATCTTCAGCATTTCAAGGTGTGAAGTTTTCCACAGATTTATCATACTGCCTTTTCCTTTGACATTTGGCTGGAAAGATTGCAACAACTTCCATGTTTTCGGCCAATTCCTTTGGTGTAACAAGATTCTGAACAAATTCATCAACTCTCAGTTTCCTTAGCCAAGTCATCAAGTTGTTGTACGAATCCATTGCAGTGCTCAAATCTACTGTTTAACCTTGCAGTTCTTTACTCACAAAATTGACTTGGAAGAGCACATCGTACCATAACACAAGTGACACTAAGAATTTGTACTGCTTCAATGTTTCATACAATGTTTCTGCTTCGCTTTTAATTATCGCATCACTAGCCTCTTCAGCTAATTTATCGAGTGCGTCACAAATTTCAGGCAATTGATAACGAAGTGCTTTGACACTATCTATTCTACATTCCCACCTTGTTTCGCACATAGGTTTAACAGATAGTAGATGTTGAAAAGATGGTGTACAGGCGTTGTATAGTTCCAAAAAAGGTTAACGCATCAGGGCATGTTTTGACCATGTCTGCTACAACCAGATTGTTATTATGACACGCACATGGAGTAAAAAATGCTATGCTTTAATATTTAAAAGCCGTTTTTGAACTCCAGAATGGACGCCTTTCATATTGGAACCATTATCATAACCTTGTCCACGAATATTTTGAACATCTAATTCAAACTTTTCCAGCTCATTCATTAGTACATCGCATAAGTCCTGTCCAGTAGTACTTTCCACAGGAAGAAACTTGATAAAACGTTCATCCACAACCACAGGCTCTTCCAAAGTAACTCCATCTGATACATATTGGTTAGTTAATGACATCTGCTCTTTGTGACTTATGTCTGGAGTAAAATCCAATATTGCAGAAACATACTTTGCATTCTTGATGTCTCGAAGCATCAGATACTACAGTAATGAGCTCGTTTTGGATCTTCTTCCCCAGGTAATAATCATGAATTTCTGCATTGGTAACACGTCGAAGATGTTCCCTCATTACTGGATCAAAGTTTGCAAGTAATTCTACTAGACCCAGGAAATTCCCATTACTTCTGCAACTCTTTCAATTGACCCTCTGAAAGCCAAATTGCGCTCCGCTAGAAATTGTACAATCGCTACTAGTCTTTGAAAAACTTGATTCCAACGTTTAGTCTCAGAATAAAGCATCTCCTGGTGAATCTTGTCATTGCCTGTTTTTTTTTACTTAGTCTTGCTACAGCTTCACAGCAACTAGATATCTAGTCATGGCGTCTAAATGCCCATGCGATTTTTCATGTTCTGCTAGCCTTGTGATACAGTTTGCCACTGGTCAAATCCTTCATTTACAAAAGAGCTTTTTTGTTTTAGGCAACAGAATATATTAGCCAAGGACGCAAAGTATTTTCATCATTGGATTAGCGCGGGGTCTATGAAAGTGCGGGGCCCACTGCGGCCGCATAGGTTGCAGTGGCCTAGAACCGGCCCTGGGCTTTAAGGCCAACGGTCGTCAGAGAGAAACGGGGCTCTTCCAAAAGCGATGAGTTGGCAGAACGAAGTGTTCTTTGCGGGACATATGGTGTAATTAGTTCCTTGAGATAGGACGGCATCTCGTTATTAAAAAGGCACTGATGGCAAAGTAGCGCCACTTTGTATTCAATTCTGGCTTTCACAGGGAACCAGTGCAGCCGACGCAGGAGAACTGTCACAGAATCACGCCTTGACTTACGCATGACCAGGTGGGCGGCACTGTTTTGAATACGCTGTAATTTGGCGACCTTATCGTCAGGTATCCCGATTAGCAGAGCATTGCAGTTGCAGTAGTCGAGGCGTGATAGTATAAAGGCAGCCGCAAGTTACTTTGCTGGGTCAAATGACAAATAAGGTCGTATCTGACCAAGTCGACGTAGCTGTAAATAAAGGCATCTGCATATGTTTCTAATGTGGGCATCGAAAGACAACTGTGAATCGATAACGACACTTCTGTATTTTACATTTTCTGTTGTTGTTTTTTTTTTAATTACACACTCTCTTTCAACAAAACACATTGTAATAATTCGTTTCTCCGTCATTTTGACGGGCATAGCCAATAGTTGTAAATAATGTTGATGTTACAATATTTGCATTATAATTAGCCAATACATGTATGATTACATTATTTTACATTTACCCTTTTTATTTTAATTATTAGATGAAAAAAAAAGGAATTATCGCTTAAATAAAAAATTAAAGTTTAATTATAATTGGTTAGTAGCCTACAACTAGACAATTGATAATAATTATTTCGTATTTATATTTGTTAATGTTTTAAGTAAAAAAAAAACGGCGTTTCAACAAGGGGTCCAAGTTGTTTTTCTCTCCCCCTGACAGCCAACATGTAAAATAATGGAGGGGGGGGGGGCGAGGGGGGGGGTAAATTACTAAGTGATCCGTAGATCCGTTCAACGGATCCGGATCTTTTAGTGAGCGCTCAATTGAGCGGCGATCAGTATGGTGAACGGTTTTGTCCATATTCTCTAGTTCGATTTCCATCTCTAGCTCAAAGATGGCCTTGAGGTAGGGTTGTCAGATAGGGCCTACATAGGTGTCAAAAGTAAGACACCGATAGACAAAAAGGAGGATTCAAAGGAGGACATTGTGATTCAATTAATTAGTTTCGCATTAAACCCGCAAATAGTATACTTTTATTACAATAGCTGCCATTAAGTTTAAGTGTGTAGGCCTATTGGTAAAGTGGGCCAGAAAAAGTTATGTTAAAAATAACATAAATTCACTATATTAGGGCCTATTATGCTGAAAGGCAGATTGCTTTTGGCTGGACAACTTTGAAAAAAAAAAAACTTTACTCATGGAAGAGTCTTTAAAAGAACGGATCATTTGTTTATTAATTATATTCTTAATTAGCATGTTAATTCTATTTTTATACTTGATTAGTCTTTATGCCTACAAAACAAAATATTACAAATGCCGAACATTTTAAAGGTTTTGAGCTTTGCCTGTCGGACGGAGAAAAATGTCTAAAAAGGAGGACATGTAGGCCTCTACATGTCCTCCGGACGTCTGGGGGTATAAAAAAAAGAGGACATAGACTGACCTAGAGAGACAAAAAGGAGGACAGAGGAGGGTATATTGATATTGATTCATATGGATTATTATTTTTTGTCAATTGATTGCAGATTTAACCAGCAACCAGTGTAGACTACAATTTTACTACAGTACAATACTACAATAGTTGCCAATAATTTCACATGTAAGATTGTTTAAGTTGTACTTCGTAAGAATAATTATTGCCTTACAGATTTAACTGTTTGTTTAGACTCGTAATTAACAGTTGAGACCCAGTTTATCTCTTATAACAATAAAGCTGCGACGTGAGTGTATATATGTGGAAGGGGTGGATGAGTGGAAAATTAACTTAGCACCACATTAGATAACACAATCTAAATTTCCTGCTAAATATTCCTTTGTTTGCTTTACCCAACCCAACCACGTATTGACAGTGAATAAGAAAAACAAATTATGTGCACTAAGGATTTTTAAAGCTATCGGCGTACAAAACATACAACATTACAAAATTTAAGCCGGACATTTTAATGTTTTTTTTTAGCTTTGCTTGCCCGACGGAGGACACAGGGCTAAAAGGGAGGACATGCCATTCTTTTGCCGGACATCTGGCAACCCTACCTTGAGGGGACACGTTCACTCTATACGGGGGCATTCCCGTGTCAGACAATATCCGCTCAGCCAACGGACCTTCAGATTACATTGACTAGGGCCTACATTACATGAATACGAGTTATTATACTAGGCAGGTCCTGCAGACTCTAAGGGTCATACAAATGTAGGCTAGCCTACATTCAGAAAATGGGAACACAATATGGGGCGAGTAGACCTAACATGCAATCGCGCCTCTTAGGCGGCTCGGATCGCATGTGGCTATCATCGGATAGGGGTTATTGGAGCTGGTATGATTTCCTCGCATAGGCTACCTTGCCTGCATTTATTCATGGCCAAACCGCTTATCAAAACCCGGCTCTAATGGAGAAATATAGGCTCACGCGGGGACGGAAATTACAGTCGACTATCGGTCGGGGTCTCACGGTACTCAATATATATAATGATTCCACGACAAATCGTCTAGATTGCTAGAATCTAGATCTACATATTTTTTTGTTATCTACGACACTTCTACATAAAGTAGGCATAGGCCTAATAGGTCTACCGATCTTAAATCTACCAGGACTACGCTCTTCTTTCATGGTTATTATAACCTATAGGCTACTATTATGTTTTACATGCAGTAGTAGCTTAGTTATTAAATAATAATAGGCTTGTTAAAAAAAATAATTCATTAGACATTATAAGTCATTATTGTCATTCTATTATATAGCCTATATTATATATGCCTGGCCCTGGCTACATATAGAATAATATGGCCTATTATACTCCCTGCCGCTGGGCAATCAAATAAGTTATGCTAACCGAAATGTATATAAAGGATTTATTATGAATTTTTTTTTAGGGTTCGTTTATAGTTCTATCTCTTGTTTTGTGAAATTTCTAATTTCGAAAGATATAATAGACCTAGCCTATTTTGCTAAATAATTAAAGACCTACTTAGAAGTTCAGAGGTCACTGAGCTGGTTTTCACCGGCTGAGAAAATTAGTAAAAAAAAAAAAATGGCTCCGGGTGCATGACCTCCCAAAAATCAAGCTCTGTAAATTAGTCTCGAACTATTGCTGAATGGAATTCATTGAGGAGTTAAACATGATACAAGGAAAATATAATGAGAAGATTAAATTACAACAAGTTTTTCGTAAGTTTTTTTTTTTGTAGCCGTATACCTTATATAACAATTTCTTGGGTAGCTTTACATACTGGACTGTCACTGTATCTGTGTCTCTGTTGTGTAGTCTTAGTCTTAGTAGTAGTGTTAGCGTAGCCAATGCCGACTGACACGTTTTGAAACATTTTGTGATTCGCATGAAGGAAAATCATTAGGTTGAACAAAGAAAAGACTAAGGAGCTACACGACGATATGAAGGTGTCTAAGAGAGTAGCCTAATGGTCAACCATTGCAAAAGATAAAAAGATTACGAAAATATAACAATAATAATATTATTAATATTATTTTTATTATATATTATAGTATAGGCTACTAATTATTAATTATAGTAAATTAGGCTAGGCGGCTAGTAAATAGTAATAAATCTAGTTGGCCTAATAATAATAATTAATTAGTAATAAAAGTTAATAGAATGTATATAGTATATATAGGCCTAGTATAGTCTAAATAGTCCTCATATTTATTAATTGGCTAGTGTTATCCGCACGGTTTTAGATGTGCGGATAACGCCGATCAATATCCGCACGGTTTTAGTTTTAGACGTGAGAAACAACCAGAAATGTGTGATGTAGGCTATACTTAAATTCACTAAAAGTATGCATTTTTTAAATTTAGCCTTTAACCTTTATTTCAGGAATAAAAAACTGATAATTAATTAAGGAGCGTTATCCGCCCGATTTCGGCTGTGCGGTCGTGAGAATAACGCCAAACGTTATCCTTACGGTTGGCCTATCTATAATGGCAAGCTTTTTCAACAGACCCAAATTTTTGAAAAAAATTATGAGAGTTAGGCTATACTTATGATTTATATTAACTTTTAAACTTTTAGGCCTATAGGTTATTATTTAGGATCATATTCCTAGCCCTAACCGGGCCTAACCAAGACCATCGAGCCATCTTAAATACTTACAACCCTAACAGTAGCTACATCAGTAGGCTATAAGTGCTATAACTATAAGTTATCTATAACTCTAAATCTAAAACTAACATCAATTTCTAATTGTCACTAATTGCGACTAAGTAAAAAAAGTAAAGTATCCCGTCGGACCAAATTGATCCATAGGGCCGGTGAAGCAGCGTTCACCAGTTTCCGTGGCCACGGCATACTAGGTGATTGTGTGGCCAGCACTATGCACAGCCGCCTTTACTTTACCCCAAAGTCAGGTACCCATCAGAGCTGGGTAGACTCAGGGACTTTTAAATTGTGAGTAAGACATAAGAGTTAAGAGTCAGGCTAAATAACCATTTTGTTTGAATAAGATTACGTTATTGATCCAAACAAATGGAAATTTGACTTGATTACAGTAGGTCTACATAAATTTCGTCTTTCAATATAGCCTACTTAAAACAATATAAAGAATCATTTGTAACCAAGCACAATTGACATTCGAGCACAACACTAGGCTACATCACTAGGTGTTGTCACTATCATACCATTTATTTATTATACAAGAAAAAGTATCATTTAGTAGTAATAGTAGTCAGTTATTGTATTTTCCGGCTGACAATGAAAAATGATTATCTCGTTTTACTAAAATTAAAAAAAAAAAAAGGTGGATGCGGCTGCGGTAGAACCTGCGTAACCCTGTACCAGGAAATCTTATTCAAAATGGATAAAAAATAGTAATTAAAGAAATAGGGAAAGATAAACAATGCGCATGCGCTGAGCAACCGTGCGGATATTGCTCGGCGCTATCCGCATGTCTAAAACCGCGCGGATAATCACTATGTTATTAATTTTTAACAAGTAACAAGCCAAGCTTTTACTTTTCTTGTAAATACATTTTTTAAAAGAAATAATTGTTCTTATATTATAATACAATTTATTGGCCTATCCAGCCTATCCTATTGGTAGTATCAGACCTGCCTACTCTTCCGCATTGTGCGGAACCCTGTTTTCCGCTTTTACGCACACCTTTAAAATTCTTCAGCATTTTCAAAGTTTCAGTTGTTTCAGTTTTTTAGTAATTTAGCTGGCCTAATTTGTGTCTTTTTCCAACACACATCTATAAATGCCCAGTACTAATGATTCTGCTTTTTTTTTACAAACATCCTTACTTCTTCTGTGTAATATTATTAAAGAAAGCATATCTTGTCTCCCCCGCTTTTCTTGCTAACATCCCCACCCCTCATATGTAAGCCTCTCTGGTCTTGCTATGTGTTTGGCGACCTAGTCTACCACTCGACCTAGTCTACCACTCGTCCTCTTTTTCTGTCCTATCCCTAAAGTGTGCACAGCACACGTCCTATTATATCAGTTGATCAATTCGCACTAGATTGGATTGTGAAACAGTACCAATCTTTTAATACCCTTTTTAGTTTACCCTTGGGGTTTAAAGGTTTTAAGCCACTGAATTTACACATTGTGTTTAGCAGTAAATTAATAAACTACGGGTACAAAACATTTCTGTTTTGTAGATAAACATCTAAACTAACTAAAATTGTACATTTTATATTATAATAGGGATGCTAAAAGCTTCTAACTAATTAATTAAAATGTACTGAAGAAGTTTGGTAAGCAAGGGAGGTAACAGATAATTTCAACCCTGATAAATCAGCTTCAGTTGTTCTTCTTTCAAAGAATCTTTGTTTTTTTTTTCTTAAAAGTTCACG
Source organism: Anisus vortex (assembly GCA_949126835.1). Classification (NCBI taxonomy): domain Eukaryota; kingdom Metazoa; phylum Mollusca; class Gastropoda; family Planorbidae; genus Anisus; species Anisus vortex. Next base: position 12,844,880 of record OX421508.1, on the reverse strand, counting down.
ACTTTATTTCATTGTTATCCAATTTTAATAAATGATATACGAATGGAATCCTCTCTTTAATGTCCTTCTATTGGTAAATAGCACAATTGTTAACATTTTTTTTGAAAATTTCAAGTCACATAATTAGCCTATGTCTAACCTCAAAAAAAGATAATAGGCCTATAAATAAATAAAGAGCCCTCTTATTTAATAAACAAAATAATTAAAGAGTAGTATTTAATAAGACCAATGATTACTTTTCTTTAACATCTCTACATTAGTACTTATCAATATGGTAATATTGGTTTTCATTAATAATCGTCTCTGTCACAATAGTTTGTGTATAATTAATTTATTATTATGTATTTTTGTTACGCTGCTCTAAATCTTCCTCATCCGTTGGAAAATCTCCCACATAACTAGCCTCTGTCTTCCTCATGGGTCCAGTGGGGGGTAGGCAGGTCTGGTAGTATTCATCTACCCATGGGCCTCAAAGCGGCGTAGTGTGTAAACCGCCAGTAATTTCTTTGAAACACCGGCGGGCTAACGCATGGGGGACAGCCCCCGCAGCATGTCCGAGATTCATTGCACTGCCGAGAGGCCACCGGGTCTCGGTGGGGAGGAAGCAATGGATGCTGCAACCCCGTCTCACGACCCACCCGGTGCCTGGATGCCTGTGCCTATAGTATAGGATTTGTGCTACCGGGTGACAATGCAGATATACGGGAGAGCCACCACGATAATGATCCTTAGGGGAACCGCAGCGAACGGTCGCTGGCCTGCGGAATCCTTCCCTTTTACATGGCAGTACATGAGTATAGACATCATCCAACCATCTCAATCTGGGTCTGCCTTTAGGTCGTTTTTATCTGGGGTTCTGAGTATAGACATCATCCAACCATCTCAGTCTGGGTCTGCCTTTAGGTCGTTTTTATCTGGGGTTCTGAGTATAGACATCATCCAACCATCTCAGTCTGGGTCTGCCTTTATGTCGTTTTTATCTGGGGTTCTGAGTATAGACATCATCCAACCATCTCAGTCTGGGTCTGCCTTTATGTCATTTTTATCTGGGGTTCTGAGTATAGACATCATCCAACCATCTCAATCTGGGTCTGCCTTTATGTCGTTTTTCTCTGGGGTTCTGAGTATAGACATCATCCAACCATCTCAGTCTGGGTCTGCCTTTAGGTCGTTTTTATCTGGGGTTCTGAGTCTAGACATCATCCAACCATCTCAGTCTGGGTCTGCCTTTAGGTCGTTTTTATCTGGGGTTCTGAGTATAGACATCATCCAACCATCTCAGTCTGGGTCTGCCTTTATGTCGTTTTTATCTGGGGTTCTGAGTATAGACATCATCCAACCATCTCAGTCTGGGTCTGCCTTTATGTCGTTTTTCTCTCGGGTTCTGAGCATAGACATCATCCAATTATCTCAGTCTGGGTCTGCCTTTAGGTCGTTTTTATCTTGGGTTCTGAGTCTAGACATCATCCAACCATCTCAGTCTGGGTCTGCCTTTAGGTCGTTTTTATCTGGGGTTCTGAGTATAGACATCATCCAACCATCTCAGTCTGGGTCTGCCTTTATGTCGTTTTTATCTGGGGTTCTGAGTATAGACATCATCCAACCATCTCAGTCTGGGTCTGCCTTTATGTCGTTTTTATCTGGGGTTCTGAGTATAGACATCATCCAACCATCTCAATCTGGGTCTGCCTTTATGTCGTTTTTCTCTGGGGTTCTGAGTATAGACATCATCCAACCATCTCAGTCTGGGTCTGCCTTTAGGTCGTTTTTCTCTGGGGTTCTGAGTATAGACATCATCCAACCATCTCAGTCTGGGTCTGCCTTTAGGTTGTTTTTCTCTGGGGTTCTGAGTATAGACATCATCCAACCATCTCAGTCTGGGTCTGCCTTTACAACTTTAGGTCGTTTTTTTCTGGGGTTCTGAGTGTAGACATCATCCAACCATCTCAGTCTGGGTCTGCCTTTATGTCGTTTTTATCTCGGGTTCTGAGCATAGACATCATCCAACCATCTCAGTCTGGGTCTGCCTTTATGTCGTTTTTATCTGGGGTTCTGAGTATAGACATCATCCAACCATCTCAGTCTGGGTCTGCCTTTATGTTGTTTTTATCTGGGGTTCTGAGTATAGGTCTATATTACTTTTGCTCCTCTGTTTTTTGTCATTCGTTCCAGGTGGCCTGTCCAGCCTAGTCTGCCCTTCTTTATCTCAGTCACAATAGTAGGGTCTTCATATAACTCATGGACCTCTCTATTGTATTCTACTGGTGCGCATCCTCCATCCATTTTCATCCTTAGTTGGTATATGAATACATTAGTTAAATTAATTATTAATTGCAAATGTCATTAACTCATAGACTCATAGGCATAGCCTAATAGAACTTAGTAACTAATAAACTCAACTTAGACTAATCAGTCTAATGCTAATCTATTAAATCATAATCAATTTTGATTATGTTCTATACTAAATAGTAAAAATGAAAAGCCAAATGTCTTGAAATGTGAATATAATATATAAGTTATAAATGTAGCCTAATAGAATAGTTTAAGTTTAATTAAATTGGTAGGGTTTGCCTGAATCAGTTGACCAGTTAGTTAGTTAATCATGCAATGGCCTTATCCTTATGAATGATTCAGAATATTTTACAGACACTCCTTGTCTATATATTAGTATTAGCCTATTTTATATTAAAAATAGCCTTTGCCTCTAGGCATAAACTAAGACTAAAACTTAATATTGTAAATGCTTTAGCTGAAACATTACTGACTATTGAGACTAGCTTAACATTTATAATTTAAATATATAAACCAACATTGTCAGTCAAATGTTGGAATCTGATTTTTTTTTTAGCTTGGCCAAGCCCATCAAATCTTGTTTAAAAGGTTGGTACATTCTATCTTATACAGTGACAGGTCACTGAATCCCCACATTTAATCCCTAGACACTTAAATCCTTTATAACACTAAATCTCCAATCACTTAATCCCCAGACACTTAAATCCTTCATATAAAGCATTTTGTGTAATGCAGGGCTGTCAATTAACATTGTACAGCGCTTTAAGTCCGTAGATCCTCTTCTGTACCTCTGATCAATTAACTTATTAGTCATATTGATTAACAACAATTACCTCACAAACACTTTAAAACAATTTGATATCATATGGATGAACAACATTCAATTTAATGGAAATTGCGCACTTGAACTTTAACTAATGTTATAGATGTTGAGATGGCGTTGACATTTTCATTTGAAGTTCTTGTGTTCAAACTGATGTTAAAATTTATTACAGCTGATTTAATAACATGATTTAAATATTATTAATGTATTTAAATATTTTTTATTAATTGTCACACTTATAAAATGAATAAGTGAATAGCGGACTCTTACCTAAGCGTTTTTTTTTGTGTGTTTTGATATGATTGTAATGTTTATATGAAAATTTTTTATTGAAATTCTTGGCTGATTTCATAATTTTATGCTTAAAATTGCAAGATTAAGTTCCTAGGGATTTAGAACAATGGGATTTAGAACAATGGGATTAAGTGACTGGGATTTAGAACAATGGGATTAAGTGACTGGGATTTAGAACAATGGGATTAAGTGACTGGGATTTAGAACAATGGGATTAATCATTAAGTGACTGGGATTTATCCTCATATATGTTTTACTTTTACTTTACTAGACAAGGTCTATACTATAGTTATAGTACTCTATAGCATAGGATATTACCCATTGAAAAAATGTCCATTAGATTTATGTCTAGACAAGGTCCTGGTATATTGACTAGGATTTAAGAAAGTTCTAATATATTTTAAAGGTTTTATTGATATGGTGTTAGGATATATCAGATTTTATAATAAAAGATCTGTTGATTAATTGTTATGATATTAATAATTCCCCTTGCATACAGTTGTTTATTAACGCGGCGTAATCTCCTTGTAAGGTACGCACCAGAAATTTGGCTTGGAGAGTTTTAATGTTGTACTTTAAAAAAACAAACTAGCTTTTATGACGTAATGTCTATCAATTCAGTTTTTTTTCATTAATGGTGGATGTTTGCTTTATTATATTAATTTTAAGTAATAGTAACCAAATGTTTTAATTATTTCATGGATTCACATCGCTATTGAGAACATCCTTTAATGAGCGACTTTATACAATCAATTAAACAATAAAAAAAGAACAAAAACTAAATACCGAAAGAAACTTTCTCACTGCAGTTTTTATTGTAATTTTATTTCTTCTCTCTTAACAAAACACATTGTAGTCATTCGTTTTTCCATCATTTTGACGGGAATAACCTCTATTAATGTAAATAATAATGTAAAGTATTAGTGGGCTTAGCAGTATTGTGTCTAGCACAATACCCAGCAACCTTTACTTTTCCCCAACTGCTGTCAGGTACAAGTCAGAGATGGGTTAACTAATTGCCCCCAGACCATCATGCCACACTATGAATTGCTTGCAATTTGAAAATCTAAACGGATAGTATAGTCTTTGGCCAAAGCTTTTTAATGGCTCGTGTGGCATAAGAACAGGACCTATATCCCTCACATGACTTTCTATCAGTCTAACATGGCCCTCTATAGACATAAAGCATCGTATGCTTTAATGATACCATGAAAAACTCAACTTCTTCAATAACATCTTGCAAAGCCAAGGTGGTACAGGAATAATGTCTTGTCCTATTAAATGATAACTAACTGTAAAGATTGAATAGTACTGGTCTAAGTTAATTCTTTTAAATATTGATTAAGCCTGGAAAATTATAATTATTATAAATTTCTTGGGTCTACACCTCTATATAGGCCTAACTCAAATACCAATATTTACTCCATGTTTTTTAGGCCTGTGCTAAATGTGGTTAAATTCTGGTACTGTTTGCAGGTTCGTCCAACAGTGGTACTGGTTGCTATACTGACTCTATGTACATGCTCCCTCTTAGTAAGCATGTACTACATTCACACCATTGCTCTGGCATCACCATTGGATTTGATGAAAGAAAACAGAAATCTAAAGCTGAGAGTTACAAGAGAAGATGAGCCTCTCTTGTTGTCAGCCGACACTTCTCGTGCACAACTGCCTTTTTTCAATTCATCTGAGGTAAAGATTTATTACATCATTAACCATTTTAGCTGGGTATCCTGTTGTTTCCTTTTTGCACTATTAGCCTTGGCAAATAACACGCACACAAATTGTTTTGAAGAAAAGAAAACATATATTTTAATATTTCAGACTTTTAACTTGCAAACAGTTTTGCCAATTGCTGAAATTTTTGTAAGTAAGCGAGCCACAGGACATTTGGGGAGTGGGTTAAAGGGAGACAAAGCTTTAAAATATGGTAGTGAAACTCTAAAGTTGTTACTACTACTACTCAGTTTTTACCTGGATTCAGGGAATAGTATGTCCAAAGACACAGATTTGATAGTATTCAAAAGAAATCATTTACTCGTTTAGGCCCTAGTTTTTTCTATCATATTGTTTTTGCTATGTTCCAAATATTATTATGGATAAATATTGTTTGCATATTTTATTCCCCAGAAAATAGACAAAGATGCCAATCCAGTACTTAATGAAATAGATATAGCCCTTCATATTGAGAAAAGGAAATCAAATAAGGGCCAGAATGAAGAGTTACAACCTCCCAAGAAGATTAAAAAAGAAGACATGTGGCCAAGTCATGAGAAGGCGCAAAAACGAAGAAAGCCATTTGTACCATTGGCCATGCAGATTTACAACAATCCTCAGAGGACAAGGGAAAACTGGAATGGGGAGAGGTACATCATTTACTTGTGTCACAGTAACTTAACCTGTGCTGGCTGGGGTGACAGGCAACATGGTATATTTTCTGCTTATCTCCTGTCCCTAGTAACAAATAGAACGTTTAAAGTGGACATGCAGAGCCCTTGTCCTCTCTCAAAGCTGTATCACCCTCGTCTAATTAACTGGAGAATCAATCAGTCTGAGGTTGAAGGTTTGTCCAGCGTGCACCTGTACGCTTTAAATGACCGCCGCTTCCGGGAGTACATGAGAGAGATCAACTTTGATGAGGAGTACCCACAGGATGTTGTGTACCTAACAACAAACTATGACTATTTTTACAATCTAAAAGCTAACCCAAACTACCGGAACATTTTCAGACAAAAAGTTAAAGGCAGACCAAGGCCAATTTTATTTGCAGATTTGTGGCAAAGTATATTTAAAATGAACAAAAGGGTTGTTAAGAAATATTCATCCGCTCTGAAGAATGCAAGGCCCACCAGCCACCACAAACTGGCTTGTGCTCACATTCGCTTCGGCAGGAACCCCAGCATTCCCTCAGATGGTGACATTAGGAATACCTTAACAACTATCAAACCACTGTGGACCTATCTTGAGAAACATTCAGATCCGCAGCAGTACAGGATGTTTGTGGCCAGTGATTGGCAAGGTTTTAGGAATAAAGTGAAAAGCATGTACAGAAACATAACCATTGATGTGGAGGGAGACATCATCCACATTGACAAATTGAAAGACCTGCGCAAGCGGGAGAACACCACAAACCCTGTGGTTGTGGACGCCTGTTCGGGCTTTGAGAAAGTGATTGCTGATCAGTTTGTTTTAAGTAAATGTGATATTCTTTTATTGACTTACAGTGTTTTTGGCAAAGCAGCTGCCTATTTGAGGAGGTCGAACAATGATTTATATCTGATGGAGAATGGCACAATAAAGTCTCTGAAGCTGTTTGATGAAAAAAACCATTGACTCTTGGGAAGGATTCGTTCACCCTCAGTGAATCCTGGTGGAGGATTTATAAATGGTCTTTCACTTAGTTTTTAGGTTCACCAGTTTTTAAATTAGCTTTGAATAGTTAATAGTTTCAACAATTAATATTGCACGCAAGCTCCATGTTTGTGTTTGAAGTTGTTGGTTTTAGTTGTTTTTAAACAAGAAGCTTTCATTTTTTTATATAAAAAAAAGAAGAAATTTTAAAATAAACTTTTAATAATATTTACCAGTTCTGTCATTGGAAGGATCACTTTTTTTTTTAAAGTTAAATTTTATCAATACCAACTTGAACATAATGTTATTTCCATGGATAATATGTAACATGCCTTTTACAGGCGAATACTATACACAACAATTGTGTAAATAAATTGCCAAAAAAATCAATCATCTCGTTTTAGAGGTTTTTGTAAAAATATTTTTTTAATTTTATTTGTTAATTGAATAAGAAAAAAATGTGTTCAAAATAATGATATTTTTTTTTAAACTTTTAATTTGTTTTTTGTCAATGGTCAGATGAAAAAAACAACAATGCTGCAGTTGCAATGCACATAACATAGGAAGGTGGGAACAGCTTGTTTTAAACCTAACCTTTGAGCTACCAACATAGGAAGGTGGGAACAGCTTGTTTTAAACCTAACCTTTGAGCTACCAACATAGGAAGGTGGGAACAGCTTGTTTTAAACCTAACCTTTGAGCTACCAGTAGCCAGACAACAAAAAATAGATAGCATTAGTTATGCAATATTGTCATAATGGTAAAAATGGCTTTTAAAAAAAATTATGTCTTTGAGCTGCCAAAGTTCAGACAAAAAACACAGTGTTTGCTATTGTGTACAAATAATAGAATGGTGGAAACGGCTTGTCTTTGAGTTTGTTTGTTATTGTGTACAAATAATAGAATGGTGGAAACGGCTTGTCTTTGAGTTTGTTTGTTATTGTGTACAAATAATAGAATGGTGGAAACGACTTGTCTTTGAGTTCTGTTTGTTATTGTGTACAAATAATAGAATGGTGGAAACGACTTGTCTTTGAGTTCTGTTTGTTATTGTGTACAAATAATAGAATGGTGGAAACGACTTGTCTTTGAGTTCTGTTTGTTATTGTGTACAAATAATAGAATGGTGGAAACGACTTGTCTTTGAGTTCTGTTTGTTATTGTGTACAAATAATAGAATGGTGGAAATGGCTTGTCTTTGAGTTCTGTGTCCCGCCCTTTATTTTCCATTGTATTTTGACTTTTACTTTTATGACGACTGTGATTCACGCTCCTTAATTTGAGAAGTGTAAAATATAGATTTTAAAAGCTTGTCACTATTCAGCCTTGTATTTTGGTTTCCCCCAATGTTGTGTCTTTAACTATTGAATAATAACAAAGTACTCAGACTAAGACCACTGATTGATAATAAGAGTTCTTTTTAAAATATTTCCGCCATCACATTTTAAAAACGCAGTTGATATTAAACATGACTTCCACAATTGGAGGCCCAGGCACGTTTTTAAATTTCGTGTGTATTTTTATGCTGGAATTCATTTGGGGCTGCTGTTTTTTTTTTTTATATAATGGGTAAACAAAATTTGACAGAGCTCTATAAGTAAGGACACAATGTGATGAAAGTTGGTCAAGTGATAGAGCTAAACCCATGGTGTCTAATTAAAAGCCATAGTAAGTGGCTTGTATTTTTTTTCTAAGAGTGGGTTGCAAGTCTACTCATCTCTGATGATTAGGCTACTTGACATCAGTAACCATTTATTAAAAGCAAAGTAAATTATCCCTTCGGACCAAATAGATCCATAGGGCCAGTGAAGCACCATTCACCAGTTTTTTGTGTGGCCACGGCATACTAGGGGATTGTGTGGCCAGCACAACGCCCAGCCGCCTTTACTTCACCCTGACTAAAGTCAGGTACCTTTCAGAGATGGGTAGTCTCAGGGACACCCTCCAGACCCGAGAATAAATCTTAGCCAACACTAGGATTCATTCCCAGTACGCCAGCCAAACGTGCTTCTTGGCCACCATGTCCCCTAACCATTTATTACAATTTTATGGTTAACATTCTTAATGAGCTCATCCTTATTAAAGTAAGTGTTCACAAATGTAACTAATAAGCTGTATTTTTATATACATTCATATTATAATGTAACTTGCTGTTTAACAATTATTATAGTTGACATTCTTTCTTTATGTCTTTATGTTCCAACAGATTTTAAATAAAAAAATGAAATTAAAAAGTAGTAGCCAGTCCATTTAATTTGATTTTGAGGTTTTTTCCTCAATCTAGTCAAAAGTTTATAACTGAGCTTTAGGTTGTTTATTTTTCTTTGAAGTTTAAATGTGTCCAGGTAGTCTTTGAATTTGTTCATAATGTGTATTTCACACAGGCAAATTCCTTTTATTTTTTCATTATTTTGATGCCACTTGCTGACGTTTCATTACTATCAGTATTGTCTTTTTTTTTCCTTAAGGATTTTAATGTGAAATTCATAAAACAAATTATTTATTATTTCCTTTTTTTTTTTACAAACATGATTCCAGTTTTATACACAGTAATAATTAATGGATTGAAATGTGTTGCTGTGTTTCCTAACAAAAAAATAATTGTCACAGCAAATGAGATGAAGCTGTTTGTTTATTTTTTAAATATCTTTAAGAATGACAAATTAAGAATAATTCCAATATAGAAAAGATATATTGACTAGTTATATTAGATGTAAGCTTTTCTTTCACTGCTCATTTTCTGATGAATCCGTAAAAGAAGGAACTAGAAGTTTTGTTCTTATTGTTTCACTAATGGACTTATGTGAACTGCATTCTAAATGTACTTGCAGTATTTATTTTTAGTTTTAAAACAACAACAATATCAGTGCAACATAATTTGTTGCTTTATTCAAATAACAATTACCTTGTGTTTGATTGGTTGGCCATTTAGAGAATTTCTATTGGCTATTGTTTTTTTTTTTTCTATATTTATATCAAAGACATTTTTACTTTAAGCTGGTGATCTTTGACTCCCTGAATGTAAATAATGTGGATTATTGGTCCATTGATAACTACAATCACTGATTGGTGACAACAAGCATACTTTTCAATCATCCCCTATCATCTCACATTCCTTGAAAAGAAATACAAACACAAGTTGTGTTAATAACTTGTGCCATCTGAACACATAAAGTGATGATAAAGACTCACCATGCAATTATTATTTTTTTGTCAATACATTTCTTTTATGTTGGTGTTTATGTCTATATTCTTTGTGTCTATTCCAACTGCTATGGATTAATTATATATTTTTTTTTAAATTCTAACAGCAATTTGATTTTATAATGTGTAATTTTTATGAAGCTAGAGCAAAGATGTTTATTTAAAAACATTTTTTGATTAAAACCCCAAATAAGACTAATTATTGTGCATTTACATAGAATTTGTTGTTTTTGTTACAAGGGTACATTTAGTGTGCTAGTTACAGGGGTGGAAATACTAGTAGGTTGTGTGCAGTGTTCCCTCCTACACTACCACCAATATTTCAAAACCAATCTTTAAAAACGCAGTGTGTATTTTATTGAACATCCTTACAATACTTACAATGGGTTGTTGATTTTCGTTAAAGTAATGAGATTAAATAGATTTAAAAACTGGAATTGTTATGGTATACCCTTTGAAACAAACAATTGTTGTAATTGACTGTTGACTTTTGTGTGACGATTATCAAATTTGGGCTGGTTATGTCCCCTCACAGTGATGATTATCAAACGTGGGCTGGTTATGTCCCCTCACAGTGATGATTATCAAACTTGGGCTGGTTATGTCCCCTCACAGTGATGATTATCAAACTTGGGCTGGTTATGTCCCCTCACAGTGATGATTATCAAATTTGGGCTGGTTATGTCCCCTCACAGTGATGAATGATAAGTTGCTATAGGAGATATTTTGTGAATCTTTCACTTCACACTATCAGTGATAAAAGTAAAGTACCTAAATTGTAAGAATATTACAGTAGTGACAAAATGACCTACTTATATTACACAAGAGAATAGCACCAAATATAACATCAGTATGCACATATTACATAATACAGCACAAAAACAGCAACAGTATAATTACATGACAAGAGAATAGTAACAAACCTATGAAGATCATAATCATGTAACAGTTTGAAGACATAAAATGACAATATGATCACATATCACAGAATAGTGACCAACAGAATGAGACTATAATTATAATAACATAAAAATGGTATAAGGACATATATATATAGGTATTTAAAGGTGTGTTGACATATGACTACATTATAATCACATAGCTGTATGATCACATAAAAGCAGTATAGTTACAAATAGAACAATAGTTTGATCACTTAGAAACAGTATAGTGACAAATATAATGATCACATAATGACACCATGGTTTACAAAATGAAAATATAACATTATTGTAGCAAGAATATAGCGACAGTATAAGGACATCATAATTAAAGTATTGTGACTGATAAAATAACAATATTATATGTGCGTATAACAACTTATAGCTACCTTTTAATGAGATTTTGTGACATAGTGATAGTGAAATAAAAAAGTATAGAGATGTCTGTCGACTATATATTGACATCATAATGACAGTCAACTAGCGTAATTTATTGGTTTCTTGATAATGCAAAAATTAACTTCCTAACTTTAGTAGATTAGTTTTGTAGTGCTACAAAGAAGGGTGCTTTTGTATTTTTTTTGGGCTGTCCATAAAGATCACAAGACATCAGATCTATGTAATATTTGTATAGATTAGTGTTTCCTTGTCCACTTTTTTCTGGGTTTATATCTTTACTGTAGATGAGTGTAGGAAATGCCAACTTTTGTGATGGACAAACCCCATGACTAAATATTTTCTTTCTTTGCTTATCTAATATCAATTTGATAATTTGACATAGTTATTGCTGTTTTGCCATTGTTATACAAACATTTTCTATATTTACAAGACTTTGTATGCATGTTTCTGGTTGGAAAATCTATGGAAGGCTAATTAACCCGCTTACTGTCATCCTATCTAGCTGAAACCTGGCACTAAGTTTTCAGCCTCAAAGCTCCCCCCCCCCCCCCCCCTAAAAACAGTTCTTTGTTGCAATACACTTTGTGGTGCACATTTTAAAATCCTTATTGAATGCACCGGACCAAATACTTTAACCTACGATATTTTAAATTCTTAATAGATCTATTAAAATAAAGTATCCTTTGGAGGAAACTGATCATAGGGCTGGTGAAGCAGCGTTCACCAGTTTCAGTGGCCACGGCATACTAGGGGATGTGTGGCCAGCACAATGCCCAGCCGCTTTTATTTTACCCCCAACTGGTGTCAGTTACCCATCAGAGCTGGGTAGACTCAGGGACACCCTCAAGTACCTGGAAAAAATCCTATCCTGCACCAGGATTTGAACCCAGGGCCTTCAGATCTCCAGTCGAACCCGCTGCTGCTTGGCCACGGTGCGCGCCATAATAGATCTAATAACTTTCCTTTTTTGTTTCTTTCAGTGTGGGTGACAAAGGGTTAAAATCTTCAAAAGGCTAGTGCATAATGAAAATACACATTGCCATAACTTTTTTGCTTGTGTTTATTTCTGTTCAGTTCTTGATAAATCATTTAGCCTTAAAAAAAATTTTGAGGATAGTAATATTAATATTGTTTTTAATCTCAGCATTTTCAATATACATGTAAATGTAAATAGAAATAAACAAATATTATTATAATTTTTTTTCCCCTTTTATATTTTGAATTATGTTTAAGAAAATTAACCAACTATTGTTTCACCTGCTTATTTATTTACAATATTTCTTTGCATCCAATTTTTTTGTGTATTGGTTTCATTTAAATAAATAAAAGACATAAGATGACTTTGTTGAAAGGAGACTTTACTTTCCTGCATGGTTAGTGCAATTGAGCCTGCCGTTGGATTCTTATCTCATATGTTACAGACACTCATTCTATACCAAGATTCTTGCATCCTTCCGTATCCTTGAGTCCATTCCTGCATTTGTGCATTTTAATAAGGGTTTTAAATCATGTTAAGAAATATGTTGGTTTTCCTGGTTAATTCAGAAAACCCATTCCATGCCCCGGATTCTACTTTATGCATTTGTTCATGCAAATGACTAAAAAATAATGTTATCACTGTGTCAGACTTTTGCACAGATTGTTGTTTTCTTCTATTTCTAAGCTAAAACTTTATTCTTATAAGTTTACAGACGTTCCTTCTAGGTAGAAGATTATTACGTCCACTAGGCCCAAAACTCCTGCAAGCGACAGGGATCCGTCGGTGGCAGGGCTAGAACCCGCGACCTGTCAGTTGGTTTTTGTTTGACAGTCCGGTGAACTAACCACTGGACCAGCCGGCTTCTATGTTATAGAGAATAGGTTAATGGAAAGAAGATATTACTGGGTTTAAACTAGTCGGGAAAGTTTAGAAAAACTGATTTGGTTTGGCAAAGCTTATACATTTTCTTATCGTCGTCGTCGGCATCCGTCCGTCTCCAAGAGACGATGGTGTAGCTTCACGGAAAAGGTGACCAGCTGCACCGCCGAGAATTCTGTGGAGGCCAACTCGGGAGTGGCAATCCCTGCCGCACTTCAGGCATTTGAAGGTGGATGGCTGTTGTAAAGGAACCTTCCGCCTCGCTCTTTTCTGGATGGCAGCTTCCATGCGCCCAGTTTCTGCGCGTGATGTGCCAAGCCTGACTGCGAGCCTCCAGGTTGGTCGGTCAGAAGCTTCACATTCATTCACATTTTCTTATAATGGAAAAGCAATTATTTCATCAAGTTAAGAAGTCACTCCAAATGCGTTTTATATTATTAATATTAACTTCACAAAACTTTGGGCTTTCTGGCTAGCCCCACTGCTTGTCATCCTTCCGAGCTCGATACATTATTTCACATGTTCATCCCCAACCGTCCAAGTATTTAGCCTATAGTTTTGATCTGGTGGGGTGGGGGGCGGCAAATATCCCTCACCCGGCCCACCCCGACAATTTCAGGATATACTGCCTTAATGAATCCATAATAAGCTGCTAGTGATGTCGCACTATTTAAAGTTGTTTTTTTCTATTAACTAATTATACTAGATATCATCATCATTGGCTTCATAGTTTCGGAAGACGTTTAGATTTGCGCTCTTATGATTTGGCCAACCTTGCAGAATTGGTTGTGTCTGTGGAGACCTATTCTTGAGAATAGGGCTGACAGGCTCTGTCGCATCTCTGGCACTTGAAAGCGGGACCTTTGGTGTTCTTTAATTTTCTTCGCTGCTCTTTTAGCCTCCGCGATAAGACGAAGTCTGCCATCTGCAGCATTTGTGCCGGTGTGTAGGGTACTTCTCCAACTACTTCTGTTCTGAGCCAGGTTCTCCCAGTTTCCGACCTCTACATCTATCGCCTTGAGGTCGCGCTTGCAGACGTCCTTCTACTTAAGTTAAGGGCGGCCAGTAGCTCTCTTGCCTTCAGCGAGCTCAGCATATAGATCTAGCAGGTCTTTTGGGATTCGCCCATCGCCATCCTGGAAACATGGCCAAGACACCAGAAACGTCGTAGGCGAAGGAGAGTGACCATGCCTGTTGCAAGACCTCGTTTGTTATGCGGTCCTTGCAAGAGATCCCAAGTAGGCTTATGCGTCTGAGGCAGCGCATGTGGCAAGAAGAGAGTCTCTTTTCTTGGGTCCAAATTTCGCTGGCGTACAGGAGAGTGCTGATCACACATGCACGATTGACAGCTATTTTTGTATTAATGGTCATCTAGGTAGGCCTATACATAATATGAACTGTTAGAAAGTTGTGCTAAAGATCCGTATAATATAGATTCTAAATAAAACGTATTCTTGAAGACACTGTGGATATTTCCACTCTCATACTTTTCCTTCGGAAGAAATGTAACAGAAAATCCACTTGACACGTCGCGGGTTCGAGCCCCGCCACCGGCAGATCCCTGTCGCCCAACAGGAGTTTTGGGACTAGATGACGTTAATATTGAGTTGTTATCACATGCGCTTAACCGGCAGCAGTGAAACCTCTCACAGATTAATAGTCTTCTAGAGCGCACTGAGCATGCTAAAATAGCATAGATAGAAGCGCTATATAAATTACCATTACCATTACATTACCATTACAAAAACAAAAAGAAGAGGATTTGGGTTGTTACTTGTAGCATTGAAAATAAAACTCAAATTTGTGTGAAAAAACATAGTATAGCAGACCAGCTGATCCAGGAAGTACTGCTATTTTTAGCCTTTTTTATTTCTCTGAAATAAGGTAGTTTTTGTGCCCAAAAGGATAGCCTTTAATTGCAAACAAAAAGGATAAATTAATTTCCACTTTACTATTTAAATATTTAAAAAATAATATTAAAAGATATTTGTAATATGTAGCATATGTATCCATATAATATATATATATTTATGTACCTTTATATTATTTTTATTATTCTAAATTTTTCTTCTCGACAGTTTTCTGGCCTTTTTTTCTATAAGCAGACAAAACTAAACATTATCTTTACGGAAAGTCTTCAGTAAACTTGTTAATACTTATAACAAAGCCTACACCATAACGTTTTTAAAAGAACTTCTACATGTAACATGGGTTCCAGTTCAGAAATAGACTCTTCTGTCATAGACGTTGGCGAAATGCAAACAATTAAGCTATTGGACAAAACATTAGCTACTCTGACAGATGATCATGAAGAAGTTAGAGAGATGATTGTTACACTGAAAACGCTGTAAGTTTTAACATAGACTATTACTACTATTACTATTATTATGATTATAGTCTCTGGTTTTAACTTGCATATATACTTATATAGTATATAGGCCTAATTAAAGTTGAAGCATCTCTTTACTTTAAGCCTATATCTGCATAATTGAATGATTAGGCTACTATCAACTATCATTCACAAAAAAGCCTCATTAACATTCATCCTCATGTAGTAGGCTAATGGGGCATTGTGGGCCCATTCCTACTTACTTTTACTTCCTACGGATACATCCTAGGCCTATATAGGAATATAGGCCTAATTATATTCTATATGAACCAGTGCTTCTTTTGTGACGGCACGCACCAGTACGGTGTACCAGCACCTTTTTCAATGTGGGGAAAAAATTATTACTTTTCATGTTTACTGTATTTTAACAGTGCAGTTTTGCGAGCAAGCAACCACGATAATGATTGAGGGGAATTCTGCAGTGTGAAAAAGTAATATAGTGCACGTGGCTGTGGAGACTGTACCCTATGTTACGAGACACACTACATCGGCATGCCTTGAGGTGGCTGGCCCTCGGATAGGACCTTAGTGTGCCCAGCCACCCGCGGTCCACCCCTGGACATCGTTATGCCCTGGACATAATATCTGGAAGGCTCGCCCGTTTTTCTTAAGGCCTTAAGGCAATTATAGTAGTATAGAGCATGGAGAAAAATGCTTTATAAATAACTATCATCTTATGACATTGTTCAATGTAAGCAACATGATTTTAAAAAAAACTACACATTTGAGGAAAATTGGCTGAAGAATGGGGGAAAACAAATTTACAGAGAAATGATCAAGCATAACAAACAAGACAACATGCACCATATTCAAGTTAAGAACACATAGAGCAGTACTCAACTCACACTTAAATAGAATAAACTCAACACACCCACCCATCTGCAGACACTGCTACCACCCACAAGAAACAGTAGACCCTTTCCTACTTGAATGCCCTGAGCTACCCAACTTCAGGCATACATTACTCCCCCCTCATCCTACCATTAACAATACACTATACAGCAATAAAGAACAATTAAAAAGACATCTAAAATGATTGTCTTTCAATTGACTGCAAGAGAGCAAACTACTCTGCAGACTGGCTAATAGAAGAAAAAGAAGAAATACCTCCAGAAATTTTTGATAAAGTGGATATCATGTCATGGAGTTACTATTTCATGGACATATATTTTGTGTTGTATTAAGCTGTAACATAAGTTGTAATGTTGAGAATGTACAAAGTTATACAAAGTGTTGCCAGTATTATCTTAAACAACATAAATCATCTACCCTATTATGAATACATATACAATGTTATTTAAAAAAATTCATATTGTTATTTTTATTCAAATTTTCAAAATATATAGTTACATTTATGGGACTAGTAGGCTTTAGCGTACCGCGTGCTCTAATGGCGCACCAAGGGTGCCTGTTTCAAATGCGGATGAAAGCTAGGATTTGTTCCTGGGTCTGGTGGGTGTCCCTGAGTTTACTCAGCTCTAATGGGTACCTGACAGAAGTTGGGGATAAATAAAGACGCTGCTTCACTTGCCCCATAAATCAAATAATCTGAAAAAGTTACTTTTATTTTATTCTTTTTTTTTTACCTAAATTACATTTCTTCTTTCAACAAAACAATTTAGGTTATCAAAAAACAATTACCAAAATCCAGTTTTGGATCTTTTAGTTACAGTTGGGGAAGCTGCCAAACAAGACAAGCAAAAGAAGGTATACTAAAACATTTTAAATTACTTTGGGTAGAACTACAATTTTTTAGTACTTTTTTTTTGCTCATCAATACAATCTCAGACCTGCCTACCCGTACGCTTTGGGCGTATTTTCGTACGCTTTAGGATACAAAATACGGCTGTTACACCGAGCGTCTTAAAAATACGACTTCTTGAACAAAAAATATATGATTTCGCAATTTTTCATTTTATTTCTTTTCGGTAATTAGACGATCACTAAATCGCAGTTACATAAAACCCGATGCTTTGACTGGTCGAAAATGGATAGATCTATCGTCTGTTTCAATACCTAACTTGTTACACTGCGCGGCGACCTTGACCTGATATCCTTTTCTTCCTCTCTCGCAAATATCCAAATTCGGCTGACAGCAAACCTACACCGCGTGCACGAAATCATGAAACATAGCAGATGACGAAGAAGCTTCCGAGTCTGCTCCGAGTAAAAAAGCGAAGGTGTAGGCTATTCTGCTTGGGTGAAAGAGTTTAGAGTGCCGTTTTTATGGTCTGACACGGCAATCGGTAAATAACCTAAGCATACTTCACGCGAATTTGTTTTTAGGTCAATATGTAGGCTACGTCACGCACGCTTTACTCGCGGCTTACTTTTAAATTCTTGACGTTTTATTTTACTAACGGAGAGATTAAAACATTAAAACTCTTTTCTTTATCAGCCTACTAAACGAAAGCAACTATTTATTAATAGACTTGATCTCGGCTCAACGTCGGGGTTTCAATTATTGCTATCAATGATGTAAAAACGTCACTATAAACTTTATGTAGAACACGGAGCTCGCTGTAGGCCCTACATTGTTAGTAATTAAGTAATACCTAACTTGTTGCGCGGCGACCTTGACCTGATATCCTTTTTTCCTCTCTCGCAAATGTCCAAATTCGGCGATCAAAAGTATGGCTGACAGCAAACTTACTCTGGGTGCACGAAATCATGAAGCAGATGACGAAGAAGCTTCTGAGTCTGCTCCGAGTAAAAAAGCGAAGGCGTATTCTGCTCGGAAGCAAAAGTTTATAAATAAATATTCTATGAAATATAAGTACTTGCATGTGTCATCCAACAGTGACACATCGGCACACTGCACTATTTGTCATATCGACTTCTCGGTGGGACACGGAGGGCTCTATGACTGTTAGAGACATGACGAATCGGAGTCGCACCAGAAACTGGCTGTTGAGAAAGAAAAGTCTATGCCTATACAAAATATTAGGTCTTTTTTTTGTGAAGCCTGAGCCCGTCGCTGGGGAGGAGCAACTTCAGCGTGATGTGACTCGTGCAGAAGCAATGACTTGCAACATCATTGTGGATAATAACTTGTCGCTGTCGTGCTCTGATGTGCTGACAATGGCTGTGGCGTCGATGTTGACTTGTTGATGCATGCAGAAGTGGCAGATGTCAAATTGCAGTAGTCTTGCAGGTTCAGCAATCTGGAATTCATCATCCTGTCCTGGTCGCCAACACCTCACTAGACAAAGTTGCTTAACAGTTCTGCCTATATCAATCTACTGATGTGTCAGAGTGCATCAAGGACAGAATTGATAGCACATGGTTTTCTATTGCTGAAATAAAGCATAAAGATACTGACAGCTTGATGTTTGAAGACTTGGCGAATGTGATGCTGGGGCTTCTCACCATACCACACAGCAGTGCCCACTGCGAACGTGTTTTCAGCTGTGTCAGGAAGAACCGGACACCACAGCGTTCCTTAATGTCTGACCAGACCATGGAGAGCTTTCTGGTGCTCAAGTCCCGGCCATGGGCATTTTGGAGTCTGTAAAGGCTCTTAATGATAAAGACTTAAAACTGCTGAAAGGGGCATACCAGAGTCTAAAGAAGCATGACCAAACAACTAGCTGAGGTAACCAAATGGAGGAGGACAGAAAAATTATTGAACACTCACCAGCTGTCTATTTCATTAACATTTGAAACATATATTTATTAAAGTGTGCTTAAAAAATCAAAACAGATTTTCTTTGCTTGCTTTAAACATTAAATGAAACAACTGTTTTAATTTTAATGACTATTATTTTGAATAATTGGCGCGATAGATGACAATTATTATTGCCTAGTACACTTGACCTCGGAAAAGTACACTTTAGCCTTCTCAAGAATACTCCAAGCGTTTTTCCAGGGTAGGCAGGTCTGCAATCTATACAATCTTATAATTACCTTTTTTTTAATTTATTAACCCTTTTAAGACCAGTTTTTGCTCACATAGAACTAAAGTAAAATGTGATGAGGGTATTAAAAGTACAAATAGGCTGGAAAGAGTTTAGTGGGGCTTGGTGGTCTTGCAGCAGCATGTCTGATTGCCATCGCGATGTTATCTGGTACAAATCCAGGTAATAAACATCAGGACTCTTTGCCCGGGACTGGTTGATGTCCCTGATATAGACCCATCTACCTAGTACTGAAGGTACCAGACATCAGTTGGGGGAAAAAAATGCACTTGGGCATGGCACTGCCCACACAATCTCCTCTTACATCCAACATGGTTTAAAAATGGGTGCTTTACTTGTTAGAATCATGTGAAATTATACAGATGATAAAATTAAAAGTAGTTGCTATATTTCATGTTAATTTTCTTTCTTTTTCTTTCTCAAAAGGCACGAAATGAAATCAGGAAAACCAATATGGTATGCAAGTTTACACAGTCAAACCTCATTATATAAAACATTATTCAACTTAAACCTTTACATGTCCTAATTTATTTCCAGCTAAATAAGCAAACAAAATGTGATTAATAATGGTAGTTTTAACTGTAACCCCAAATAGATTTGGATAGTTTCATTATAATCCAATGAATTTATAACAATTCAATTGAAACAAACAGATGTTTATACATACACCAGCTTGGATGAGATAAAGTTTGAACTGGTTTAGTGCATATTTTTGCAACATAGGCCCAGATGAATTCATAATTATTTTTAGCTTTGTGACCCTGTGCAAATTTTTATGTTTTTTTATTGAATGGCAAATGGACAAGCACTTTGAAATAACCTGATCTTTTAATAAAAGTGGTCTTATTACAATGAAGTCTGCCTGAACATAAAAGGACATAACTTGAAACATTGAGAGGCATGCTGGGATTTTGTCATCTTAAACATATTTTGAGATGGATGTGCTTGTAAACTTTTGCCAATCTTTCAGGATTTTTATTTATTTTAAGGAATTTAAGAAAAGAGCACATGATTTACCACAATTAAACTTGTCACACAAAACACCAAATCTAAATATAAATCTCACTAAGAATTATTTCTTGGCTTTAAAAGCGCTCTGAGATTACAATATGTTTGATGGCAGCTCTAGACAAAGAATTTTTTTTTATAAGACTCAAACCACAGATAATTGTCTGTACGGAGGAACATATAAGATAAGAGAATACGGAGGAACATATAAGATAAGAGAATACGGAGGAACATATAAGATAAGAGAATACGGAGGAACATATAAGATAAGAGAATACGGAGGAACATATAAGATAAGAGAATACGGAGGAACATATAAGATAAGAGAATAAGAAGTAAAAAAGCTCATTACAATAAAATCTCCAAAACATGACATGAAATCAGATGGCTCGCCCAGGATAGGGAAGAATGGCAGAACTTTGTTGCTGCCTTATGCTCCATGGGGAGCGGCGATAAGGAATAAGAGTTAGATTGAACACTTCATTAGTATTCTCTAGTAGTTCAGAATATACTGTGTCAGCAAAGAAATGAAAGTGTTCCTATTGATTTAAAGTTGGGGAAAAAATGTCTGGTGGTAGACACAACCGTGCCACAAGAACACCTATAAGTCGACAGTTGTCTTTTTCTTTAACAATAAATAAATAATATCTTCAGAAACATTATTTGATAGTTTGTTGAGAACAATATTAGGCCTACCTATATGTTTGCCTAAATCATTATGAATAATGTTTGATTAGTGAAATAAGAAATTAAAAATATGCATTTATTTTGCTTGGCTTGAGAATAATTTGTCTAATACTTATGGAGTTCTGGTACTGCATTCCCCATGTTGGGATATGCACCAGAATTTTAAAAAGTGTGGTTGGAATTTTTTCCCACTGTAAATCATGTTTATGAGTTTAAAAGGAATTGATAAATCTGGGAACAGGTTTATGTCTGTTACCAATGTCATAGAAATGTCATAGAAATGTCATAGAAATGTCATAAATGTCATAGAAAAGATGACAACAAACCTGACATGATTATACAATTTTATTATTTAAACTTTAATGCAATAACAACTAATTATTGTTTTTCTACATCTGTATTTTTTATTTTTAAGTCTGACATTCCGGAACAGTCTCAGGAACAGTCTCAGGAAAGGCAACAATCCAGGGTAAGAGAATTTATTATCTCTATTTATGTTACCTATTTACAGTTGAAACACTGTCGCGCTGGTGTGTTGTTTATTAGGTTAGTTACTTTACACCCATTTACCAGCATACACATGATTGTACATGTTGAAACATTGGTTGATGTTTAAACTAAATATTGTTTCTTTCTCTGTTCACATTTCATGACCAGATTAATCCACAGAGCCTAATCAAGGTAATACATGGTTGATTTGTTTCTTTGTTAGTTAAATTTGTGTATAGTTCTGAGAGTTAGATCTGCTTCCTATTTATAATAGACATTTACTTTGAAATCGAGCACAATCACATCTTACTAAATTAATGCTACATTTTCACCATTACAGGACCAGTCGAGATATGAGTGGAAAGAATCAATGTCTGTTTGTGAGAGCAAGTTAAAGCTTCTTGAAAAACTTCGACAAGATGTAATTATCTTATCTAACATGTTACATATACTCGTCTATAAATTCCTATGCAATTAAACTAAGATTACTAAGCTTATCTCTCATTCTGACTCTCTCTTTGTGTGTCTCGATCATTACTGTATTCATTTATTGTATATAAGTTTTTGTTTAGAAAGTAATGCAATGTAAATATTATTAAATGTATTTGGTCATAAAGTATCTCATATATTTGTTTATTTTGAACAGTTTCAACTGAATAATGTTTTTTTGTGTGTATTCCTGGAGTAATTGTGGTATTTGTATATCTTATACATTACAGACGCTCCTTCTGTAAAGAAGATTATTGCGTCCTACGCTCATCCGTGGTCCGAATATAGTCTAGCCTTTTTATTAATGTTTTAAATGATGTTAAGTTACTGGTTTTCCTGGTCTGTTCAGGCAACCCATTCCATGCCCGAATGCCACTCGGGAAGAAAGAATACTTATATGCATTTGTTCTTGCATAACGGACAAGGAAAGTGTTTTTGTCTTTATGTTTATCTGAGCTTTACAAAAGGTTGCCATTGGGTTGTATTTCCAAATTAGAGTTTAATGCCTTATGTATTATTATATAACTATAACTGGTTTTGTTTATATTTCTTAAGGTTCAAGATACCCAAGCTAAGTGCAAAGAAAACACAAAGCAACAGAATGCTGTTGAATGTAAGAAAATATTATAGCATTGTTGTATTGCTTGAACCAATGTGTCATTGAACTATAGTGTTCAAATCTCCACACACCAAATACAGTTTGTTGCTTGATAACATCTAGTCAAATAAAAATGCTTTAGAAACAAAAACCATGCATCCATTTCATGCCAGAATATGCTAAAACTGAGAAGTAGTGAATATTAACTATATCTAGCTTTGAATATTCTCAGTTAGCAGCACACACAAAAAAAAGGGAGCTAGACCTTTGACAAATTGGCACAATGCATTGTGTGTAAGTTTTTTATTGGTTAGTTGGATTATGGGATGAGTTAGTGAAATCCCCTCTTGACATAATCTGATTAGGTTACCTTTAGTCCTCATGTTCTCTCTGGCATTCTATAAAGCCTTTTAGGCAATGGGTTGTGTAACCTTCTTAAAACCGGTTGGGAAAGTATTGTCAAACTGACTAGATTTTTCAAGTTTGGGAATAATCTTACTGAGTTGAAGGAAAGTTTAAAAAAAACAATCAACAAAAACATTTAAAACTAAAGAAGTGAATAACCAGCTAGTTGCTGACCCTTGGTCAAAGACTTAATTCCATTATTGATTTATCCCTGAGTCTAATCACTTCTAATGGTTTGTGACATTGGTTAGGGAAGGCCAGGCATTGTCCTGCTACCCAAATCCCCTCCCATGTCGGTGAACTTCCCCTTGTGGTTGCTTGTGGGTCTGATTTCTGAAGCTTCCCATGAATCTGTCCATGAATTGATACAGCCTATATCTCCAACTGACCATTGTGTTAGATTTACAAGCCATGTAGCTCTCCAAACTGACCATTGTGTTAGATTTACAAGCCATGTAGCTCTCCAAACTGACCATTGTGTTAGATTTACAAGCCACGTAGCTCTCCAAACTGACCATTGTGTTAAATTTACAAGCCAATTAGCTCTCAAAACTGACCATTGTGTTAGATTTACACACCACATAGCTCTCCAAACTGACCACTGTGGCTATGTGGCTCTCCAAGGGAAGCCAAACTTTTAAAAGTGAGATAATGCTAAAATATGAAAAGGTTGTTTGTTTGTTTTTCTAATGATATTAAATTGCTTCATTAAATACATACGGTATTTCAGTTCCATCTGGAAAGAAGGAAGAGGACTTGCAGTATGTGTTGGACAGAAAAAAAGCTTTGGAATTCACAAGAGATGAATTGTTAAAGGATTTGGAATTTCTACACCAAGTAATACAATATTTTTTGACATAACAAGTTTAAATTTTATTTTTTTTTAATTATAGAAGCTCAGGAACTTTTTCTATTAATAGTATTAACCAGTCTGCAGAGCTGTCTGCTCTCTTGCAGTCAGTGCCAGACAAACATATTTATATATGTACTTTATGTTATATAGTATGGGGTCTTGCAGTCAGTGCCAGACAAACATATTTATATATGTACTTTATGTTATATAGTATGGGGTCTTGCAGTCAGTGCCAGACAAACATATTTATATATGTACTTTATGTTAAATAGTATGGGGTCTTGCAGTCAGTGCCAGACAAACATATTTATATATGTACTTTATGTTATATAGTATGGGGTCTTGCAGTCAGTGCCAGACAAACATATTTATATATGTACTTTATGTTATATAGTATGGGGTCTTGCAGTCAGTGCCAGACAAACATATTTATATATGTACTTTATGTTATATAGTATGGGGTCTTGCAGTCAGTGCCAGACAAACATATTTATATATGTACTTTATGTTATATAGTATGGGGTCTTGCAGTCAGTGCCAGACAAACATATTTATATATGTACTTTATGTTAAATAGTATGGGGTCTTGCAGTCAGTGCCAGACAAACATATTTATATATGTACTTTATGTTAAATAGTATGGGGTCTTGCAGTCAGTGCCAGACAAACATATTTATATATGTACTTTATGTTAAATAGTATGGGGTCTTGCAGTCAGTGCCAGACAAACATATTTATATATGTACTTTATGTTAAATAGTATGGGGTCTTGCAGTCAGTGCCAGACAAACATATTTATATATGTACTTTATGTTATATAGTATGGGGTCTTGCAGTCAGTGCCAGACAAACATATTTATGTATGTACTTTATGTTATATAGTATGGGGTCTTGCAGTCAGTGCCAGACAAACATATTTATATATGTACTTTATGTTAAATAGTATGGGGTCTTGCAGTCAGTGCCAGACAAACATATTTATATATGTACTTTATGTTAAATAGTATGGGGTCTTGCAGTCAGTGCCAGACAAACATATTTATATATGTACTTTATGTTATATAGTATGGGGTCTTGCAGTCAGTGCCAGACAAACATATTTATATATGTACTTTATGTTATATAGTATGGGGTCTTGCAGTCAGTGCCAGACAAACATATTTATATATGTACTTTATGTTATATAGTATGGGGTCTTGCAGTCAGTGCCAGACAAACATATTTATATATGTACTTTATGTTATATAGTATGGGGTCTTGCAGTCAGTGCCAGACAAACATATTTATATATGTACTTTATGTTATATAGTATGGGGTCTTGCAGTCAGTGCCAGACAAACATATTTATATATGTACTTTATGTTATATAGTATGGGGTCTTGCAGTCAGTGCCAGACAAACATATTTATATATGTACTTTATGTTAAATAGTATGGGGTCTTGCAGTCAGTGCCAGACAAACATATTTATATATGTACTTTATGTTATATAGTATGGGGTCTTGCAGTCAGTGCCAGACAAACATATTTATATATGTACTTTATGTTAAATAGTATGGGGTCTTGCAGTCAGTGCCAGACAAACATATTTATATATGTACTTTATGTTATATAGTATGGGGTCTTGCAGTCAGTGCCAGACAAACATATTTATATATGTACTTTATGTTATATAGTATGGGGTCTTGCAGTCAGTGCCAGACAAACATATTTATATATGTACTTTATGTTATATAGTATGGGGTCTTGCAGTCAGTGCCAGACAAACATATTTATATATGTACTTTATGTTATATAGTATGGGGTCTTGCAGTCAGTGCCAGACAAACATATTTATATATGTACTTTATGTTATATAGTATTGGGTCTTGCAGTCAGTGCCAGGCAAACATATTTATATATGTACTTTATGTTATATAGTATGGGGTCTTGCAGTCAGTGCCAGACAAACATATTTATATATGTACTTTATGTTATATAGTATGGGGTCTTGCAGTCAGTGCCAGACAAACATATTTATATATGTACTTTATGTTATATAGTATGGATCGGTTTGGTCTGTGGGCATTCCACACTTAGCTTTATGTTCTATAGTGTTTTGTGACTAAGGTTTTATGAATTGAAAACACAAACAAATGT
Organism: Anisus vortex; assembly: GCA_949126835.1. Classification (NCBI taxonomy): domain Eukaryota; kingdom Metazoa; phylum Mollusca; class Gastropoda; family Planorbidae; genus Anisus; species Anisus vortex. Next base: position 12,818,745 of record OX421508.1, on the reverse strand, counting down.
CTACATACTTGCTAGGGTATATGACACCATGCAATTTTCTCTATTGACAGCAAATCCTTATAATATTTGAAGAAATTAGCAAAACTTTTCACACCATGATGGATAAGTGGAGACGCTATGAATCACTGATGCATGGGAAAACCACTTCCTGTAGGGACAGAGAAGAAGACATCATAGGTTTGAATGCTATGTAAGCAAATTGTTATCTTGTGTGTGTTTTGATTCACCTTAAAACAAGGCTGAAAGCTTAAAACAAGGCTGAAAGCTTAAAACAAGGCTGAAAGCTTAAAACAAGGCTGAAAGCTTAAAACAAGGCTGAAATGAAACATCGGTTCACATTGTGAAAAAAAATATTTTTTTTAAATGCTTAGCTCTTTTATAAAACATTTGTGAGGTATGAAATTTTGCTAAACATTAAATGCTACCATAATATTGATTGTTTTCAAAGGTTTTCAAAACCATTCTGAACTTAACTAATAATATAATATAGATAGCTTATTAGTTTGACTGAACATGTTTTTAATCCTTTTTGTATTTCAGATTCTATCGGGTTTTCAAAATGAATCCCCTTGAGCAAGGAGCTGAAAGAGACAGCCATTCAGTTGAAAGATTAAATGCACATCTTTCATCTTTGAAATCAAATATCTCTCCGATGTAAGTTAAATTTATGATTATTAAGTTTTGAATCAGGGTTGTGGAGTCGGAGGACATTCTGGGTACCTGGGATTGGAGTTGGCAAACAATGCACCGACTCCTACTAAATTTAGATTGGAATTTTTTAAAAAGCAAGTTTAAATGTCCCAATTCACAAAAAGTTATAATTAATGACTTCTTTACTGTAAGAATAAAGACCAATGCATGCAATGCCTCACGTAACCGGAATACGAAAACGTTAAGTGACCGAGAAGAAGCATGCTTTTCATGTGCTTCACTATATGGCACGCAACGCACAATTAGGAGCGGCAATACTTATACTTTTCATAGTGTTGTTCAGAGGAGTCGGAAGTACAAAAAAACTGAGGAGTCGGATTCGGAACATTTATCTACCGACTCCACAGCCCGGTTTTGAACGAATCCACTTAACATAAATCTTTAATAGGAAATACTGTTTTAACTACTTCCAGGTTTGAACATTTTGTATTTTTTCCATTATATAATAACTTCAGACTAACCTAACAACTTTTCTGATGGAAACCAATAGTTAAAAAAAAAATGTAAAACTTAATGTTGTGTATATAAGTTGTAGCAGCTTTTTCTCAAGTTATTTTATCACTAACTAAATGTCAATATTATATTTTAAATTTTACTTTAGAGCCTGGTGTTATGAGCAACAACCTTCACCTTGCATCAAATTTGACACTAGTTCAAAAAAAGTTGAGGAAATTCATCTTAAACTTAGGTCTGAAATTTTGTTACATTTGTGTTACTTGCATTAATAGCTGTTTTGTGTTAACCCTCCTCACCCCACAGCCTAATCCCAACCTACCTGCATATATTACAAAGATAAAAAAAAATTTGAAAATGAAAAGAGAAAAATTAGCTGTTTGGTGCCAGATAAAGAACTTCAGCTGTTTTGTGTGGGTTATGGAAAAGTAGCCACAAGATTACATGGAAAAATAATTTCCTATATAATATAACTAATGTATCTCTAATATTGAGCAGACATTTTGTGGTGTAAAAACAATCTTTTTTTTTCGTAATTTGGATCAATCTGCCATCTATTTATTATTTAAATAAAGTTCAAAAAGAGCTTGCACATTGGATCTATATTCTGTGATGATATTCAGGAGGCCAATGACCCAGATTTTGTCACCCTAGTATCATGTGGATGAGCCCCCGACTTTGTAAAGCAAGCATGCACCAATCAGGCTGGCCGCAGAAATCTCTCAGAGGCAGACGTTTCTGCCTTACTCTGGTAGATCTGGACATAGCATTGAAGTAACAGATGGTGCCATGTAGACAAAGAAGCTGGCTCAAGAAATTTAGAACAGTGGAGATTTTGTTTCCTCCAAAGTTCTTAAGTTTATCTGAGAGAAATAAGTGATTTCAAAAATTGTCTCATTGACTATGTATTTGTTGTTACTGTATTCTTTTTATTTTTTAGGCTGTTTGCTTTGTCAGGAAATGATGTGAGGACCCAGGACATCACTTATTTATGGGAAAAAGATTACAAGGTAAAAAAACAATAACCAGAAACTAATATTTGTCTATGATTTATAAAATCCTTCAAGATCATGCACACCCGCTTCATGATAGTTACATCATATCTAGTCGAAGTGGTCGGCTTCTTTCAATAAGGGCAAGAACAGAGAGATTTAGGAACTCTTGTTACACTATCAGTGAGAATCTTTCAAAAGAATCATTAGTCAGCCAGAAAATAAAATAGCTGACTCCTAAATGATACTTTTTCTTGTATGATAAATGGTATGATAATGTGCGTGAATGTCTATTGTGCTTGAGTAAAAATGGTTCTTTAATATTGTTTTAAGTATGCTGAAAGATAGAATTTATGTAATCAAGTCAAATTTCCATTTAAGTGGACCAATAAAATAATCAGTTTGGTAAAAATAGTAAAGCTAGATAGTAATCAACACACACAAATTCAAAGTGTACGTTCAAAGCTTTTGAGTTTTAAGCATACGTACACACAAGGACCAATTCAGTCATTGCTTACGTGTTGTTGTTTTTTTTAGCAAAATGCAATCTCGGTCATTTGGGATCTTAAAAGTTAAAAAAAATATAATAGAAGCTGTACTTATACAAAATATAATCTTTTTTTAAACTTTATTTTCTATGAACCAATTTATCGGAAGATCGACTATTAAAGTGACTATGTATGACTTTGACCACTGTCAACTAAAAACAAATTATGAAATTTAAACAATGCCTTCTTTTTTATTTTATAGAAGCACTGCAAGTGCTCGATCAAGTCCCAAGAGATAGAGGAAACAGCCAATGGGCTAATCATTTCTGTGACACTTCAGCTGTTAGACTTTGAAAGGACAAAAAAAAGATCATGTGGAGCTGAGTTTCTGCACTTCAATAGAATTTCTTGGCAGTTGCAACTTAATGGATCCAATGCACAAATACAGGTTCTTACATTTGTATTCCAAGGGTTAATCCTTATAATGAAGAATAAATTATTCATTATGTGTTTATAGAAAATATGTAAACTGATTGCTACATTTGTAGATTGATTGATTGCTCCATATGTAGACTGATTTATTGCTCCATATGTAGACTTGATTGGTTGCTTCATATGTAGACTGATTGATTGCTCCTTATGTGGACTGATTGATTGTTCCATATGTAGACTGATTGATTTCTACATTTTTTGACTGATTGATTGCTCCATATGTGGACTTTTTGATTGCTCCATATGTAGACTGATTGATTGCTCCATATGCAGACTGATTGATTACTCCATATTTTGACTGATTGATTGCTCCATATGTTGACTGATCGCTCCATATGTAGACTGATTGATTGCTCCATATGTAGACTGATTGATTGCTTGGTATGTAGACTGATTGCTCCATATGTAGACTGATTGATTGCTCTGTATGTAGACTTAGTTATAGTTGGGCTTCTACATTTTGTATTCCAGTGTCTGTCTCTCCCGTTTACTGCTAGGACAGGCAGTACACAGCTGTGGTGTTTCACTGGAGCTGTTCACTGGTACATCTGGGTTGAAGCCAATCTGGTAAGTACTAGTCATGTTACTTATTGAATTTCCCATACAGAAAATAAAGTAAAACACTTTGAAAACTCAGGAATGACAACTGGTGTAACATGGGACTAGCTGCTAGATGCTGACCTCTGGATGCACAGTTGCTACATCCAATATAGGTTTACATCCAAAAGATTATGTACCCAGTAAGTTTGACATAAAATTTTGTTAAAATGTGCTAACCATCCCCATCTTTACGTCCTATGCACTAAAAGGGACATGTATATGTGATATAGTATTTATATATATCTATATATACTTATATATGTCTACACCAATTGTACGTTTAAACAAAAAGGTAAATAACTCTAACATGCATTCCACTATGGGCCCAACATAAAAATCTTAGTTGACCTACATTTGTGATCTGCTCATTAGTACACTTTGATGAGATAAATGTGCTTTACATTTTCAATTCACATTTTCTGTATCTAAGAATACTAAGATAATTCCCAGTAAATTGAGCAAAATAAAACCGCACAGTTTCTTGACATTGTAAATAAATCGTGCAATAGCACAACAAAATGACATATTTAAAAAAAAAAACATAGTTAATCTTCACCAGATAATCAAATAAAACATCATTTTTGTCTTCTTTGTAACAGTATAAAGAAAAGTTCCACTGTGCATCAACAATGACACTTGAAAACTTTATGTCCATGCTGCAGGCAAGATACCATTCAATTACAGGCCAGTTTTTTACCAGTCAAAATATTGCAGCTTTAGAAGCCATGTTGGACTGTAAGATTTCCTTTTTTTTCCCAGCATCCTTCATTATTTTATCCATATGGAAAGTCAAATTACCATTAGACTTATTCATATTGTTATGTTGTTATTTTATGCTTAAAGTACATGTTACCAATTTTTTAATTAATAAAGTAAGGTACTTGCAAAACTTTACAGAGATATTTATTAAAATCTTTTGTACAATGTTACTCATGACATTCAACTCCTTCAGCTCTACATCCCAAGGAAGCTGTTAGGTTAGTAATGATGAATAAAGTCCTGCAAGAAAAACTACCGAATCAGCGCAACCCACAGAAAAATCGGAAATTCTCCTTTTACACTTGGTACTTGTCTGCCTGTAACACACTGGAAAGGTTCAGGGAGGATGTCATGCTTGGGTAAATAAAATGATTTCTTTAAGGTTCTATTTACAAAAAAATATAGTCTAAGTATTATCAAGAATTTAAAGAATTGAACAAAGTTTGATAATGAGATACTATGTTGATCCCAGTGTCCTTCAATAAATATTTTTATGGCTTTACCATGTTTTATATGTTTGGCACAATTTGATTTTTATGGTTTAACGTGTTGTCCTGTGTATTTATGAAACTTGTCACTAAACATTTACTATTGCAATTATGAAGCAGTTTCATTTAGAATTGATGTCCCACGTTTTCTCCTGCATGTTTTTTTTTTCAGAGTTTTCCAAAGTTTTTTCAGTTTCAAGCAGTGCAATGAAATGTTGAAAAATCAGCCAGTTGGCAGCGCATTGGTTAGAATATCTCAATCTGAAGTCACCAATGAACAGTCAGAAACCCCCATGGCACATGTTACTGTGCACTTTGCCTCCGACTGTGGAATCTGTGAGTACATTGTGAATGAATTATTGTTTTTGTGATTTTTCTTCTTACTGCACTTCAAACTATATTCTTTTATTTAAAAAAATAACACATTTTTTTTTTTAGCTTTAAAAAATAGAAATGTGAAAATAAATGGGCAATCTACACATTTTTAACCTGCATAAACATTAGGCAAAACTGACAATCAAATACATTAGTTGTTTGTTGCTAATTTTAAAATCAGAATAAATTTTTAGTTGAAGTTTTGTAATAAAATGACACTGTACTGTTTATCTTTTTCCATTTAAACCTAGAAGTTGTATACAACCTAAAAAACATGTTATGATTCAACTCACTATCACTAAAGCTAGTAGTGGTAGATAGACACCATCAATGAAAATTTCCTAATGAAAATGTAAAAATTTTACACCAGAGTTTTGTTTTATAACCAATGAATTCAATTTCAAAGTAATCTGGGCCTTTTTGAAGTGGAAAATAATTTTCAAATATATATTTGCAGTCATATTTTAAAATACCATATCAGCCTATTTAATCATCCATAACACCACAGTATGACTGATAATCAGCTATGACAGTTTGTGGGTTAAATGAGAACTTTTCACAAAGTAGAGATATTCTGCCAAAAAAGAAAAATTCTTTGATTATTGGATCTAGCATAACTCAACTAGGGAAAGAATTTCATTAGTTGTTTCTATGCAGACTAAGAGATACAGTCAGGATATATTTTATTAATCATTTCTATGTAGTTTACCCAAACAATTTGGGCCAAGATATATATTTCTTTTGGTTTATCTGGTTAAAGCTTTAAACTGTACAAACTCTGTAGAGCAGATAATTCATATTCTTGAACTTCTATCTAATGTCGAAACTTTCATTTGAAAATGTAACAAAAATGTTTCCGTTATATAACTATTGTATTGATCCTTTGTTTTTTATTTTGCCTCCAAACAGTGACAATTGTGAGATCCCCAGAGAAGATTGATAACCTGTACAGCCTCTTGACACATTTGTATGCCAAGGAGAATGGACAAACTTTATCTGTCTGTCAACTCATCCCTAATGAAATTCTGCTTGAAGACTTTAAAACATTATCAATTGGTAAATGTAGAAAAAATCTTTTATTATACAGCATTTTCCTACGATAATTAATTGTTGTAACTGCAAGTTTTTAAAAAGTCAATGTGTCATTGTACATACATGGAGTAGATATTAATGTGTAAGGTTTTATAAAAGACTTAAACTGGCCTAGGCCTACTATTTCAAATGTATATAAATAGTTCACCTAATAGTATATTAGTATAAATCCAGAAAATCAAGTAAGTTTAAATAAAAGCCACAAAAGAAAATGAACCAGCCAACATAGAGATTGCCAACAGAGCACATTTAGGTAAAAAAGGGTACAGTGAATGATACCCTTGGGGTGGGAAAGCAGCTCTATGGAGCAGGCAGAGAATATTTTCCAGCTCTATGGAGCAGGCAGAGAATATTTTCCAGCTCTATGGAGCAGGCAGAGAATATTTTTTTCTTATTATGTTGCCGGGCATGCACTTAAACAAATTTATATAAAAATAATGCTGGAAAATCTCAATAGTATGTTTTATTTTTTCTTTAGTTGTATTAAGAGTTTTAAAAAATCACAACTTATTGCCCGTCGCGAAAAGAACAACATAAAAAGTCAGAACTTTTTTCACGCAGTCGTAATTAGTTACTTGTATAGCACTTTTATCCATTACGTTTAAACAACATTTTAGCATGCTTGTTGTTCTATGGTTCCATGTTTCAGTCATAAAGTTTGAGGCTTCGGGTAGTGTATACAAATCTACTACACAACTTCTCCCCCCATGATATCTTCTACACAGCTTCTCTGTGTTTAGTTTTTAACCCAGTACCTCCATCTGTTCTTGAATCCTCAGTTTTCATGACCTTCCCCAGCTTCATAATTTCATTGAAAATTACAGGCTCTTCGATATCACAACCAGCCATAGAGCCTATTTTCTGACGCCAAGATTTTATCCAATGATCTTAAGGCAATTACCTCAGTACAGACATGCCTACCGTTCCGCTTTTGGCGTATTTGTTCCGCTTTTTTATTAAAAAACACACTTTGTTACGCCGTTACGCTTTTTACTAGTTTTGTTACGCCAAATTGGAAAGTTTGGGTTTTTTATGGGTTGAAATATAGTCCGTGTCTAGGTTGATAAAACAAAGGCACAAAAAAGTCGCAATGCTATAATTATCATTACTTGGGTTTTCTGGGTTTATTAAAAGAGATATTGTGGGCTTTTCTAACGTTTTTGCGGTATTACTCGTGTTTGGCAATGAATCTTATTTTCCTTTACTGTATTGCTAAGATTGTGAAAATGTCTAAACGTCCTGGCTCAGAAAGTTTAAATATGACTTGTTCAAATTGTAAAAAAACTAATTCAGTGTTATTGGAAGGAATATTCAGAGGAGTTTACTCAGCAAATGTGAATTTAATGTTCTTTGTAGGCCTACTAGATCTAGATCCATTGCGAATTGTCTGTGAAACGTAAGCCTACCTACATTTTAAATCTAATAATAGGCCTAAATTTCAGCTTTTTTTTTTTTTTTTTTTTTTTTTTTTTTTTTGTTATAAAAGATTGTCAGATAAAGAGTGTTCCGCTTTTTTGATGAAAAATCCTCTTTTTCATCAAGGTTGTTCCTCTTTTTAGTCCTTAGGGGTAGGCATGTCTGTCAGTACCTGATATTGAAAATTAAGTTTGCCAAAGCCATTGCTTATTTACGCTTTATTTAGACTTTCTATTTGGTGTGGACATATATAGTGTGTGTATATACTTTATTATAAATAAATGTCCCTTTTAGCTCCTAATGGAGGTTAGATGGGGGATGGTTAGCACATTGTAACAAAAGCTTCAGACATTTATCAAGTTGGAATTTATTCCAGACTTAGCCAGTCTTTGCAAAACACACTTGCAGAACCAGGATCCAATTTTTAAATGTTTATAGAAAGAAACTCACAATAAATTTATATTAATTAAAAATATTTATTTTTGTCCAAATTTCACAGAGAAGGCCAGTGACAGAAACGTAAATATAAACGGTTATGGGCACAAAGCATGTGATAAGCAAGGTGATATAGTTTTAATGGGGTAAGTTATTGATATTTGCCTTCAATAACCAAATAAAATAGCTAAATATACTTCAGAAAATCAAATGTTGCAGATAAAATGTTTGTAAACAAAAACTTTGGAATGTTAATTATTTTTTTTATTTAAGTGCATGTGTATTGTTACTTCCAATCTTTAAAGTAAAGTTAAATGACACAATACATTTTGTAAAAAAAACAACAAATGTATTAGTATACATTCAAAATTAGATCTCTTCCAAAACTCATTGCAGTGTGTCATCAAATGATTGCCAGACACAGTTGTCTGTTGAAATGTCGGATTGTTTTGAATTCATGGAGCTCAATATGCCATCATCTCCTTACGATGTACAATGAAAGGGAAATATTTGGATAAATGTTAAATTGTTGCTGTACTTTTGTTTAAATCTAAGAAAAGACTACTCTGTACTACTTTGCTGTCTACTGTCTAACTTTCTTAACTGAAATCATTATTACTCAAACATGAAAATTTTAGTGCAACAAACCCAGATTTAAAATTTGACTAATCAAAGAACCATTTCTGGGTGGTAGATAAATGAGATTTCTGCTTTTTGGCATTCTGTAATGTCAAGGCCACTCCAATAGAGCTCATGGGTTTAGAAATAAGTTTAATGCTATAAAACATTCCAGACCTTCTTCTAGGCTAAAACCATATCCTTCCGTCCTCCCCCAATGAAAAAGCTGCCACATGAAGGCAAGAACTTTCTAATTTCTCATTAATTTGACTGCTGTAAGATTAAACTAAGGAAATTATAACATAATTTGATATATCTACACATTAAGATAATTGTAAGCCCTCCCACCGTCCTCTACTTCTGTTCCCCAAAGCATGACATGAAATGAATACCCGGTACTTTTGTGAAATTATGCATTACTTATTCGAATATGTTAACCCAGTCATTCACTTGATGCTGCAGGTTCCCAGTAATGCTAGTAAATATCTCTTGTGTCCAAAGTTAAATTACCTAATGAAACTGAAGACCAGGCTATCTTTCTGGGGCAACTGTATCTCTTGTCTTTCTGAAATTGGGCACTGGTCTTTAGTGGACTTAATCAACCAAAGGCAGCTAAATAGTTGTTGGTGAACTTACTGTAAATATAATGAAGCATCTGTATCATTCAAATTGTATCATGGACTTCAACATGTCATACTGATCCTGGTTCACGCTTGTCTTTTTCAATGTTCCCCAGAAAATCAGTTTATGTTTTATACCCACCTAATGTTTCTAATCTTTCCAGTTTATCTTCCTAATAATCTGTTCAAATGATCACTTTGATGTATTAAAAAAGTAAGCAATAATTCCATCAGTTGAAACAATTGTTATTAAGTTTAGAGATGCACAAATCTACCTAATCTTGCAGCAGGCATTGAAAAATGTACATGAATGAACTGGCTGTAAATATGTTGACATTGAATAAATTGAATGGTGATTTCTGTTGTGACCATTTGATTTATAAACTCTTATTAATATTACTAGACTGCACTTTGCTATTTGTAAATTTTGAAATAATTGTTCAAACATATTTCTTTCTAGCCTTTTAATATTTTTGCCATTGCTTAATCTCTAGATTAAGTTTTTGTACATAAATAAATAAATTTATAAGACTTGTCTATTAGAAACTGCTGTTCAGTTTGTAAATAAATAAATTCATTCCATTGATTCATGAGAAATTGTCCATTGCATTACTTTGTAATTGCTAAACCAAAATGTACCAATTTAGAGTTGTTCCCCCTCTGTCCTGATCTCCAATGGTCTTAAATTGGCTATTCTTTAAAGCCAATTTCAACCAACTGCTTTCTTATGGATGATATGCAACAGTAAAAGCCACCTTGTTATTCTACACATTTGTGATGCAATTATGTTTTTAAAAAACGACCAATGCCATATTTGGATTAATGCTATATACATGTTCACATTGGTTTTTAAATTGTGTGTTTTCTTCTCACTATCTTCCCATACTATGTTCACCCTCTGCCTAATGAATCATTTCTACACTGTGTCCTTTTGTTATACTCTACAATGGCTGTGATGGAGCATACAGGACCATTCATTTTGAATTGTGTTTTTTTTAAATTGTATTTCAGTTTTTTTTAATATGCTTTTGTTTAAAGTAATGTAAAACAAATAGCTAGTAGGCCTATATGTAATTGTATATTTCTATTTTAGCAGAATGTTTTTTTAAAGTAATGTAAAACAAATAGCTAGTATATGTAATTGTATATTTCTAGTTTAGCAGAATGTTTTTTTGTATTTTTAGCCTTTAGTATTGATTGGTTTTTGGTTTGTTTGATTTGATGTATATCAAAGTTAATAAGATTTCAATCCTGCATAATAATTCTTTTTACAACTTTAAAGTTCTTACAAGCTTATACTTAAAAGTTCTCAAAGATTTTATTACGTAAAACCTTACACTTACAGTTATCAAAGTTTATAGGGTTTTTTTAAGTTCTAATAACTTCTAAACTACTAAGCTTCTAAAATGTATAGTTTTCAACAAAAGTGTACACAGATAATATTAGAATAGTATGCTTAACTACATGTCATGTTTAACTATAATTGGTAATTTATACAGATAATATTAATATTAGAATAGTATGCTTGAGATCACTACCTATAAATGTTAAAAGTTTTATGGGTTAAAAATTAATAACATAACCTTAATACTATGTTTATTGTTAGGTTAAAGATTTAACTTGTAATCTTTTCATTGGGCTTTCATTGAAACCATTCATACATATGTCATGTAGCGTTTTTCTTTTACCAGAATTGTTGATATATTCCCATCAAGCAGCTTATATAAGATGATATTGTTTGCCTATCACTGAACTATATATAATATACCGTAGTTTAATGTGTTGTTATTTCTTGAAATCTGCCATCAAGCCCTGGTGCTTTAAATCAATTTATATATGCAATGAACCAAATCTGATGGTGAATTTCGGCTTTTTCTTTAGGTCTGCATGCTTAGTGTCATTATAAGAAAAAATATTGTGAGATTATGCTTTGATCAGAGATTTATGAATTGATATGAAAAAAATTGTATGAATTTTTTTATGACAAGTTGGATTTATATATAATAAGTAAAATATAATAATTCAACTGTAAAAAAAAAATTCCAGAAGGTTTGTTAAAAAAAGTTTTTTAAATTGTAGATTTCGATCAATGATTTATAAAAATGCTTCAAAAATCTTAAATCATAATTATCATCTGATTTAAAATATTACCGGTTTTTTTATAACATTATCACTAAACATTATTTTCTTGTATATCTATAAATAGATCTATATCTATAAATCATTTGGGATTTTCTATGTTAAAATTATGTTTCTTGATTTTTTTATAACTCTGATAGCAGTAGGCCTAATTATATTTTGATAAACTGCTTTAGTGTCACATGTTTGGCTTTGACTTACATATAACTGGTTTCATTTTTAATTATTATTTAAGAAGGGGAGGGAACATTTTTTAAATATTTTGAGCAGCTTAAAATGTTTTAGTCTAATATATAAATTGACCCACATACCGGTTCTGTTATTAAAATCAACTTTTTTTTCTTGTTTGATAATAAAACTGACCAAATAGTTTTGATTTAGACTGGTAACATATTTATAATTGTGAGTTTGTTAATATGATTGTTTATGTTTGCATTCCATAGACTACTGGGCCAGTTTGACCCAAAGGTACAAAAATTAATTACCCGGTACATAAATTGTAAACTTTTTGCACACGAAATTTTTACTATAGATCTATAACTTTTGCTTCTAAATTATTAGATTTAAAATCAATAAATATTTGCCAGATTTGCATGCCAATATGTATAGACCAAAATTTCAAACAAAACATGGCTTGTTTAGTATAAGGCGGTAATATCTTAAAACATAAAAGTTGTCTGTTTAAACAGTATTCACTAGATGTCCTAAACTGGCTTACGATTTTTCCAAATTGAGTACTGTTGTGCAGTCTGTTGTTCTATTTATATTGTCCAATAGTTGTACAAGTATATTGTGCAAATATCCTTTTCAGTAATAGCTAGGAAATTAATTAATAATTCTTTTTATATAATGAAATATAATAATTATTAATATTATAACTATTTTATAATTATATTATTAATTCTATTTATATTTTTTGTAATATTAAATTAATAATTAGTCATTATTGAACACACATTTATACAAACCATAAATGATAAAAATTATAAAAGGCAAAAAAATGGAGGGTGATACCCCTCTTTGCCATATGACTTACGTGGCTTCACTCTATTAATTATAGCACAGAAACACAATAATTACATTTACTATAATTAGTATAATCAATATATATTTGCGTCTAATATGTCTTACATTTTCTTTTTTTGTATGTAATATATTGAGCAATATGTGCGTAAGGGTAAATTTAAAGAGGTGTAATTTCAGGTCTAGTAAAGTACCCTTCGGACCAAAGTGATCATAGGGCCGGTGAAGCAGCGTTCACCAGTTTCTGTGGCCACGGCATACTAGGGGATGTGGGGCCAGCACAATGCCCAGCCGCCTTTACTTTACCCCAACTAATGTCAGGTTCCCATCAGAGCTGGGTAGACTCAGGGACACCCTCAAGTCCTGGAAAAAAATCCCGGCTTCACCAGCATTTGAACCCAGGACCCTCGGATCGCCAGTCGAACGCGCTGCCGCTCGGCTACCGTGCCCCATTTCAGGTCTAAAGAGTTCTAAACATAAAAACTTATTCAGGGGGTTTTGTAAGGTTTTCTATGAAAATATTCTATTTATATCTAAAGGATTCGTGTTAGTGACCTTGGATGTATGAAGTAAATTATAGGTCATTAGCTTGATTACAATTACAAGTATTTACAATAGTATTACTGGCACTGGAAGGGTGAGCAGATACAAGTTATCAACAGATTTTTATATTGATGCTCAACATTAATTCCTATCAAATTTAATTTTCCAATAATTACATTTTTACTAACAAACATGTAATAAGGATATATAACATTAAAAAATAATAATTTTTAATTGAAATCAAACAAAATTAAAACAAAACAAATTGTAGAAATTGTATTTTTCTGTCTTTTGTACAAGCTTTATAGATGGTAAAAATGAAAGCTTTTTTTAGCATATCTTAAAATAAAAACAATTTTAAAAAATTGAACCAATAATAAAACTAGATCTAGATATTAGTGAATGAATTGTTCATTGCCATATAAATTAGCTTCAATATATATTTTTCATGTACCAGTCAAGTTTTAAAATCAATTACCAAAACTCAAACCATTCACACTTTTCTGCCATGAATAAAAAAAAGTACATCTTTTGTTCTATTCCAGACTCCCTTTGTTTGAAAATTTTTTGTTAATGTAGAACAAATATAATTTTACTAACCCATTCCTAATGCCACAGAAACCAAAGGAAGATAAATTTATTAGTTTCCACATTTACAAATTCCCTGAGCACTAAGTACCCTTTTCAAATCATGTTGCTCCATAGGACTATGAAGCAGCGTTTAAGTTTCCTTTGCCACAGCTTACATGGGTATTGTGTGGCCATCACAATGCCCCTCTGCCTTTACTTTCGCAACTGATGCCAGGAACCATAAGGAAATCCTGGTGTGTTACTTTAAAGGTAATGCCACTTACTGCTGCCAGAAAAAATGTGTTGAGTATGATGGTGATAATCAGATAATGGTAATACAATCAATTGATGATGGTAATAGTACAATCAGATAAAATGGTAATAGAATCAATTAATGATAGTGATAGTATCGGATAATTGTAATTAAATCAATTAATGATGGTGATAGTATCGAATAATTGTAATTAAATCAATTAATGATGGTGATAGTATAGGATAATTGTAATTAAATCAATTAATGATAGTGACAGTACAATTAAATGATATTTAACAGAACCAAGTTATATCATAAATTATTCATAAAATATCATAAAACAATACAATTAATTTCACAACAAGATTTATTTTTAAAGGCCAATAACACGAGATCAACAAATTTTATTAATGAAATAAAGAAGTGACAGTTGATTTGCTACAAAGCCAATATAAACAATATTGTGTAATGAAAAATTCACTGTCAAGGAAAATTATTATCTTAGTATTGATTGGTATTAGCTGAAGAATGTAATGATTGAACCAATTTTAAACGATAAGAATATAAATTTTATATTCAAATTCAACTTTAAAACAAGTATGAGTTAGACTACAGACATTTTCAATTACCTTTTTATTAAACAAAACTGAATAAAATAGGATTTTGTAAAACTATAAGAGATTATCAATTACCAATAACCCTAAAAAATCAATGCACCTGCTATCAGGAGCGAAAAAATATGTACTAAATTCGCTAAAAAATGTGGTTAATCTTTAAGTTTAAGGTAAAATATATATAAACATGTCCGCTAAATGAAATTACAGTAGTTTTTCAATTTTTTAATCTCTAAGAAACACTTAAAGAAATGGGGATACTTCTACCAGCGTTATTTCCTACCACAGGCTAGTTTTACTACAGGATATTTCTACTACTACTACAGAATAGTTCTACCACAAGTTAGTTCTGCCAAAGGATAGTTGTACCACAGGATAAGTTCTACCACAGGATAAGTTCTGCCACAGGATAGTTCTACCACAGGATAGATCTACCAAAACTAGAGACTTTTTCTTTCTAGTGTAAATAATTACTAAAATGCCTTGCATGACAATAGGGTTCTTACTTTAAAATCATTTTAAAAATTCACAAACTTTCCACAAAATTCACAAACCAATTTTCACAAATACTTTAATGTCTAATTAGTTTAAATATAATTAGTTCAATATATTTTAAAAATGTTTTTAGATGTTTTTTAAAGTATCCAAAAAAAACGTGTAAGACTTAAAGGCTCCTTAACTTAACCACATTTATAATAAATATTTTTCAAGCTGCTTTGTTCATACTAGTCAAATTCACAGACTTTCCCAAACCTTGGTCAGTTTTCCCAAACTGTATGAACCCTGTGGTACATAGTTCTGGGGGTGGTTTATGTAACAAGACTACACATACAAGTGCTAACTGTCTGCTAACATAAGAATATGTGTACAATGGAGAATAAAATATAATACCTTGGGACATCAGTTTTAATATAAATCACATGAACGCAGTTTAAAGATGTTGAATTGAAACTACACAATGGAAGTATTAACACTTCACATTCAAGTCTTAGTGCTTAATAAATCTTACTTTTAACAACCAAAATTAAAATAAAGAACATTTCAATTACTGTGCAATAAAAAGCATCTGCAAAATGTTTCATGTAATGCTACTTATATTTTATAACATATACTAATAGTCCATTTACTGTTTGAAAAATAATGTTTCGCCAGAAAAATGACAACAAACGTTATACTTATACATAATTTTATTTTTATAAAATTTATTGGCACAATTTTTAAAAAATTTGAAGAACACTTTTCTGTGCACTTGAAATAAAATATTTTCACTAAGTCTGGCACTGTGAGTGTATTTGAACATGAGGGTAGGATAAATACTGGCTACATGAAAACTTTCCTCCCATCACTTGATGCCTCTTCACCTTCAGGGATGATTGAGCTAGAAGAGCTAGAAAATCTTTCATTCAAACTGAGGCCAGTCTGCTGAGAGAGCATGTGGAAAACACAAACATATTAAAGACAAAAATATGCAGGTTAATTTAAATACAAGAGGAGACTGTTTGAAGATATATTTTAAATTGTGTTAAAAGGGACAGTTGTTAATAATTAAACAACCCATTAAAACAAAGTTGTTATTTTATTCTTCGTATGTATTTTTGTAATGCTTTAAGGCTTAGTGGTAGTTTGAAAATAGAATGTAAACATTGGGCATTATGATAATGAGACTAGCAGTTTCATTGAACGATTCTGGTTAAGTGACTTTATTCTACCAGCACCATCGATTGGTTTTACATAATGATTGCTTTTAAAAAGATAATACTGAATAAAATAGAAGTCAAGACTTTCAGAACAGAAAAAAAAAGACTTTTTTAGTGTAAGAAATAATAAGTATTCGGATAGGTCAAGTAAAATAAATCAATAAATCACATACCGCTGGTACTGCAAACATACTCTTTTGGAATTTGTATGAAGTTGGAACAGCTGGTTTTAGTAACTGTAAGTCAATAAAATATCACTCTTTTCATTTCTTCAAAACATTTGGAATTAAAGAGCTTTTGTTTACTCTATAAGTTTTTTTTTAGTTTTACATGTAATTCTGAGATTAGTATTTTATGGGTTTTCAATTTAATTCTTTGCGTGCCAATCCACAATTTGACCTATCGTGTTTGTGCCAACCCAGGATATATCGTCTATTTGGTTTTCATAGCTTATTTCATTGCTGTGGCCTATTAATTCAACTTTTTATATTCTCAATTGAACGACAATTCTTTCTGCTTCCTTTCCTTTCAGTTTTTAAATAATAATTTTTTTTTTTCTATTTCTGTGTAAACTTTTGTAAACAAAGCAATAGCCACACCGACTCGAAGTGTTGCTAGACCTTGTAGGCTTTCAAGTTTGCAATTTTTAAAGCTCCCTTTTTTCAAAAAAAAAAAAATCTAATATTACTAATAAAGGTGTAACTTTTATTGTAACACACCAGGTATGGAAAGAGTTAATTAGTAGTTTAAAAAAACAACAAGAAATTATCTGTAAAGCTGTTTCATTAAGCCATGCTGGCATGTGACTTTATCCAACCATTACCTTAATTAACCCAAAAAAAATATTTTAAAAACTATCCAGAAACTATCTGTTAATCAAAATATCAGCTTTAAGGTTGTCAACAAGATTATCTCTAAATCTATCAATCAATAAGGCACAGTATGATATGTAAAACTATTTACAAGAAATCAAATGTAAAGTTACCTTCAACTGATCAGTTATGGACACTTGTTCTTGTTTAACTTGCTGTAAATGTAAGCTGAAAGGAAAGAAAAGTCTAGATGCCAGCTTTCATATTATTTATATCTATAGCAGCATTTCCCAAACTTGCTTTATTTTTCCACCTTGTGACAGTCTAAAGTGTGTATCCCTTATACTGGCTTGTAATGAATGAACTGATATGAATGCCACAAAATTATTGTGAGTTGTGATATCTAAACTGGTATTTTAAAAAAAGTGTATCTAAAATCTGGTTCAAATACCATCAAAATGTCCAAATATACTTATGTTTCTATCGCTAGTACTTCTTGTCAATCAGTCCTTTTGGGCTACTTTTCTTCTTTTTTTTTTGCGAATTGGCAAATTTAGGTTCATGGCCTGGTGCCAGATTGCAACCCAGCATTTTGGAAGCCCAGGTCTAGGGGATAATATTAAAGCCTATTAGAATAAACTAGTGACTTATCAACTGAACCCTTTCTCCTTCAAGAAGACTGACAATATCTTCAGTGCTAGTGATAATGATGCAGAGACAAGATTAATAGATGAAAACTAAATGTATTTAAAAAAATTCAGACCGTAAGTACAAGTTTACTTTTAGTTTACCAAATTTTAAGGTGATAGTATAGTGTCAGGCCCAAAATAATATAAGGAACTCTATCAGCGCTCGCTAGACTCAAAAGGGCTGTTGAAGGCGGGGTTGGAAGGGGAGAGGCAACAACAGCATGAGAATAAAAATAACTTCTCTGTGATTTGTTTTTTTATTCTGTTAGGTTCTATAATCAAATCAAATGTAAACAAGAATTTTAAAAAAAGTGAATGTGAAATACTATTATATTTATCAAAATGACTCCTCACTTTTCATTAGCGACTTGAATGGTAAAATGTTCAGATCTTTGCTTATTTGCACTTCCTCTCCAGCTTAAAAATAAATAAATACAAAAATAGGTCATAATTAATACAGATGAACAACCATTCTTTTATTCAGCACTAAATAGAAAGTACCATTATTTTTTTCCCACTGGGTAGAAAATCTTCCCATGTTTAGTTCCCTTTGTTTTCATTTCAATTATCTGTAGATGAAATAGATCACCAGTTTACTAAGGTGACTTACTTTTTCCTTCGTCCTCTGACTGTGTTATTCAAAGCTGCTGGGTTGAGAACTGTAACAGATGTGTTGTGGAGCTGTCGAATGGGTTGGTTGATCAATTTACCTCTTCCACCTCTGTTAGACTGTGCTCCCTTCAAATACACACAATTATATATTATTGCATTTATACAAAGTGTTTGATATAACTGAAAACAATCTAATTTTGAGTTTACAATTGCCCACTGACAGATATAATGTAAATATGTAATTAATTAATTATATATTATTACATTTATACAAAGTGTTTGATATAGCTGAAAACAATCAAATTTTTGGTTTATGACTGCGCCCACTGAGAGATATAATGTAAATATGTACTTAATTAACTTTTTAATTTAGTTAAAATTTTTCTTTGAAGTCTTCATTAGTCGTTAATCAATGACAGAATCCAATAGAATATAACTATATCCTTGAAGATTTTATAATATAATGGTGAAACTAATCAACAAATATAATTTCACAAGCCGCCCGACCTATCAAGACTACAACTATTTATACATTTACTTATATATAAAGATATTTTTTTATTACATCAAGCATGCTGCTGCATGAGCTGATTTTAAATAAATAAGCATATACAAATTAGATGAAACTGTAATGAAAATACTATAATGAAAATACAAACAATAAATGGCTAACAAAATAATTCAATCTATTAAACAGACTTTCTGGTATTCCTAACTTTTTCATTATGCAGCTTGTATTTTGTTAATCATTGATCCTTCTATTTTTCTTTCAATATAGGACAGCTTTTGTATGGGCATAATGTCAACTAGTCTAATTAAAATGTACAATTGTTAACTCATTTGCTACTAACCTAGTTTCCAAAGACACCCGGGAAAGTACTAGCCAAAGGGAAGGAACTCCGAATTAAATTTAGTAAATTATTTTTTTATATTTTTTTTTATTGACTAAATATTCCCCAAAGTTAATAAAAATTACATCATAAAATAGATAAATATTTATGGTTTCTGGAAATGTATACTTTTATACATAAAAAATGCAGAATTATCGGTAGAATCATTCGCTGAATGTTGAGACCCTATGATTTGGCTACTAAATATTTTCGCTAGCCCTACCGACAAAGTCCGATAAAGTATAATAAAGCCCAAAAATCGAGTTGTAATGGAAATTCATCTAAGTCTATATCTGCAGCATCCTTATTATCAGAACTGTTGTTAAATGTTATATTTGGAGGTATAGAGCTATTAATAAATAAAGTAAAAAATTAAAAGCGAAGGCTATAAAAAAAAGTATTACAAGACGAAAGACCAATGAAAACTACCCGTATTTTGAACGCGCAGCGAAAAAAAACGAAACTAGATAAAAACATCCGGTTTTTATTAACGAAACAGACTATATTCCTACTTTTTAAAAGCAGTGCTTGCAGCATTAAAAAAAAACCAGAACGCATGGCGAAAAATCAAGAAACGACAATAGGTTAGTCACACACGTGGCGGCCGCTTTAGGGCGCATTAGTACGGAGGGGGGTATGTCGCATTGAGTCGCAGTAGTAGCAAATGAGTTAATGTGAAACTTGAAAAAAAAAAGGCTTACTGGTGTAATATTGTTAAGGCCACGCTTCTGGTTGACTACAAACTCTCGAGAAGTTTTTTGCAAAGCTAAATTTACATTCTGGACATTCTGTTTCGCTAGTTGTAAGTTTTTCAATGCCAGCTGCTTTTCCCTTAGCAAGGCTGCCTGTTTCTGGGCCTCAATTTGCTGATCTTTCAGGCCACTGTTGGGTCGAATGTTTGTCTGTATTCTCTGTTTATTCTGGAAATTTGCATTTCTGCCACGACCCCTGCCTTGAAATTTGTTAACAGTGAACTGAAAAATAAAAGATGAGAAAAGTAAAAGATCAGTTTTACAGAAATCGCTGACTAGCCTCAAATCTTTTAGCTAAGCTAAAATATTAATAAATTTAAAGATTTTAATAAAAGCAATTTTGATAACTTAAAGGAATAACTCATCTTTGAGTTTGAGTTCATAACAACAATTCATGTATCAAATTTCACACAGGGTTCTTACTCTAAAAAGATTGCTTTTTTATGTAATGTATAAGGCAGTATTAGAAAATCATAGTGCCCACACAAAGACAAAAAGTCAAACCTGATTTGTGCTGATCCTGTCTAAAGGATTGAGACTTTTAGTGTTACGCTGCTGGAAACCTCCACGACCTCTTCCTCTG
The DNA here is from genome assembly GCA_949126835.1 of Anisus vortex. Classification (NCBI taxonomy): domain Eukaryota; kingdom Metazoa; phylum Mollusca; class Gastropoda; family Planorbidae; genus Anisus; species Anisus vortex. Next base: position 12,798,029 of record OX421508.1, on the reverse strand, counting down.
CCTCTACCAATATTGGTTTTAGATTGTGTTTCGGGAATGACATTTTGTTGGGCGCCTCTTCCTCTCCCACGACCACGTCCTCTTTGAATACCCTGTCCTCTTGAAAAGACTAAGCCTTTCCTAATCTGAACTGTCTTCTTCCGCTTTTCAGACTTTGAGATCTTGATAATGTCATCTATCAGAAATTACAATACAATACATATTTTTACATTCAATAATAGAAAGACCTGAGCAAGTGGGGCCTATTACCCTCTTTTACCCTATCTATGCCACTATGTCGTATAGTATTAATATTAGTATATGATAGGTATAGGAGTATAGGCCTAATCAATAATAATAATAATCTATAACTTATACTTATAACTATAAATAAAAATTCACCGGGTGAGGCAGGTATTAGTATTATAATTTATTATATTAAAATAATATTATTTTATTAAATATAATTTTAAAACCATTATTAATGGTAGAATATGCAACATTTACTCAAAATTATACAGATAATATATATTTACCAAGACTCATGTCAACTTTGTCTTGAGGTCGAAGCGACATAATTACTCAGTGAAATTATTCTTACAGTGAATTCGTGGATCAGTGATTTGTGTTTGTTTATCATTACCACGAAGTCAAAATGGCGAAAGAGTGCACTTAAAATTCGGATCTTTGTTTTTAAAAGATTGTGAAACAATATTGTCTATTGAGCCATTGCTAAGCCTCAATAGGGGATATGATCTACTGATCTATCCGCAGTGCCGTATTTAGGATTGTGGGGGCATCAGGCCATATTTAGGATTGTGGGGGGGGGGGGGCCTGTTCCCCAATTTATGTGGGGGCCCCTCTTGGCCTCGTCCCTGCCTTCCGACATTGCTGTTAGTGTGTGTTAGCCCGTGTAGGCTACACTACAGTGCTGCTGATGCTGAATGATAACTAGTAGACGTACTAGTAGCCTAACCCACTCTGTCTGACTCTGACTGCCAATTTGGCGAGTAAATTACCTTTTCACTTCATTTAACTTCAGTGGCTCGTTTGAACACTCGTACCAGTGGCCTATTTAGGCTTGCTCCACGTGTTCCATTGGAACAGGGGTCCCCACATAAAAGGGCCCCCACATATCCCCAGTAGAAGCGCACTGATGTTGCATTATAGCCTGATAAACCAAGTAAACTTTTCACGGACTTTTGGGCTGTTTATTTGCCTGATTGCATTCAAAACTGTGATGCGAAGGAGATGGAAAATCTATTCAGAAACAGGCTAGCAGTAGACATAATGTTCAAATTCGTAAATGCACTAAGCATGTGTTTATCAGGCGAACAAAAAAAGGGGGAAGGTGCACAATAGTGCATATCGGTCATGGCTATGTTTTTCTCCAGCAGAAGGCAATAAGTTGTTTTGTTATGTGTTATAAAGGCTTTTCTCAAAGTTTAACTCGCAACTATCGCATGCTGGTGGTTTCGAGGAACGGTATCATGCTAATGACAGGTTGTCTGAGCATTAATGATTAACTTGTCATGGGGAAGATGTGTTAGCATCTGAAGTAGAGCTGCAGAATTGGGTATCATTGAGTCTGACCTCAACGATCAGTTGTCCACTGCAGTTACATACTGGAGAAATTTACTTAAGCGACTTGTCAATTTAATAGAGTTTAAAATTTATCAGTGAAAGGGGGTTGGTATTTAGAGGAAGCAATCAAACTTTTGGTTCGGGCGGCAATGGTAATTAACTTTCTTGGTATTCTGGAGTTAATAGCAAAATATGATAATATTTTCTAGCTGAACACTTTGCAAAACATGGTAATCAGGAAGTGTAAGCACAAACTACCTGTCTTCTACTTATGGGTAAGGAAGTATTGAATGAGATCACAGCTCGACTAAAGACATCGAAGTACTACATCGCTTGACTCAATACCAGATGAGAGCCATTCTTCGTTAGGCTACATAGAAATAGAATAAGGTCGTCATCAGTTGAACGGTTTGTAACATTTATGGCCAACAGAGGCCACACGGCTGCAGAAATGTTCCATGCACTTCAAGAGTTCCTGCAAGAGCACATGATTGATATTAATGATTATTGACAGTCATATGATACTGCTTCTTCAATGAGTAATAAATAGGCAACAATGGACTTCATGCATCGGTTCTGAACAGTAACAGGTTAGCAGATTGGGTGCCATTCACCTATTCACCGCCCACTCCATGAACTTAGTTGGTAAAACAGTAGCTGAAAGTTGTTCATCAGCTGTGTTATTTTTTATTTTTTTTTGACTTACTGCAACAGATTTATATAGCCTACCCGATACTTATTTTTACAACATCTACCCATCGTTATGACATTTTAACACAGAAATTGCACTCTTTTGGTGTACCAAAGAAACTGTCAGAAACACGCTGGTCTTGCCTAATAATGTTGCGACGAGAGCATTTGTAGCAGGCAAAGAAGCTTTAGATTTAGAGTCTATATTGTCGATGATGATGACGAGAAAGTCTCAAAGTCATCATCCGTTCACAGGCGGATGGCTTTTTTAACCGAATGGCATCTTAAATTAGGATTAGGAGGTAACATATATGCTGTATTTTTGCATGATGTTTTAGAACATTTCAATTCTACAAGTAAAGCCCTTCAAGACCCACATAGGGGCCTCAACATGGCCGTTGCCTGTCTCAAGTCTCTCAAAACATTTGTTGGATCCAAGGAAACAGCTTTGATGAGTATTTTATGACGCTCAGGGAAAAGTGAAGTCTGGGACAGCCAGAATTTTAGGGTGGGTGGGGACAAGTATAAAGTGGGTGGTGGAAAGTATAAAGTGGGTGGGGGCAAGTATAAAGTGGGTGGGGGCAAGTATAAAGTGGGTGGGGGCAAGTATAAAGTGGGTGGGGGCAAGTATAAAGTGGGTGGGGGCAAGTATAAAGTGGGTGGGGGCAAAAATGGGATTTGTGCTACCGGGCAACAGTGCAGGTATACGAGCGAGCCACCACGATAATGATCCGAGGGGAATTCCCGCAGGTTGGGAGAAGCAGAGTAGCGCATGTGACTGCGGGGACATACATTATGTTACACGACACGCGGGGTGGCTAGTCTCGGACAGGACCATGGTGTGCCCGCCCCCCCCCCTACCATAGCCCGCTCCTTTACATTGTTACCACCTGGACTCAAGAGCCGAAATGCTGGTCCGGTTTTCAGAGACAATTATAAATCGGTGGCACTGCCATCAGTAAACTCGCTTGATGCACGCCGAATATATATAGGAGTGTATATACAGTCTCGAGGGCGGTAGCAATAAAGCTTCTTAGCGCAGCTGATGTGTTTTTTTATTGTGGGGTCCGTCAAGTGCATTCATGCCTCCGGTATGATAGGTAGAAATGTTTGTACGATGCTCCACCCTCGTCCGTATGGGCATGCGGTCCCCTGTGAGTTCCCTCCCAGGAATCAGCCATATATACATGTATATTATCATCTGGACACATGTCAACCCTTGCCAGAGTCGACACCTCCAATGAATTCAACATGCAGAGACAGTCAAGCCAGAAATTATGTAAGCCTTATGTTTAACGGGGCACGGTAGCCGAGCGGCAGCGCGTTCGACTGGCGATCCGAGGGTCCTGGGTTCAAATCCTGGTGAAGCCGGGATTTTTTCCCAGGACTTGAGGGTGTCCCTGAGTCTACCCAGCTCTGATGGGTACCTGACATTAGTTGGGGTAAAGTAAAGGCGGCTGGGCATTGTGCTGGCCCCACATCCCCTAGTATGCCGTGGCCACAGAAACTGGTGAACGCTGCTTCACCGGCCCTATGATCACTTTGGTCCGAAGGGTACTTTACTTTACTTATGTTTAAGTAACCTCTTTATAGATCGTAAGCTAATCAACACTGGCCAATAACTAAATAGTCTCAGCTGCGCTAACACGATAGGCCTAATAGGCTAATAATAATAATAATAAGACTTGTATAGCGCATATCCTGTTGGGAACAGTTTTATGTGCTGTCAACAGTTACAGACATAGTACAGACAACGAATAAAAGACAAAAATGTATAAATGAAAAATAATGAAATAATAAACTGCTAGTTGAATAGGTAGGTCTTCAGCCGGCTTCTGAATGTGTCAAAGCTAGGGCACTGTCGAAGTTGTATTGGGAGGGCATTCCATGCGGACGGGCCCACGTATGAGAATGCCCGTTCGCCAGCGGACACCAGTTTCACACGAGGGATCTGCAGAGTAAGTGTATCAGAAGCCGAGCGGAGTGGACGGGATTGAGTATAAGAGCTCGAGACAGGAGCGAAGGTAGTTGGGGGGCAGAGTCATTCAGGCACTTGTAACATAGAGACGTCAGTTTGTAGGAGATCAGGTGGTTAATGGGTAGCCAGTGCAGAGATCGGAGCAGAGGAGTAGTATATTATGCGTCGAATTCTTCTTCTTAAGTCTTTATAGGCCTATGGACCAGCCGGGCAGCACAGTTCTGAACACGTTGGAGGCCCTGAAGGGAGGAGGTCGAGAGGCCCGCCAAGAGCGAATTGTACGAATGTTATTAAAGAGAATGGACAAATAATTGAAATAATATATTATAGGCTCACACAAAAGTTCCAAACAGTAGCATAGACAGGACTGTGATGTGTGTGTGGGGGTGGGGGAGGGTGAATAGTTGGGAGTTGGGAGATAATGTTGAGTAGTAACCTAGGCTAGTATAAAGTGTGTGGGGGAAGAGAAAATAATATACTATATGCTTGAAATAATGTACGGGAGGCAATAGCAGGTTAATTCTGAGCAGGTGCACAATCATTTACTATACTGGCTATACTATACCTAATACCTATATATATATATATATATAGGCCTACGTCCATGCATAGGTCCACCAAAACATCAGTGTGCATATGCCTATAGTCATATAGGCCTTTTCGATCTTGCATTTCAAATGCACTGCAGCAGTCGTGGGGCACGGTGGCCGGCAGTGCGTTCGGCTGGAGTATCGAAGGTTCTGGGTTCGAATAATAATCCTGGTGAAGGTTAGGATTTTTTTCATGTAGGCCTACTGGAGGGTGTCCCTGAGTCTTTAATTATATTATATAGATCTATATAATAGGACGTTCTACTAGAGTCTATATTATAATATTATAATATAACGATTCCATAGCTTAGTAAATTAAATATAAAAACAACTGTAGGCCCTAATAATTTTTTAAGCACATTATAGACCTAAGCCACAAATATTGGCGCAATATTATGGATACGCAAGAATATTCATTCAATATTATTTATCTTTTCTTGGCCAAATGTTGGACCAATATAGGGCCTAGTCATATTAGTGTGCTGCTGTTAGCTATTTGGTTTATGCTTGGCCTATCGGATATAATGATATAACACTAGTCTTTAGACTTTGGCGGTGTTAGGCTTATAATTTCTTTCCAATACGTTGTTAATAAAGTTGATGGATGATTTAATGGTAATACTATATTATAATAGCTTATAATGGTTGACAACTAAAATACATTTGAAAAAGAAAACAAGGACTTTTTAAAAGGGGCATCGACAAGGAGAAGATCATTTTCCAACTCGACAATGTCACCACAAACACTGTGCAGAACTAGTATAGGCCTACTTGAACACAGAAATGAAGTACATTGTAGAATTGTAGTGAGAGAAAGAGAGAGAAAAAAAAAACAATATATATATTTTAATCACACATAGGTTAAAGTTCAGGCGTTTATTGACTGGGCCATTTTCTTTGAGGGGTGAAAAGGATATATAAAAGACGTATTGCCTCACAAATTAAAATATAATCAACATTTATGCTCCATGAGGTTATAGAATTTCTCAATATAGAGTACATTTAATGTTTCAAATCATTGGCGAGTAAAATACGGGCTGTCATAAATTTACACACTATTGTGCTGTTGCAAATACAAGAAATTAATCCGCGACACAACTACACACATTGATTTTTTACGTTGAAAAGTCTAACTACTCATGATAATAATTATTGTATGGTTAAAAAAACACACCAGAAGTATAGATCCACATAGCCGGTGATTAATAACATAAACAGTAGGCCTATATCTCTAAAAAAAATAGCCTTTAAATGTATGTGGCCTAATACTTTAACAAGTTTACTCGGGGATACTGTATTTAGCTTAGCCCAGTACTCAGCAGTGGCAGTAGATCAGTAGTGGAGATGCCTATGTCCTATGTGGAAATATGCATCAAATTATAGTTGATGGCATAAATAAGAAGAATGTTGAATAGAAAGAGGAGGCAGATAATTCGGGACACATTAAAATGTCCTGATCAAATTAATTTGTTCTTATAAAATATAACTCATATTCCTATGTAGCAAAGCTACTTCTTTCCGTCTCGCCAACTTCAACTACCCAACTACATCAACATGACCCGGAAATATAATCAAGAAGAAAAAATAAAGTGTCACGTGGCCAACAGAGCCAACCAGCGACTGTTTTTACGGAAGCAGAAGCGGTCTATTCTCATGCTTGTGTTGTGCACATTACTATGTACTATCGAATTCTTTTTTGTACCATTTATAATTACCTCTTTGAAAAAAATAAATTAAGATTTGCGTTATAATAAATTGTGCATTTATCGGTAAGAAATATAAAAATAATATTTACTGTACTTTTAAATGGAGAGACATGGAGATCTGATTTAGTATTTCTAACTTAGTAACTGGATTGTGATTAACATTGGCGCAGTTGTTGGGCCGTGAATGTGTAAAATACAAAACGTTTTGGTTGTTGTAAGCTATACTATAATTTCCTAAAGATTGGGCTTTGAATTTTAAGTGATTACCTAATCATATGTCAATAAACAGTTTTAGTTTGAAGCATTTACATGAAGATATAAGTCGGTTATAAAAACCAGACGAACACAAAATTCTGACGCCCCTATTTTCAAAAAATAGATTGGCCCACTACACATACCCTCATTCATCAGTTTTTGTCGCATTGGCTTGTTAAAGTGTGTAGTCTATGATTTGACTTTATGTATGTTTACGCCAATTTTTATTTTGTGTGGATATACATTTCGTAATAAGTTTTATGTTAACGAAGACATATCACGTATGTGAATAGATATTGTGATAAACAACAGTAATACTCGATAACGATAGAAAACAATGAGACCGAACTTGGAATCGCAAATGTAAAATTTGAACAGAAGCTGACATTCTTTTTGTAGAAATTGTGTGCGTTAAGACAGCGGTTGGACATAACTGTTTTCACATTTCTGCACAGTAAGATAATATGTCTAACGATACAATATATCTATCTAAATAGGCCCTTCTAAGAATATCTTCCTTTTTCGTCATACATAGTAAAAAAACATAGTCACATAGTCAGATCACTCATCTCATTTGATTTTGATTGGTAGACCTACACTACATTTGACGACATTTGGTCGTAGTCGTAGTTCTAGTTGTCTAAGTTGAATTGAGCAGTTAATTTAACTTTAACATATTTTGTTCAAATAAACTATCCTATCTAAAAATCTATTTAGGTGAAAGTTTTTTCTGGTACATACATGTAATGTTACAGTTTCATTATAATCTTAAAAACAAAGCCATTAATTAGGCCTATGCTTATTCCAGGATTCAAAGAAATGTTTAGAACTTTTAAATTAGGCCTATACTATAGGCCTACTATACTATAAGACAAGCACCTAAAATAAAATAAAAAAAAACAACAACTTACAATATCAAAATTTACTCAAGAGCAGCTGAAGTGAAACAGTATTTTTCTTTAGGCTATTGCTAAAAAAGAAAGAAGCAAATGTTTTATTCTATATGTCATATGTTAAAGTTTAACACTTTTCACTCTTCCAAACTTGATATAGCCTACAATATTGGCTAAATTTAATACAATGTTGGCCTATACATTTTTATTTAATTATAATGACAATAATGTCTACCATGTTAGCTATTGGGCCCATTGTATTATGTCACAATTATGTGCATTCTAATTCTTGGCATTATAACTATACTAAAAAATTGTCCTTTTGTTTCTCTATAATCAATGTTCTCAATAATAAAGTAGGCTACCTTTGCATATTGTATGTTCTGTTTTGTCTTCACAAAAACGGGAAAATCCTTCCTTTTATATTTGTGGCCCTAAAGTATCTCTTTTCTTGAATTTCACCATTAGGTTTACTCATGAACAAAATTAAGTCCAGTGGAAGTGGAGACAGAAAAGGGGAAGGTGCCAGTGAAGGAGAAGCATCACATATGATCAGCTCTTCAGCAGCCACATCTGGTTTACTCACTCGACCTTCCTTCCCTTTGCAGCCAGCTCAGGGACAGACGTACATTGTACAGCCACACCATGAAATGAAGAGCTTTGGAGTGAGGCATTTTGTTGTTTTCTTCTAATGAAGCTATTAAATTTTGGGACACATTTGTTACAGGTTGGGAAAGTTTTGGGAAAATGGACAAGTTTTTGTTTAAAAGTTTGGATTCTAGTTTGTTAATTTTTGTTATAATGGATGAAGCTTTGGTGAAAAAATATTATTAAAAAAAACAACAACAATAATATGTCATTAAGAATGTCCTCAACTTCTATCAGATTATGCTTTTAAAAAAATGAATTACTTCAGAGCTGTTTCTCTAAGTGTTTAAAAAAAAACAACATCCACAAGTAAAATGTTTGATTTGGATTACCTATATATATATGCACTAACAATTGACATCACAACCATTTAAAAATTAAAATAATAAAAAAAGAGCATAGATAGACCCTAATTTTATTTATGAAACTTTAAAACTGTGTATTGCTACTTTATTTTACATTCATTCCTCCAAATGGTTTTTCCAGCCACATTTTGTGACATAAAAAAAATTGCAACAATTTATCTTTTAAAAAAAAAATAGAAATCTACACGGCCAATAGCACCAGCACCCCCATCCCAGGCTGTTCAGAATATTTCTGCTCGAAATGTACAAGGATCACAAGTGAACATACCAAGCATCATTTCACCTGGTAGGTTTCTTTGCATTTTCCACAAAAAAACACTCTTAGTGTTTTCTTAAAACGGGTGGACAAACTATGGCTCACAAGCTTATTGTGGCTCATGCCTTTGTTTTGAAGGACTTGTGTGCTCCAATTGAAAAATAACACCCCTAAATTTTCATCTTTATTTTAAAAAAATTACTATTTTTTAATAAAAGGTTAAATTGAAATTGTGGTAATAACACATGTTGTTCTATATTAATTTTAAAATGATATATTCCCTGATTTTGAATAAAACATACATAACCCACCCCTTAGCTTATACCATTTATGGCTCCCATATATCTCACCTATTGAATTTGGCTTGCGCTACAAGATTTTACCCACCCCTGCCTTAAAATAATTAAAGTAAGTATACAAAAAAAGTAAAGTACCCCTCGGACCAAATAGATCCATAGGGCCGATGAAGCAAGTTCACCAGTTTCTGCAGCCACTGCATACTAGGTGATTGTGTAATATATTGTGTATAATGAAAGTACTGTAGAAATAGTTATACTAGGTGATTGTGTAATATATTGTGTATAATGAAAGTACTGTAGAAATAGTTATACTAGGTGATTTTGTAATATATTGTGTATAATGAAAGTACTGTAGAAATAGTTATACTAGGTGATTTTGTAATATATTGTGTATAATGAAAGTACTGTAGAAATAGTTATACATTAATTGTTTGTTTTCCATTTGCAGCATTATGTCAGCCTAATACAAGCAGTGATGGAATTCTGAACCTTGTTACTACTACAGCTTCTGGTGGTGGGATAGGGAATGTAACCCACAATAGCATCACTGTACCAGTCACACTATCTCAGCTGGGATCCAATCCTATGGCTGTAAACCCAGCAGTGGTACAACAGGGACTCACCGGCCCAGCTATTCCCATCAGCATGTTGGGGAGCTCAAGAACCAATCAGCAACCACAGAATCAGATTCAAGGATTCCCACAAAACTTTGGTAATTTACCAAGAGGTGAGTAAAATGCAAATGTTCGGTGTTTTCACTTTATGAACAAAACATACCATGATACTAATTCGACCTGATAGTAAAGCCTATTTTTTATTACCGTATATACTCGCGTATAAGTCCCCCATTTTTAACAAAAAAATGGACAAAAAGTAGGGGTGCGTATTATACACCAGGCACCGTATTTGAAAAGTTTGAAAAGCATCACTACTTTGTCATTAAGTTGCAACTATCACCCGTATCAGTGGTTGTTATGGTGTAGAATTACTAGGCTTTTGCTTAGGCCTACATTTTACATTAAGAGCACTTTTGTAGGTGTAAATAAAATATCTTTAATCTAAATATAATATATATGCAGGATATGCGTAGGCCTACATTTTGCATGAAAATCTTTATGTGAGACCTTAATTTTAGATCTAGCCTGTAACTAGAGAAAAAAAAATGAACCGAACGAAAGAAAAAACCTCGTCACTTTGTGAGCCAGAGCTTTTGATCAGGTATCACTCAAGTTTCTAAAAATAGTCTGCTCACAACAAAATATTTTAAAACATCAGTTTATGTAAACATGTTTTAGATTACATCTCCAGTTGACGGCACACAATTTATGAATTTAATTTTTATCGAATAACTTTATTATCAGTCAGAGAAACAGTTACAGCTTTTTATATAAATAGTTGTTTCTTAAAAAAAAGTAACTCACCGGTACCGAAGGCTTAGGCCTAGGCAATGACCATTACCTACGTCACTACGCTTAATTAACATTGCAAAGCACACCCAAATAAATACTTTAAAATAGATTCTGAAATGAATTAAACTTTTCTTTTGACTAAAATCAATTTTTACTGAATGTGGCATGCAATTAGTACAGCAATAATATTACCAATACTAAAAAAATAACAAAATATGAAGCCCGATCTCATTATTCATTTATCACTTTTACACACACACACACTATGAAAACAATCGCTTTAATGATATTCCTCTCAATTAAAACACGATGTATACATAAAAATTCTGATGTTATTCAACAGGAAATCATTCTAGATTTCATAAAAAAAGTATTATAAAAGAATACAATAAGAAATTAACTAAAAAAAAAACTAAATCTCATGCATAGACTCTGGAAAAGTCAACCTGGAAAAAAAAGAGTACACAATGTCTGAAAAGAATTTACTGATTAATTTCCAAATGTTAATGTTTATTGGAGCTAATATATAAGTGAATTTTCTATCAAATATAGGGGTATTTGTTATTTATTATGTAATGCTTTTCAGGCCAAGTTATGCTGCCATTTCCTTAATACTTATTGAATACAAGAAACATCTGCACTAATCTGAATAGTGTTTAGTTGGAAACAAAATCTGTGTACTATTTTCTAACATAACTTGGCTTATAAAATCAACTAGCAATGTTCTCAAATTAAGACAGTGTTCAAACACTCTATTGTTATCAAGATTATTTGTTAGTGAAAAATAGTTTTTTAAAAGTAACTAGTTCTTCAATATTGAGATGACATTGTTCATTTAGCAAGTGTATTGAATGGGAGTGTCACTTTGTTTGTACAATGCATTCATCATCACACTTTTTTTTTGGTTCGTTTTGCTTACATTGCCCTGAAATTACATTTGTATGTTTTCAGCAGCCTCAGCGGCATTGACGGTGCCCAAGTCCACGGCTATGGTTCGGCAGGCCACTGCACCGGGCCTTCAGATACAATCCACGCCCCTGTCGCTGCCGCTGGCAAGGACTCCTATTCACCAGGCCATCAAAACGACCAGCGTCCCTGCCACAAGGTCGCAGTCACCTGCAGTGGGAGGTCAGCCTGTTCTACAAGCTCAACCACAGGATTTGTCTCGGTGCGCTAGATATCTTAAATAAAAATTAAAAAGTTGTTAAAGATTCATTAAGTTTATTGATGTTCTTTATAGAACAACTTTTGAATTAGAACACTTTGTACTATTTAAATAAAAATGTGAACATGCCCAAATGTAATTAGAAAAAAATGTTTTATTATTATAATGGATTGAGTACATAGTTTTGTGGCACTGTATCATTGTTGTATTTTTCAATTTGACTAGCAGCTGTTATGGATAGTTTTTTGTTTGATTTTTCTTTTAGTACAAGTCTACCAATCCATGGATCTATAACCCCAGTAACACCGGGTTCTCACCCAATGCACATCACTCTAAATCGCATGGCCGCACCACTTAGCAGCGACCCACTCAATCAGAATCGTACAATATCAGCTCAGGTGCAGAATGATGTGCCCAATACCCTACAGCAGCGCATAAGCGTTTCACTCTCCTCCGATTCCAATTTGCACCAGCGCATCAACGCCGATTTGCCAAGGTCAATATCATTTGTGTCGCAAACTAAGAACAATAACCCCGTCCTAGGGCCTCAAGCAAAAGTAATCTCGTCTCAAAATCAGGGTACATCAATAAAATCAGGTATTTTAAAATTGTTTTACAGTTTAGATCGTGTTAAAATAAATTATTACTTAGAATAACATTAAAGTATTTACCATTAACTACCGTATATACTCGCGTATAAGCCGCACTTTTTTACCAAAAATTTGGACAAAAAGTAGGGGTGCGACTTATACACCCAACACAGTTTTTGAAAAGTTCGAAAAACATCACTACTCTGTCATAAAGTTTCCAACTTAACCCGTATAGTTGTCTGTAGTGATGTAGAATTACTAGGATATGCCTAGGCCAATATTTAACATTTAGAAAACTTTCGTAGGTGTAAATATTACTATCTTTATATAACTGAATTTGAAATCGACAAATTTTTTAGGTTTTTCAGACTGCTTTTCTTTTGAACTTTGAACCGATTTTGTATTGCTAAAACGTAGAGTAAGTTTAAAGGCGGCATTTTTCGGAAGGCTTATTGAACACAAAATACAGTATGGTAAGAATCGTAAATGTGTGAAAGCCTGTCGAGGCCTATAATGTAGGTGGGCCAATAAGCTTAAGATGCGTTTTATTTAGTACTTAAGGTCTAGGCTTATAGGCTATAGCCTACTAATAAGGCAGTGTTGAGCATTCCGGTGCGTCATGTCTAGGCAATGTTTCCAAAACTACGGCAGATGGACGCGCGAAATGTCAATAGTGTGTTTTATTTTTCATTAGTTGCATGTACGAGTTGAAAAAAACAACACAGCTTATTATTTGTCCATCGTGCAGACGCACTTTAAATCATTACAAACAATGTTAATGGTAATTAGGACACACGTATAGCGCGTCATAAATGCCGGCGCCTCCCAGTCTCCAGTCTAGGCGACTTTGAGTCCAATGACGTACTTCAAAGACTTTTTTGTGTGTAGTGCTACTATGGGGAAAGGAACTTGAGTAACTAGGCTTAGATGAAGAAACAGATACCTTACTTTCCCATCTCACTAATGTTTGTAGGCCTATTGATAGTTTTTTTTTAATAAATGAAGCACTGCCTTTATTTGATTATGTTTGCCTTATGCACGATTAAAACCATTTTTTAAGGAAAGTTTTTTAATTAGGGTGAATATTTAGTAACTTTTATGTTTAAAAGGTATGCATTTTTGAGATATTAAAAGACAGTGTAACCCGGGAAGTTGGGGTCCGACTTATGCGCGGGTCAATGTCAACATATAGGAAAAAATAATCTTAAACAAGGGGTGCGACTTATACACCGGTGCGACTTATACGCGAGTATATACGGTACCCATAGGCTAGACATAAAACCAGTAGTATTTTCCTAATGTAAGGCGAATAACTCTTGATGGATAATTAAGGGATTATTAAAAAATTACAATATTCTACCTAAATATTTTAAAATTAAATTTAAATAAAATTTATCTTTTAGAATTTTTTTTTTTATGGTGCCATGTATATGTGCAAAAACAACAACCAATAACATAAACATGTGATGCAACGTATTTATTTAATCGACATTTTACTTAGCATACTAGCAATTATTGCTGCAATTACACTGTCTTAATCACAAATGTGGAATATTTTGAGAATGTCCAGAATCCCTTTTTGTTTTATTTAAATAATAAAGATTTTAGTATTATCTAAATGAAGGCCTACTGCTTTTAGCATGTACGTTCACATTAAAAAAAAAAGTCAATGTTGTTAGTAAATACTAAATATTTTTGTTTCCATAAAAAGAAACAATAAAGCAGATTTATTTAACTTTTGAATCATGTCTGATTTGAAATTTTAAGCCAAAAATATAATATTGGCCCGAACCCTATTTCTTTTTACTAAGACTGTATAGGATGAAGTGCTTTGGGGAGATAATGGGACGTAGGCAAAGTTAATGGTTTTAAGAACATAAAGGTCATACATACAAGGAATGGAAGTCTTTATGAAAATTGAGTTATGACCCTTGTTTTATTAAAAAAGCTGCAAGGTTCTTTAAGCTGTATATATAAAAATTAATAAGGTTTTATTTTACTTTATAATCTGACTGAAAATAACAAACAGCTTGCAAAATATATTACAGTAAACAAAAGAATACAATCTTAATGATAGACTACTCTTTAAATACATTAAAACCTGGAAGGAAATCACGTTGGTTTCGTTTATGAACTAAAAAATTGAATAATTTGTTATCTTGCTATGAATGTAATTTTCTTTTATGAATTTCTACAGTAAATCTGGCAGTATCTGCCGTTAACCCTGTGATGATTAACTCTTTGAATCCTTCTCAAACAACCACAACCATTGCCTCTACATCAGCGTCAATACCAATAGGTACTGTATGAAATCATACTACTATTAACTCAATTCTTTATATTATGATGGGTGACGTTTATGTACGCCTGTAATTTCCATGTAATTTTCAGCTAAAGTTACACCCCAGAGACATCCGGTGAACAGCATCCTGTCATCCAATCAGCTACCCATACATGTCCCGTCAACTGCGTCAGTCCTATCTTCCATATCAGCCCCACAGACAAATACTGTTACGCTGCCTTCATCATCTTTACCCATTGCCCACACTGGTGAATTTGATGCTGGACACCACCATGATCAGCAAGGTCATTCCAACACGGGTGCCATTATTGTAACTCCTGAATACCAAGTATGAGCACATCGTTTTCATTTATTCTTCTATTCATTTAGTCTAGCATTCATTAACTCATTCACTCACCCACTCACAGACATGCCTACCGTTCCGCTTTTGGCGTATTTGTTCCGCTTTTTGATTAAAAAACACACTTTGTTACGCCGTTACGCTTTTTACTAGCTTTGTTACGCCAAATTGGAAAGTTTGGGTTTTTCATGGGTTGAAATATAGTCCGTGTCTAGGTTGATAAAACAAAGGCACAAAAAAGTCGCAATGCTATAATTATCATTACTTGGGTTTTCTGGGTTTATTAAAAGAGATATTGTGGGCTTTTCTAACGTTTTTTGCGGTATTACTCGTGTTTGGCAATTAATATTCTTTTCCTTTACTGTATTGCTAAGATTGTGAAAATGTCTAAACGTCCTGGCTCAGAAAGTTTAAATATGACTTGTTCAAATTGTAAAAGAACTAATTCAGTGTTATTGGAAGGAATATTCAGAGGAGTTTATTCAGCAAATGTGAATTTAATGTTCTTTGTAGGCCTACTAGATCTAGATCCATTGCGAATTGTCTGTGAAACGTAAGCCTACCTACATTTTAAATCTAATAATAGGCCTAGACTAGATTTTTTTTTTTTTTTTTTTTTTTTTTTGTTATAAAAGATTGTCAGATAAAGAGTGTTCCGCTTTTTTGATGAAAAATCCTCTTTTTCATCAAGATTGTTCCTCTTTTTAGTCCTTAGGGGTAGGCATGTCTGCACTCATTCACTCACCCACTCATTTACGCACCCACTCATTTACTCACCCACTCATTTACTCATGCCTTTACTCAGTCATTTATTTAAATATTTATTTATTACATTTATTTATTCATCCACCCATTCACTCATTCATTGATTCAATCATTCACATTCATTTATTAATTCATTCTCATGTATTCTTTCACATTCACACACAATGTCTTAGTGTAGGAAAAAGTATCCAGATCAATGTGTCTGTTTTTTACAAATTACTGAGGCTTAAACTCAACCATACACTGACATAGCCAAAATCAATGATTACTTTTATTATCTTGATTACATTGTTTGGACAACTTGTTTTCCCACAGACTCGAACCCCTGGTTCCATCATAACTATTCCTTCCTCCATTGGGGCTGCAACTACACCTATTGTGGTATCACAAGCAGAAAATAGGTAATGTTACGTTAGATAGCTGGGCTTTATGTCCCAATGCATACTAATAGTGGAGTAAAATTTAAGTGGAAAAAAGGGATCTAAATTGAAATAAAATTTTGTTTTTGAACAGAACAAATAGTCACATTCAACAACAGCAGATGAACATCAGACCTGCGGAACAGCAGATGTGGTTCCCAAATTGTATATATCCATCATCCATGGTTAGACAAGGGACCAACATTTTTATGAATAACCAGGCCAAAAGTAAGTGACGTATCAAAATTGTGTCTTTTTGTGGTAGTTTTTGGTAGGTTAGTTAGTGTGGTTTTATATCTTTAGGCCTGTATACAATAGCCGTTCAGTTTGTTCTTTTTGTAATCAGTCCAATCTCCTGCACTGGCCGCCAGCCAGCTGGCTGCAATGTCTACCAATGTACGCTTCAATACCGGAACAATGATGATGGTAGACCAGCTGAGATTCCAGCCTCATTCTCTGCACTCGTCCTACAACGCCAGCACCAACACAGCTGGGAATGACAAAAACAGTAAGCCCACTTTCACTTGAATTACCTCCCCACCCCTTCCTTGTGTGACTGGTGTAAGAGAACTGTAATTCAAATTGCTTAACTCTTTGCTACTATTGAGACTGAATGCGGCATACCCCCCTCCGTACTATTGCGTCCAAAAGCGGCGGCCACGTGTGTGACTAACCTATTGTCGTTTATTGATTTTTCACCACACGTTCTGTGGGGCTGTTTTTACTGCAACAGGGTTCGTACAGCTCCTGGAAACTCCTTGAAACTCCTGGAAAACAAAAAGTTGTGTTCCAGGACCTTAAAACTCCTGGAAAAACTGCATTTAGTCCTGGAAAAATACTTCAAACTCCTTTTTTTTTAGGGAGATTAATTATTAATAAAAAAATCGCATCACTGCTCTTAGATTGTACTTTCACTTTTCCAGAAAGCCCTCTATGCCACTTTTTATTTCCCCGCGCAAACCTTGATGACACCAGTGATGCCACTCCATGGTTCTTTTTTTTTACTAGATCTTTTTTTTTTTTTTATCCAAACTTGGGATGTAGGCTATATAGCCTAAGTCCCCGTAATGTCGTAAAACAAAAAAAATATCTGTGCGAACCCTGTGCAAGCTTTTAAAAAGTAGGAATATAGTACGTTTCACTCTATGTGGTCGGATATTTTATTTTTCTTTTTTTTAATTCACAAAAATGGACGGAAGATAATGTAGGCTACCTAATTTTTCCAGCCGCCTAGATTTTTATCGTTCTATCGGTAATTGGTAGGCTAAATGCCGACTCGGCGACCGTTTCACAACTTCGTGTAGGCGTAGGCTATTAGGCTAGGCCTAACAATATAATATGATAAGTTATTGTCTTTTGAATGGAAAGATTAAAACTGCTTTTTTTTCCTCCATTAAAAATGCGTTTTGTATCAGCCCACTAAAATGAAGGCGACGAAATATGGATAAATTAATCTATTGGAGCTATGTCACAGTTAGGCCTACAGTTTAATATATAGGGCCTACATTGCCGTCATTATTTATTAGGCCTAATGAATGGAGTAAAACAGTCTGTGTAGTAGAACTAGTAACTGCAGGACTGCATTAAATTGTAAGGTGTCTCGGCGACCTCTTATCAACTGTCCAGAATATTACAGCCATCGTATTTGTAAAGATCATATTTTTTAGTTTGCTTGGAACGGTTTCAGACTTAAGTAAAAAAAAATAAAAAGCTAGATTTAGTTTCATACAAGTCTGCGAAATAAGCTTAACCTAAGCCTAGGCCTTTACAAAATCTGGTGTTGGTGGAAATCTCCTTTTTTTTCTGACAAAATAGATTCTAGAAGTTTTAAAAACATTTTTCTTTTATGCCGGCGCATATTTTTTTCTAACAATATTGGACATAATAGAAAAGAAAACATGAAAATAAAAAAATAATGTTGATTTAAAATTCATTTCAAAACGAAGTTTTAAACTATAAGTGTCGCGCATTCGTGAATTTCATTTTAAAAACAAAATTTATGTTTAACTGAACTGGCACAGACCAATATCTTAAAAAAAAATCTGATTGAAGATTTATTTTCTGTGGTCTGACAAATAATTGAATTTAACCTTTAAAATGTACCAGACAGCAAAAAAAAAATTTTGGGGGAGCATATCCCCGTACTTTCCTAGCGGTCTAGACGCTTAGCGCCGTAGTTTTGGAGCTTCAATAAAAAAATCCAGTTTTTCCCATCAGGAAAGTTGGCAGCTATGCATTCTGTTCGTTTAAAAAAAAAATTCTGCCTTTAAAAATTGTTAATGTGAATTTTTTTTTAGAAAAACTAAAATTGAAGAGTGCTAAAAGTTATTGCACTTTTAATATTTTCTGTCAATATAACTTTGCAATTGTTGACTGATTTGACTTGAGTTATTGATTAACATAATATTATTACGTTCAAAATGTCATGTTTAGAACTAATAGCATATTATAACTAAAAGCCATTCAAACTTTTGTTTATATTTAAATGAACTTTTGAAATTTCCATGCATGTTTTTTATTCATTGTTTTTTTGTTTTCTTGCTATTAATTTTCCCTAGCATGTAAAATGAGAACTTCAAATTCCTCTCCAGGTAATTCCTCTAGGGTGACATTAGCCAGCAGTATTTACACAAACTCTGTTGGTGTTCAGTCCCAGATTCAGGGGGCTGGTGGTGGCGGAGGAGGTGCTAGTGGCGGACCTGTTTCTGGTGGTCTCAGTGCAGTGCCAGTGTCCAACCCCAGCTCCTCACCGCGCCCAAGTATTCTTAGGAAGCGGACCACCAATGAAGCGTAAGATGGTTTTCTTACATCGCATCATTAGAAGTTTCAAAATTACATGATTGGTTTAGGAGACTTTTAAGTTTTCATACACTTGTTAAATTGCATCATTAGCACAGTGGTTTTTAAATCTAAATAGAATTGTTAAATTGCATTATTAGTTCATTGATCTTGAAGTCTTTATATTGACCCAGTGGTCTCTAATTCTTTATATTGACCCAGTGGTCTCTAATTCTTTATTTAGTTTCATCTGATATTTATTTTTATATGTTCAATAGTTTTTTATGTTTCTAACGGCTGCCAATCAAATTTACAGGGTAGTCGTGAGGAAGCCCAACTTTAATTTAAACCAAGATAGTCGTTGCCACAGCCCACCAAGAGTAGATACAAACACTTCTGGTTTGAACTCCCCTAAAATGTCTACCAAGTAAGCTTTATGTCACAGTTCACTCAAGATTGTATATACAGTATGGCAAATTTATCACAATTGTTTAGTTTTGTAACTTCATGGAAACCTGTTTTTGTTTGATTTGTTGTCCATTTAGAAATTTTTCCCCGTTGAGTGAAAACAGCCAGTCATCAACAGATACAGCTCTCTCATCCAATGATGCCACTACTCCAACACACAATCACAATGATAAAGGAAAAGGTGATGGGGAAGACTGTGTGGAGAATGGTGAGTTGTCTAGTGGAGTTTGTTTGATGTTTGTTTATTGTGTTGTACAAGTCCACATAGAGTAGAAGAAAATAAAAAATTAAAGTGTGGTGTGGTTAGACAATGAGAAATTTCATGAGCTCTAATTGTGTACCCTCTTAATTCTAAAGCTTTTAAAATGAAGAGTCTATGACAATTTACAAATGCTTGATTTGTTTTAAAATGAAGAGTCTATGACAATTTACAAATGCTTGATTTTTTTTAAAATGAAGAGTCTATGACAATTTACAAATGCTTGATTTGTTTTAAAATGAAGAGTCTATGACAATTTACAAATGCTTGATTTGTTTTAAAATGAAGAGTCTATGACAATTTACAAATGCTTGATTTGTTTTAAAATGAAGAGTCTATGACAATTTACAAATGCTTGATTTGTTTTAAAATGCGTTTTTTTTTACTGAGTACAACAGACTTTCAAATTGTCCAGGTATTAGCTATAAAGCAGATGTCTTTACAATGATTGTATAACTGATAAACAGTCTACACAAAGCTAGAAACATACTATACTAGCTTGTGTGGATTTTCCAATATTTAAACAGTTTCATTACATTCATGAACACTGGTTTTTGTTTTCCTTTTAGGGCCTCCTCAATTGACTTCTATGCTAAATAATATCCCAGCATCCCCTGCCGTCAGTCACACAGGAAGTCTCTCAGAAGCGTCTCCGAGAAAACGAGCCAGGAAACAACTTCTGTGAGTAAAAGTTTGAGTAGCTCTGTTGTATGCTTTTAGTTGTGTATTTTTTATGTGATCCCCCCCCCCACTTGTGTGTGTAGCTTGAATGATGTAATTAAAGCTTTGAATTTTAATCACAGTGAATATGGATTTAAAATACCTGTGGCCAGGTGAGATGTAACACTTTTTCTAGTGGGAGATAACTTTGTTTTTTGTGATGAATTGATAACCCATTAACTCAGTTTTATCATTGTTTGTAACCATTGTTTGTTCTCTTGTTGCATGGAACCGTCTTATTGTTTTAAAAATGTTTAAAAATGTTTTGTTCAACATTTGACATCTGAATTCTTGACTCCAATAATTTGAAGCTGTTGGATTGTAGCTCATAGGTGTTCTTGGAGTCTTGTGTTATTTGTTGGACTTATAGTTCTGAGTTGTTTATAAATAACATGTTATTAACTATAAAAGGAGGACTCATTATTAAAAACTGTTCATGTCATTAACATAATTACATACTTGTTGATTAATTTCAAGAAACTGTGACAGTAATAGACATTGAAAGATAAAAAAGTGGATATGCATGGATAGATATGCACAAAGTCGATGGTGTAAAGATCACCAGTTCTAGGATTCAAACAAACGTCTTTTAATTTTACATTTTGAAGTTTTGTGCAATTTAAAAATGTACATTTGGTTTAGCCATTTCAATGAGATATATATAACTATGTTATTTAAGCTAACCAAATTATGATAAAAGAATCAAAGAATAGTTAGGACTTTTGAAAACTTGAAGTAAGATCTAATCAATTTAATAGCTGTGCATGAACCATTAGAATTAGAAATGGACAATGGAAAAAAGAGTATAGTACTTGCATTTGAATTATAATATCGATATTTATTATACTTGTACTATAACAAACTCCTTTATTTAAATAGTTCAATGTTATAGTGTTTGTTTTATATTGAGATAAAGCAATTGATGCACAGCAACCCAGTTTTATTTGTCATGGCATACTGGGGGATTGTGTGACCAGTTCAATGCCAAGCAGTCTTTAATTTCCTTAGTTAAAATCTGCAACTCATTAAAGCTGGTTAATTAATCTTCATTCTTGACCATCTTTTAGCTTACACCCTATGGTTGTAAAGTGTCTGTCTGTGTGTGTAAAAAACAACAACTTATTAAATGTTTTCAACTTACTAGGCATGCCAATGAGGAACTTAAGGACAATAACTCCTCGTCTGATGAGGAAATAGAAAACAACTCCCGTAGGCAGCGTGAAGAATCAGCCAGGGAACAAGATGAAAAGGAAAAAGAAATCAGGGGAGGTAAGTTGATAAACCCAATACACCTTTACATTTCCATTATTTCATTTTACATTAGCCAGTCTTGAACTGTAGATGAATATATTTGTAGTTAACCCATGAACTGTGGTATAGAATCATGATGTGGTGTGGGGGCTTTTGAGAGTATTTCTGGTTACCTTTGAAAATGAAATTATTGACATGCAAAGCCTATTGCTAGATCAGACACGCCTACTACTCCACTTTAGGTGGATTTGTTCAGCTTTTTACTTAAAAAAACACTATTTGTTACGCTTCACACTAGCTTTGTTACGCCAAAAGTGGAAAGTTTTGAGTTTTTCATGTGTTGAAATATAGACTGTGTCTAAGGTTGATAAAACAAAGGCACAAAATAGGTCATAATGCTATGTTTTTTTAATATAAGATTAGAAAGAACCAAACTGTTTTAAGGTGTTTGTATTGTGTTATGTTTCCTACCCCATACCGTTTTCTCTGATGTTATACATTCTATTTTATGCTAGCTATAGCAGTGCTTACCGGTACCAGAATATTTGTAAAATAAAAATTACAAAAACATGTTTAGCAAAAAGGAAATTTCAAAATATATCCAGATAAAAAAAAAAAAGACTAAAAAAAGCACATTAATTGTCATTCTGAACTGGATTATCTAGCTAATTTGATGGACTATTGTTCTTTCACCCACATCAACCACTACAAAGAAAAGGTTCTTTTATATAATGATAGCACAACCTATCTATCATTTCATAAGAACAGGTCACATTTGAAACATTGTTGAAATGTTGTACAATTTAATTGAAGAATATGTCATTTCATCATCATCATCATTGTCCGTCACCCTAGTTGGGATATGGGCCGCCAACCACAGATCTACAGAGTCCTCTTTCCTGAGCCATTCTCTCTAATTGGGTCCAGCTGTTCTCCATCTTTTAGGTGTCTGCCTCATTTGCCATTACTTTATTTGTTGTTAATAGACATTTAAAAGCAGGCCTAATCAATGCTTTATTTTACTCTTCAAATACATAAATATTGGTCTATTAAATGATGTATTGCAGCAACTTATTGAAACATTTGGATGTAAAATAGATTTGTTTATAACAGCTTGTTTGTTTTCCCATTGATCTCCTGTATAGAATACACTGACGAGGAAGGTGTGAGGTGGGTGTTGAACAAACCTAAGCCAACGTTTGTCTTGCTTCAGCCAGAGTTTGTCAACAATAAGACCAGAAATAATCACTTTATGAGATACTCTGACGTGAAGACTAAAGGTAAACTTTGAAATTGATGGAATTTTTTAATAAAACTTTTATGTATATTCAATCTTGTTAAAACTTTTCATTTGCATTAGATGTTTTATTACAGTTTGTCTTGAAGCTTAAAAACATAACGGCTGATTTTTTTTGTTAAATGCAGGATCAGATATTTACATTTTTAAAAAGTTGAATTACCCTTGCTATGGAAAGAAAATATGACAAGTCAGGTTTATGGTAATGTAAATATTTTTCTCTTCCACAGAGGAAAGACGTCCCACTGTCCATGAGTTATCCAATCAAAGGGGGATCAGTCAAAAAGTAAATGGGTGGAAACTTTATTTTACAGCCTCGCAGCTGGAAGAATTGGTAATTATAATTATCCATGGTAGATTGAGTTATTTCTCCTTGTGTAAATGAGCTTTGTCAGTAAACATTGCGTACCCTGAATTCAGTAAAAAATGACAAGAGAATTAGAGGCTGGAAGCATTATCTTTTGTATACTTACGTTAATTGAGAAGTTGTGAAGAATACGAGCTGTGCAGACATGCCAACTACTGGTCTGTATGTTGAGGAATCTGTTGCAGAACTAAAAAACAAAGACAAGTGAAGCCAAGTTGACTTTTTTTTCTAGGAAGGATATTCTGAAATGCTTATTGATTATTGCAACATTTTGTGCTACCCAGTACTGAGTTTACTATCAAATATGGAGGTTTTAGTTGATTACTTGATGATTTGCTAGCCAAAAATATGTATTTCAGTAAAATATATTTTTAGTTGTGGTTTTTTTTGTGCTAAAGAAATTTTCAGAAATTTCCCTCACACTTATGTACCTAGTTTAGGCCATGTGTTCTCATTTTCACCTTGGGCATTCTTCATTTTCACCTCAGGTGTTTCCTTATTTGCTCAGTATGGGTAGGCATTTCTGGTTGTGTCAAAACTGCAGGATGCAGAAAAGACCTATAAGTACATGCTATTTGACTGCCCTGCCTTGCAGGATCTTAGAGAGGACAGGAACAGCCAACCGTTTGTGCCAAACCTTTATAAGGTGATGTATCAGT
Source organism: Anisus vortex (assembly GCA_949126835.1). NCBI lineage: Eukaryota > Metazoa > Mollusca > Gastropoda > Planorbidae > Anisus > Anisus vortex. Next base: position 12,773,997 of record OX421508.1, on the reverse strand, counting down.
GATACATGATACAGCAGAGCTCATCATCTAAGCCTTGAGAGAGTTATCTCGGCTCACATTCTCAAAGGGAAGTGTGGTTCAAGTGTGGTTGTGCCTGAAGTTTTTGTGTTCCTGTCATACTTGGTTGATTATACAATACCAGGCCATGGAATAAATAAAGAGAATGTATCTATTATAACTATCCGTTATAACTTTCTATTATAACTTTCTATTATAACTTTCTATTATAACTTTTTATTATAACTATCTGTTATAACTATCCGTTATAACTTTCCATTATAACTTTCTATTATAACTTTTTATTATAACTTTCTATTATAACTATCTATTATAACTTTCTATTATAACTATCTATTATAAATTTCTATTATAACTTTTTATTATAACTTTCTATTATAACTATCTGTTATAACTATCCGTTATAACTTTCCATTATAACTTTCTATTATAACTTTCTATTATAACTTTCTATTATAACTTTTTATTATAACTTTCTATTATAACTTTCTATTATAACTTTCTATTATAACTATCTATTATAACTTTCTATTATAACTTTCTTTTATATCTTTCTATTATAACTTTCTATTATAACTTTCTATTATAACTTTCTATTATAACTTTTTATTATAACTTTTTATTATAACTTTCTGTTATAACTATCTGTTATAACTATCCGTTATAACTTTCCATTATAACTTTCTATTATAACTTTTTATTATTACTTTCTATTATAACTTTCTATTATAACTTTCTATTATAACTATCTATTATAACTTTCTATTATAACTTTCTATTATATCTTTCTATTATATCTTTCTATTATAACTTTCTATTATAACTTTCTATTATAACTTTCTATTATAACTTTCTATTATAACTTTCTATTATAACTTTCTATTATAACTTTCTTTTATAACTTTCTATTATAACTTTCTATTATAACTTTCTATTATAACTTTCTATTATAACTATCTATTATAACTTTCTATTATAACTTTCTATTATAACTTTCTATTATAACTTTCCTTCCCCAGATGGATGTAGAGAAAGACATACAGGTCCAGTTTTCTGAGGTACAGACTGCCTTGGCTCAAATACCTTCCCATAAAATGACCAGTGAAGAAGCAATTAAAATTCATGAGATGTCACAAGTAAGTACAGGTTTTGGTTTTTTGATGCCTCTTTAGTTGAGATGTACTATAGAAAAGGATTCTCAAAATATTTCTATGGTTGATTTAAGTCAGTGGATCTGAAATTGTAATCCCCCCTATAACACTTATGACTACCACTGCAGGGATGACTACTTAAAAGATTTGCATATATCATTACAATTATAAGCCCCAATGTCTTTTTAGTCCAAAAATATCTCATTATTATAGACCTTTTCATTTTATTAATTATTCCAAAAAAGAGGTCAATGTTTACGCATGCGCAGTCGCTAGGGGGCAGAAGTTGTCAATAAAACCTTCTTCGCCTTTGTTATTTTACTGGGGGCCTAGTGGTTTTTAGGCGTAATTATATTAGCTTTTCATTTTACAAAAAAACTAATTCATAAAAACTTTATACCCAGAAGCTAGGGAGCGAACTGTACTTTTCTTTTACCTTTTGAACCAGTTTTTAACCCAAAAAACATTTATTATACATTCTAGGCCTAATGCGTCTATGGTTACCATGTCACCATGTTAATACAGATTGGCGTCGAGCGATCAGTAAATCGTCTTTAAGCATACAAAAAAAATTTAACATAGTTATATATTTATAAAGCTTTGTTTGTGTTGAAGTATCAACGCGTAGGCTATATTATATTGTATTAAGTTATTATTTGTAGCAATAGAAATCGTAACTTTTAATTATTTTTATTTTTTTTTATCGTTCGATTTCGATGTCACAAAAGAACATTGAAAAGCCAAAGTAAGCTCATCACAGTTGGATTCTGTAAAGGCCTAGGTCTATGTCCCATAGACCTATGCTATTGTTTGACTTGTTCTGGGGTTTTATCGTTAAAATATTGTATGTAGAAGTAGTTAAGCGATATTATAACATATTAGTAGGCCTAGACCTAGCTATAGGCCTATAGCCACTATAGGCTATAAGTAGAGGGGCTATAGGCTATATAGGCTATTATAGGTCCTAATAGGCTAAGCTAAAGTAGCCTAAAGGCCTATATAAATTATAAATATAGGCTTATGGCTTATAGGCTTATATGATAGGCCTATAATAGATAGGTCTATTATTTAATATAATATAGCATATCGAATCGGCCTATCATATATAGTTTACTATAATAGGCCTAATTATTAGCCTGCCTATAGGCCTAGGCTATTACTATTAGCCTATTAGTACATTAGCCTATTATAGTAGCCTAAAGGTTATAAGCTCAAACAGTTTAAACTATTAAACAATTGAAAATATTTACTATTTACTATAGAAAAGTGTTGATTAACCGGTTGCGATTGCATGAAATAATTAAGCGAATATGAAGGTAGGCTATGCTATATATTTGATATTTGCAAACTGGTGCGTGTTTTCTTCATGAATTTTTAGTTATAGGCCTGTTATTGAATACTATTTCATGCATAGGACTAATGAAATGCCAATAAGTCACTATATGAATAGGCCTATATCTATATCTATATCTATATCTAGGCCTATATATCACTATAGGCCTATCAAAAAATCAAACAAAACTTTAGGATTCATAAAAAGGAACTTTTACAAATGTAATAAGAACATAAAACTAAAATGCTATCTCACATTAGTTAGGCCTAAACTAGAATATGCAGCATCCGTATGGGACCCATCAACTAAAGAAAACATTAAAAAATTAGAACAAATTCAAAAAAGAGCTGCAAGGTTCATAACTAGCGAATATTCCCAATTAACAAGAGTAACACCATTAGTCAAATCATTAAACCTAAAAACACTAGAAGACAGAAGGGCAAAGAGTAAAGTAGTAATAATACATAAGGCATTAAACTCTAATTTAGAAATACAACACAATAACAACCTGTTGCAAATCTCAGATAAACATAAAGATAAAAACACTTTCCTTGTCCCTTATGCGAGAACAAATGCATATAAGTACTCTTTCTTCCCGAGTGGCATTCGGGCATGGAATGGGTTGCCTGAACAAACCAGGAAAACCAGTAACTTAACATCATTTAAAACATTAATAAAAATGCAAGACTAGACTCGGACCACGGATGAGCGTAGGACGCAATAATCTTCTTTATAGAAGGAGCGTCTGTAATGTATAAGATAAGATAAGATATTCAATATGGAAAACATAGGCCTACGCCGACATACGGTCATAGGCCTGACTATACGACATAGGCCTATATATATATATATTAGCCTCTTCCTACGAACAATATATTTTTTTTTAAAGTTTAACATAATATTTGCTATGGCTATGGCTTTTATATTCGTGAAGATGCATCGGCTCTTATGCGTCTGTCTCTATCAAACATTCAACATGAAATATATCTAGAATTATATTTGCCTTTTTATTAATCAAAAAGAGCGATCTAGGTCTAGGGCTAAGTTAAGCAATAGCTTGAATAGCCGACAGTAATAAAAGCATTATAGGCCTAATTTTTTTTTTTAGATACAAAACTAGTTCTAAACGTAATTTTTTTTTTTTACATTGATTCTCATTGAAGAAACTCAACAAAAAGTAATGACACAGTGATCACGATAGAATCGACCATAATATTAAGGTCCAAAGCATAGAGTCCAGGTCTAAAAAAATTTTTCTTTAAAAAATAAAGAAGCTCTAAACGTTATTTTTTAACAATTCCCTTCCTAGGTTCTTAGTTTAAGATCTCCATGTGTTTTTATGGTTTAAAGTTCAAAAACAACTATAATAACATTAAAAACCCCCAACACCTTTAGTAAAATACTATATGGAAAGAAGGAACAAAAATCTTTGTGCCCCCAAAAGAAATATATGTCAGTGAGTCTCAAAGCCACGCCCCTTTTCGGGGGTCAAACTAAAAAGGTCTATACAAATTGAAGAAATGTCAGTGCAGTGTTTTCCAATTTCCCTGGCTCTGACATACCATACTAATATACTACATAATGATTTAAGATACATTTATCTGTTTTAAAAATTAAATAAAACACTTCAAAGAAAGAATGTGGCCTTCAATAGGGAAATCTCAATGTAGTAGTAAGACCTTGTATTAAAGTAGTTCTTGGGACTAGAGCTCCAGAGGAATTAGTGTTAAACATATTAAACTCTATCCAATAATTTATGTTTCTTTCTACTATATGTATCTCTGTGTCAGACTCCAGGCAAGCTTTATCTGCCCCAATGTGTTATGATTTGAATGTTTTGAATGTCTCCCCTACTTCTAGACACATACAAAAGTATTGAAGCTTCTATTTAATTGATACATTTCTATCCTGAAGTTTTTGTTATTTGCTTTATATTCATATAAAGTTTTTTTCTCATTATTCAAAAGGCCAACATTCAGAGGTGCCAGTTGATCCAGAACCAGCTGACAGATGCCAGGGCATCGATGATAAGAACTTTAGAGCACAAGCCACGGATACAGGAAATAGTCAACAAGCACATCAGCAAGAGACCAATAAAGAAGAAGGAGAGGACGTAGCAAGAAATTTGTTGATTTTAAATAACAATTTTTTTTTGTTTAAAGATGTGATAGAAACTTGTATTCAGCGGTCAGCGCCATTTTATTGGCTACAAGAAAGAAACTCTTTCTGAGAGAGTTAGTGAAGGTAGATTGCATTTTAAAGACTTTATTGTAAATTTCTTTCTATGTACGAAACTCATGAGCATATTTTAAATACATGTTTAATGTCTAATATATAAACTGTGAATTTTATACATCACTAAAAATATGAATGTAAATGTGTATAGAGGCCATATTGGTCTATGTTACGTAATATTTGGAAGCAGAAAACCATTTCAATGCATGCGATACCCGCTGCAGCTATCATGACTGCATCAGCACTGAATGACAACAGCTAACCAATCATGGCTGCGTCAGTTGCAAATACAACAGCTACCAATCGTGGCTGCGTTAGTTGCAAATACAACAGCTACCAATAATGGCTGCGTCAGTTGCAAATACAAAAGCTGCCAATCATGGCTACGCCAGTTGCAAATACAACAGCTACCCATCATGGCTGCTTCAGTTCTGAATACAATGGCTACCAATCATTTAGCATTTGAAGTGCATTTTCTTGAACTGACTGTGTACATAGTCCTGGTGTGTACATAGTGCAATAACCTAATATGCAGAGTGAAGTTTGGTCTATATATATATAGGCCATGGAAGTATTCTACTATCTCTATAATTCTTCTAGCCATTGTTTCTATATGTGGGTTGCAGCAAGTGTTGTTAAATTAATCTCCTTACAGAAATTGAAGAATGTTATTTAATACCTAAATTAGAATTGAGATGTTAATGCAGGTCTTATCCCTCAAGACTAATCAGACTGAATATGTTATCAGGCTTATTGAGCTTGTAAGATAAAATCATAACATGGACTTTGGAATATTTATACAGTTACAACTGGGGGCACTTTATGTTACAATGAAAATCTAAAAATTATTTTCACAGATGTTAGAGTGATTGTTTTTTAATTTTGGTTTGAAAGTTTAGCTAGTTACCATACATTCATGACATTTTAAAAAGAAATTAGGTTTAATAATTGTTGTGTTATTATAACATTAAAAGAAACTAGAAAATATTAGTTTCACCCCTCTATATTTTATTGCAATTTTTATGACCACAATAATATTCTATTGCTTTTAAAGTTATGAGACTGTGAAAAACAATGGAAATGTAATTAGTGTTGGATAAACTCCCCTCCTCCCCCACATAGGTAATCTTTTCTTTGATCATTTTTTGTGCTAATACTTGATCCTTTTAATTCCTGAATTCTTTAGTTTCAAGTCTAGGCCTTTCTATTTCTATTTGCTCATTCCAAGTATTTCTGTTATTGTCCATAGTCGCTGTTTGTCAGGTAAAAGATAACTGTATATATATATACACACATTGCTGAAGAACAATCTCTCTCTCTCCATTAGAGCTACAATACCTGGCTGTAATTTATCTCATGTTTTATTGTTTCATAGTTTATCCCCCCTTCCCTTCTTCTCCCCCCCCCCCCCATAGTTTATGCAATTAAAAAAGTAAATTATTTTTTCTTTTGTGTACCAGTAGTTGTTTTTGTTTGTTTGTTGAAATGGTGGGGCATCTATACCTGTGCTTGCACTCATTTCTTTCTCCTTTTTAAAACCAAACCTATTGACACAAGTGAAGTTTAAAGAGAACTATTGTCTATAAATAGATCTTGTCCACTCCCAAACTGCCATATGCTAGGTTGTCAGACTTTTATTGTATTGATTTGTTTATGTCACCAGTTTTGTATTTCTTTGTAACTTACCCATTTACTGATGAGAATGTTACAAAGACCATATGTACTATGTGAATATATATATATATATATACATACATGTATTATGTGAATAGATACATACATGTATTATTATTGTTGATGATGATGAATGAAATAAATTATTACAATTTTTAGACAATTTGAGTTCATCCCTAAATTTGTGCTATATTGTTCGTCTTCAGTTCAATGGTACTAGGTACTATATATATTTACTTTATATTATTTATACTATGAATTATTGAAGGAAAAAAAGCATTTTTTTTATCCTAAAACTTTGAAAAGGAAGTATAATAGTATAAGTGCTAAACTTAAACATATAATATTTTAATTTAGGATTATATCAGGTTGCTTCTCTATGCAAATTTTCACCTAGCACATGGCCTAGCTTCACTTGCACCTTAAACTTACATCATCTGCAAGGAATTTTTACTACTTTTGTTCATTCCCTACTAATTCGAAGAACTAATGAGAAAATATTTTGCCACTATGTATTGTTTCATCAATCCATTATCCCAATGGAAGCAGTATCATAAAGTTTGATACTGAATCTCAGAGACATGACAGCAGTATCATAAAGTTTGATACTGAATCTCAGAGACATGACAGCGGTATCATAAAGTTTGATACTGAATCTCAGAGACATGACAGCAGTATCATAAAGTTTGATACTGAATCTCAGAGACATGACAGCGGTATCATAAAGTTTGATACTGAATCTCAGAGACATGACAGCAGTATCATAAAGTTTGATACTGGGTACTGAATCTCAGAGACAGGACAGCAGTATCATAAAGTTTGATACTGAATCTCAGAGACATGACAGCAGTATCATAAAGTTTGATACTGAATCTCAGAGACATGACAGCAGTATCATAAAGTTTGATACTGAATCTCAGAGACATGACAGCAGTATCATAAAGTTTGATACTGAATCTCACAGACATGACAATCTTCTTTGTCTTCAAGTGTCTGGTGGTGGAGAGAACATATCCTAGACTTAGATACAATTATTGATATGTAAAGTACCCTTTGAACCAAACTGATCATAGGGGATGGTGAAGCAGCGTTCACCAGTTTCTGTGGCCACAGCATACGAGGGGATGAGTGGCCAGCACAAGGCCCAGCTGCCTTTACTTTTACTCCAACTAATCTCATGTACCCAATAGTCTCCACCAGGATTGGAAACCAGGACCTTCGGATCCGAAGTGCATCCACTCGGCTACTGTGCCTCCATTCACTTTTTATGTAAAGTAAATACAATTTACAGTTACTAAAGCAGACATGCCTTGTGATTCAACTAAAAAAATTTAATTAAATTAAAAATATTTGGCACTGGGCCTTGAAAAAAAAATAATAAAAAATAAAAAATCATAATTTTATGAACCAAAAAGTTTTATTTATAGAGCACTAGCTGAAGACTAAATTGACAGAGAGATAGAACCATACAACAATCAGTGTTGGGCACAAGTTAAATTTGTTAACAAAATATTGGGTGGAAATTAAAGTTAATGGAAAGAAAAATTACCCAAATAAAGAAATCACATTGTAATTAAACAATATCAGTAGTTAGTGAGTTTCATGTGTAACCTGCATTCTTCTAAGGAAAATGTAGTTGAGTACATAAATACAGTCTGCTGTCTTGGACAACACTATAGGAGTGAAGCAGTCATTTATAGACTAGATATTGTTACATAGAATATCTATCATCACAAGGAGTGGATGCTTTCACAGTAATATATATATATATACTATATATAATGGGGAACATTTTCTTTTTGTATAGATAGGGAATGACTGTTTACATGAATTAAAACCAATTGTAGTAAATACATTCCTAAAATAAAAATAAAAATGTGTCTAAAGGCTGACATGAAAGTTAAAACAGCTTTGGAACATGTAAAAATAAACAATTTGAAAAGGTTTGTTCAAGTGTAAACAACATCTGTAAAAATACAAGATCGTTTCACCTACAAGTATATCTATGTTTATAACAGTTTATTTTCCATTCCTCATGAGTTAGTATGTTGTTTCTACTAATTGGTAGATTAAAATTTGTTTTAAAAAGCTTTATCTTAAGAAGGAATACATGAATATAAATTGAATAACAGACAACAAAATAAAAATATTGTAGAGTAAATCGATTGTACAAAGACACCAATAATACATTTCAGTTTAGTATTGCACTAACAAGCTTTATCTTGTTCAAATGTAAGAACTTTGAAAACAAAACATCCAATAGAAATATATAGATCTCTATGTAAGATTGAAGAAACATGGTTATACAGGTACATTGAACCCTCCAGGACTATATTGGATCACTACATCCACTTGACAGGCATTCTGTCTTCATACTGCAACAGTTAAATCCTAAAATCCCAACTTTTAGTTTTGGGAGGCTACAGAACAATTAAAAGAAATTTTTTTTAATTTTTTGCCCTGAAGACTGAAGTGGATTATGCACATTGAAACTTGCTAATAGAGAAATCAGAACAATAATTGCTTAGCTAAATATGTAGCACAAGATGAGAACATTAAAATAAGATAATCTAATCCAGGAACATTCATACCTACCGCTGTTGGGGAAATATTGATATAACATTTTATCTTTCAATTTCAGTAGGTTTAATTCTTTTACAATTTTAGTCTTTCAAATTTTTCTGGAAAAATTAATATTTTTTATTTGAACAGCTTCAATGAACTCTTGAAGCATGTGGTTGGTGTGAAATAATTTTGTCAACAATGGCTAGGACTTTGTACTTTTTACTATTTAATTATTATAGAGCATACTAGTTTTGTTGAATTATAACAATTAGTCAAATTAAACTAAACATTTCATTAAATTTCTAAACTTAAAGCCTAATCCTTACATTCATTTCAAATGAACTTGCTAGACCAGAACAAAGAAAATTATAGCTGGTGGATATAACTCTAACTAAATTCAGAATTTAAAATGGGAGACCAATCTAATGAAAGAAGTTGCTTGCCACTGACTGAATAAGCTCCATACAAATGAAGACATTTATTGACCTTTTGAAAAGTTAGAAAAAAAAGAACAATGGAGGCTGTACACTGTAAGACATTCAAGTAAACAGAAACTTGACACATAATAATAATAATAATAATAATAGAGTTCAATCTTTAAAAAAACAACAACAATTAGTGACTTAGTTAATATATTAAATAGAGAACTATAGAGGCTTCCAAACACCAGTGCTGTACCTGGATGGCCAATCTTGGTGGCAAAAAAAAAACATTAACTTAACAAACAACATAACATTGAACAAATGTCATGCCAAAATAGGAATATAAACCTAGCCACTTCTTGTTAGTAAATGCAAGCTAGACTTTTTTTTAAAGTAAATCAGATGATCTAGCTTCAAATATTCAAAACTGGCAGCAAGAAAAGGCCATGATACACACACTGGTGTTTGAAAGCCTTTATAAGGTAAATGATACAAAAGTAATTTGCATGTTAAAGTTAAATGTTTACAAAATATACAAAATAAAATGGATTGGTACAACAACAAAAAAAATATAAAGACAAATTGATTGATGTCATAACACTATGTGTATACTTCACAGGTTTAACTTTTGAAACAGTTTCACTTAGAAAGCAATCTACGGCTGACACCATTTGATGCTTTGTTGATTTAGCCACAGCTTATTGCTCTAATTATTTATGTCAATATTTGGGTGGCAGCTGATTCTTAAACTGAAGAGGATCATGGCCCAAGTGGTTACAGATATGTTGTAACACAACACCATAGAGCATTTAAAGATAAGACATATGTCTTTTTATCTGGGTTACAGCATGGATAAAACTAGACTAACATCCATTCCACTAAATTTGTTCCTCAGTACCTGGACTGAAGGCTGCAACTGGAGAAGACTTGCTGGTGTAGAAAATGGCTGAAAGTGGGAAAACTTAATATTCAAATAAAATCAACAATTGTGTGCATATATTTTGTTGCTCTTTCAATAATTATCAAAAGGGATGATGTTAACAAATTGTTTTTTTCTTCACATTTGTATTTTCCTTTTTGTGGCTAATCTAAAAATGACTTGTCTTCCATCTTTGAATGCAGTATTACCATTGAAACTAATCTCATAGATATATCCATTTCATTTACTGCTATGATTTACATTTACTTAAAGCTATTAAAATTAAAAAAAAATGAACCAAGCACAATAAATATGTAAATAATTGAAAAATACAAAGCATATGTTAATTAGTGGAATAATATTTATGTTAAGTGGACAATTTATTATTAAAAAAAAAGTAAATTTGCCAAAAATATAAATGTGTATTGTTAACAGTTTTTTGTGTGTATGAAAGCCATTTGAATAGACAATTATAACATGTGAGATGGGCAAGATTTTCAATTCTTCATGTCATATCAAATGAGAAGATTGTGCCTAGGTATAATTGTGTATGCCCCAGACAGAAATCAGGACACTAAACGTAGTCAATTACAGTCAAGGCTACTGATCTACTACTCTTCTCACAGGCTGTGGCCACATCTCTATTATGTACTCAGTTGCTTCAGAGATTTCACTTGCTGTTTGTGATGCACATAGAGTGCAAGAGATTTTCCAAGCCAGTGTGACACCGAGGACAAGAGTGCCAGTGTGACACCGAGGACAAGAGTGCCAGTGTGACACCAAGGACAAGAGTGCCAGTGTGACACCGAGAACAAGAGTGCCAGTGTGACACCGAGAACAAGAGTGCCAGTGTGACACCAAGGACAGAGTGCCAGTGTGACACCAAGGACAGAGTGCCAGTGTGACACCAAGGACAGAGTGCCAGTGTGACACCAAGGACAGAGTGCCAGTGTGACACCAAGGACAGAGTGCCAGTGTGACACCAAGGACAGAGTGCCAGTGTGACACCAAGGACAAGAGTGCCAGTGTGACACCAAGGACAAGAGTGCCAGTGTGACACCAAGGACAAGAGTGCCAGTGTGACACCAAGGACAAGAGTGCCAGTGTGACACCAAGGACAAGAGTAACAGTGTGACACCAAGGACAGAGTGCCAGTGTGACACCAAGGACAAGAGTAACAGTGTGACACCAAGGACAAGAGTGCCAGTGTGACACCAAGGACAGAGTGCCAGTGTGACACCAAGGACAAGAGTAACAGTGTGACACCAATGACAAGAGTGCCAGTGTGACACTAAGGACAGAGTGCCAGTGTGACACCAAGGACAGAGTGCCAGTGTGACACCAAGGACAAGAGTAACAGTGTGACACCAAGGACAAGAGTGCCAGTGTGACACCAAGGACAAGAGTAACAGTGTGACACCAAGGACAAGAGTGCCAGTGTGACACCAAGGACAGAGTGCCAGTGTGACACCAAGGACAAGAGTAACAGTGTGACACCAAGGACAAGAGTGCCAGTGTGACACCAAGGACAAGAGTGCCAGTGTGACACCAAGGACAAGAGTGCCAGTGTGACACCAAGGACAAGAGTAACAGTGTGACACCAAGGACAGAGTGCCAGTGTGACACCAAGGACAAGAGTAACAGTGTGACACCAAGGACAAGAGTGCCAGTGTGACACCAAGGACAAGAGTGCCAGTGTGACACCAAGGACAAGAGTGCCAGTGTAACACCAAGGACAAGAGTAACAGTGTGACACCAAGGACAAGAGTGCCAGTGTGAAATAAGAACAGCATGAGAGACCAACAATAGCAAGGAGTGACTGCACAAAGATAAAGCATAGAAAGCCACAGGGAAAGGAGTCAGAGAAGGAGGAAAGGGTGGGTGGGGCTACGTTATGTACATCAGATCACACAACCAATGTCAATGTGGACAAGGTACAAGGGAGAGATCTCAACACAGACATGTATTACACATTGGAACATTTCACAATATAAACCTTACATAACATTCTTCATCATCTATGCTTCTAATTTTTCTTTTGTTTTAAAAAATATTTTACTTTTTCTTTACTGTAGAATGACACTATGACAATGTTCACAGTGAAGACAGTTCATGATTGTTATCTCAGGACTTGAACCGTTTTACTGCAGTCAACCAGTTCACACAGAGAAACAAAAACCAAGTCATCAAGGATACATTAAAACATAATACGTAGAGAACCATCAAACTGGCTTCATTTTAAGGATTACATTATAACATACATATAATAATACGTGACTAATATGTGAAATTTTTTTTTTTTCGCTTTTAAACACATGGCTCATAAAAGTTTACAAGAACATTTTCCTTCTTAATGAACAAAAAAAATAAAATGGTGTACAACATTAAATTTAGAAAATGTATAAAACCTGTTTACAGAGAATACAGACATACAGAATAAAACTCTTTACAGTTTGGTTCAACAATCTTCTTAGATCACCCTGACCTTCCTTCCCTCCTACAATGTTTTTTCAATATACAGTATATTGAGCTTACAAATGTTTACATTTAACACATTTTATTTTTGTTTAACTCCAAGAATTTGTTTGGTCAAATAAAATACAATTTCATGATAATACTTTTTGAGTGAGTGTTTTTTCATCAAGTACAGTCTACCGTAGTTTATAGACACACAAAAAGAGACATACAATGAATGAGCTTGGGACTGGGCTGAGGTTCAAAAGTTCAATGGGTGTGTCTGATTCAAATATCAAGTAAAGAGGGGAGGAAATGACAAGAAAAAATCCCACATTTTTTTTTTTTTTACTTTATGCCTCCATGTGTCTTGTGTACTAAGCCTCTGTGTCATCCCCTTCATGTCCTTTCAGGCGAAGTCTTGCAAAGTCTTCAAATATGAAATCATCATCTTTGTCCCCGTAGAAGGCTTCTCCACTATAATGGTATTAAAAAAAAAAGAAAGGAAAAGAAAAAAGTGTGTTAGTACAAGTGTTGGCTTGAGAGTAGGACGCAATAATCTTTATAGAAGGAGCATCTGTAATGTATAAGATAAGAGTCATTTAATGTCAGCAAACATTTTAACACTAACAGGGTAGTGTGTGACAGAGTTTATATTTTCATTTTTAAAAAGTCTTGATATTAAACTGGTAAGCGGGGAACTCATGCTGTGACTGTGTACACATATAGACACTATACACCCACCATATGTTTTTGTAGTTTTATCTATATGTTTATACATTAAAACTAAAACATTCTCTTCAGTAACTTGAATATCATGCACAATTCTAGAAGCACTGTTTTGTACTTCATTTTTTAACAACATTGTGGTCGACAGGGGCTGGCTCACTACTTTCTTTTGCCATGACATAAAAAGGGGATTGTGTGGCCAACACATTGTCTAGAAGCCTTTTCCCCCCAACCAATGTTGTAGGTTATCAGTCATAACTAAAAAAGGCTCAGGTCCAGATCTGGGGAAGAAGACCAGTGTATACCTGGAACTTGTAATATCCCTCCCATGCTCTTATCTTTAGACCAATCCTCTTTTATTTTTAATGTAAACATTTTGTTAAATACTGTAGTTAAATACACATTTAGTTTTATGAGTCAACCTAAAGCCATTCAGGGTCTGTTACTTATGTTTCAACACTGATTTAGTAATAGTATTATAGTGATGGATGAATGCAGGTTTAGTGATCTCCACTGCCATCATGCCACATCAACTGCATTAACACAGAGTTGCCTCCCATCAGGTGAGGAGGTAGGAGTAAAAGGGAGATTACTTACAATTTTTACTCTTTGCATTTTCTTTGGTAGGCATTAGAATAAACAACACAATTAGATAGTATACAATTCTAATCACAACATAGCTATATAAGCTGAATATAGTTTTTAAATCAACTATAATGGCATTTGTATAGCTGTATGGGACAAAATGACATGAGAGTTAAGGCACAAAATCAAACTTTCTAATGGTGTCCCTAGGGAGATAATTCATTGTAAATATTTCTCTCTCTTATAACACTTGGGATATGGTATCTGGCATACACAAGTGTTATAAGAGAAAATAATCCTAATAATACAAGTAACATCTCTTTAATAGGCTTGCTTAAAAAAACAACAACAAATTTTACTTGAAAACTGTAAAAATAAAGAGTTTCAGATAAATGCCTATGACGAATAATTTGTGTACTAAACAGGTTTCCCTTTAATTCTACATATACCAAGATGCTGTATTGAAATCAACCAAGCTCATCTCAAGGGATGGCAATGTCTGCTTTACATCAACGAACACACACACACACACATATACTTACTTTGTATCTAGCTGTATGAGATTGGTGTCTATTGGCACGTCGCCCCCTTCTGGCTGGGCAATACTGGCGGACCTGGATGGAGCAGGTGAGTCTGGGGGTTTTGGATGGGTCAAGGTGAAAGGTAGCTCAACGGCCAGTTCACTGGGAACAGAGGAAATTTGAAATGTCAATTGTTTTACTTTATCAAACAACACACAAAATAGAAATGGACACAAACGTCAATATATTCAAATTGTTAGTCTATCTTTTAAATTCATATGTTTTGTCACTGTAACTAAGTTTTATTACATTAAAACTAGCCCTTTATAAGAAGTTTTATTTTTTAAACTTTTTTTTCTTTCAATGTTTACACAAAATATAATTTTTATTTAGCTATCACATTATTCAAGTACCCAGTAGGCCTACTGATCCAATTGAATTAAAAACACATTTATTTTTAAGTTTACTATTAATACTATTAATAAAGCTTGGCTTCTTTTAAATGTTGCAGAATATAAGCAATTTTTATTATTAAAAAATAAAAGGAAGCATAAAAACCAACCAGTGGTTTGGTAAGGATGTAGAGGTCAGTTTGTTAAGGTCAGATAGGTAATAGAGATTTAGAATGGGATTAACTAGGTCTATATATATGCAAGCTAGCTTGTCAAATTGAACTTCATTATTTCTAACTCTTTACTGTCTAATCATACAGTGAGGAAAAGTGTCTTCAAAGGCCTTCAAATCTAACCTAAAGACCACGGTTCAAGGAACAGACACTCCATCTATGATGGGTGAAAAGTTATTTTGTTAGCAAATACCTTTTATTTATTCTTTTAGCTGAAATGGCAGAAAAGAAAGATTTCCTACCGTATATAGATATATTAAATAATCCCCGCCCACTAATGTCAAAATTATAATGTTTATAGCCTGACACCAGACCCTATGTCCTTCCTAGCACCTTCTGTGTAATGAGCACATATATTATTGTTGAAATGTATACATCACTGAAAGACATAATTAACTAGCCAGGGTTTAGAAATAATAAAAAGCAGTTACCCCAATGGCATTAAAATAAAAACATGAATAGTATAAAAACGAAAATCAAATCTTTGTATTTATTTCCAAACATGTGAATTGGTTTAGTGTTTTAAGCAATTTATTACTTGGAGATAAGAAGTGAGAAAAAAAAATGTTAAAAGAAAATTTTCTAGTGTTATTATCTAAAAACAAAGCATGCACATTTGTCAAAGTTAAAACACATCTTGTCATTGTGTTAGATAAATGTTTAAAAAAAAAAAAAAAGCAGACATAACAGAAAGGTGTTAGGAAGTCAGATTCAACACAAGGCTATTTTATGTAGGTCAGGGTTGTAAGGACAGACTCACTATTCCCATGCTCTGCAAAATGGGAGATACTGGACTAACAGTGAGAGTGGAGGGATGAATCTCTTTTGGGCGTGGTACAAGAATAATAAATTGTTTACTGAATGTATTTCTGTAGTCTGTACAATACAACTGTGTGCTTACAGTTACTAGCACATCCACAAGACAACAAATGAATGACCAGTTAGGACATATGATACACAATCTTCTGTGTTAATGTGGTTTACTCAGACCACCCCACCCACTTATTTAAATAAAACAAAAGAAAATATAAGTGCAGCTAATAATGCCTTGATTTTTTGAGGTTTTTGGCTTTCAATGAAATAAATATAAAGTTAGTGGAATACAGCTGCAGTGAGATGAAAGGGTGAGATCTATTGTAACACTTCCCTAAACACTCTGGCTAATCCCAATATTAACTCTGTTCATCTAAACATATAATAGATAGTGATGGAATCAACCAATTTTATGTGTTTTTTTAAACAATCAGGAGTGGGATAGAAAGAATGGATCATTAAAAAAATGTACTTATGCATATCATTGCCAGAAAAGGTCTAAAAATAAATATTTGGTAAGCACATTGGAAATGTAATAACAGAAATAATAAACACCCAATACCTTTATTGAATGGTTAAATCTATCATCTCATTAACTTAAGTTACATTAGAACACATCCTTCTTCTCAGTCTTGTGTATAATTTAAACTCAAGAATTAATATTAGACTATAAGAAAAGATGAGCTGGGTTAATCCAAATAATAAATAATGTACTGGAATGAAAGAAATAAATAAAAAGGTAATAAGAAAATATGAGCTTAGCTGTGATCAATGCCTTAGAGAGAAAACATTTATTTAGGATACATTTTTCAATTTTAAAAAAATTGGTTGTTGTTGTGATTACAAAGCACAGATGTAAGCTAAGCTTATTTACTGTCAAACCCTTTCTGTGATGTTTATGTATGTGTGTGTGTGTAATACATTGAAGCCAACATGTTGTTACCACAATGTAGGCAAGAGGGAATTTCAAGATCATCAACTCAAGGGTGTGCCAATAAATATACACAGACAATTTAACGGATCAGGTTCTAGTAAAAAAAAAAAGGAAGAAAAAAAAAAAGAAGGAAGAAAAAACACAACCCTCCCCTCTCCCTGCCCAACCAACTTGCTTTGTGCTTCGATCATTTGGGGGCCGTCTTCGAGGTATTAACTTTTGAAACCACATTCTGAAAATAGTTATGGTAATATCCTGAGATATAGGGAGTTAATGCTGAGCAAGTCTAGGAAAACTGACTTTGAAACAATTACATTAGTCAAATGTAAACAAGGTTAGTGTATTTTGCCATTCACAATTACTTGATCAAAAAACCAAACAAAAAAACAATCAGTTTCATTTTGTTTGGATGAATGAGACATTAAAAAGAAGCAAACAGTACATGAAGACAATGTGAACATGAGAGGGTGTAGGGTGTCTGTACATTGTTGTGTACACATGCCTGCAAGATAACAACAGTTAATGTCTGACATTGAAGGCTGACACCACCCTATAGCACTACAGTATTAGCTTATAGTATCTACAAATACACCAATCCCACTCCTTCCATAAAACAATACAGAATGGAACTTGCACACAATGATATTTACTCAGCTATTTTACAGGTTTCTCTACAGTTCAATTTCCATCTGGAAAAAACAAACAAGAACTGACCCCCTCTCCCCCCTTTTCCTCAACTAAAAAAGAACAACTTAAGAACAATCAAACATTCCCCTAATAAGGTTTTATTGCCCTTACAAAGCCTCAGTTATTAGAGAACACTAGTAAGCATCAAAACTTATATATATATATATATTTAGTCATCTAATATATTCAAGTTCAGCCACACTCAATGCAGAATGCCAAAATAATAATAATAATAATAAAAAAAGATAAAAAAACTCTCAATGTTCAATGGTTCCCAACTTTGGATAAATTCTTGTACCAACAAGGTCATAATGTGCTCATGGACACTTATATCTAAGCATTGTTTTAGAACCATTGTCACACAGAGACTGGTAACTTTAAAAAAAGACACTGGAAAAAGCCAAAAGACTAATCTGTATACATTTTCACAAGCTGGGAACCACTGAATGAGATGATTAAATTTTCTACACATGGTACAATACAGGGTGTCTGGTAGACAATTATAAAATAAAAGCATCACATTAATGACTTCATTACATCAGTGGAATACACACAACCACATGTTTTCAATATTTTCCTTTTTTTTAGTCCGCTATATCTTTGCAGTATGTAAATAGACTTGGGTATGGAATAATATATTGTAATAATGTAATGAAATCATTATTCTTATAGAACTATCTATGCTACAAATGCACTTAATTCAAGATGTATTCTGACCCCCAAGCCTGTGCTCTACTTACCCAGAACCAAATCCCATGATTAGTTTCACCTTCACCCTGTAGGAGACAACTATTCCTAGACTCTCTTTCTGACTTTTTTCTGTCATGCTGTGGACGGGAAGATGTAAAGAGTTGACGATACCTGCAGATTATGACTCACATACACTGAGAACTAGTTGGCGATACCTGCAGATTATGACTGACGTACACTGAGAACTAGTTGATGATACTTGCAGATTATGACTGACATACACTGAGAACTAGTTGATGATGCTTGCAGATTATGACTGACATACACTGAGAACTAGTTGACAATACCTGCAGATTATGACTGACGTACACTGAGAACTAGTTGATGATACTTGCAGATTATGACTGACATACACTGAGAACTAGTTGATGATACTTGCAGATTATGACTGACATACACTGATAACTAGTTGGCCATACCTGCAGATTATGACTGACATACACTGAGAACTAGTTGACAATACCTGCAGATTATGACTGACATACACTGAGAACTAGTTGACGATACCTGCAGATTATGACTGACATACACTGAGAACTAGTTGACGATACCTGCAGATTATGACTGACATACACTGATAACTAGTTGATGATACCTGCAGATTATGACTGACATACACTGAGAACTAGTTGACAATACCTGCAGATTATGACTGACATACACTGAGAACTAGTTGACGATACCTGCAGATTATGACTGACATACACTGAGAACTAGTTGGCGATACCTGCAGATTATGACTGACATACACTGAGAACTAGTTGACGATACCTGCAGATTATGACTGACATACACTGAGAACTAGTTGACGATACCTGCAGATTATGACTGACATACACTGAGAACTAGTTGGCGATACCTGCAGATTATGACTGACATACACTGAGAACTAGTTGACGATACCTGCAGATTATGACTGACATACACTGAGAACTAGTTGACAATACCTGCAGATTATGACTGACATACACTGAGAACTAGTTGATGATACCTGCAGATTATGACTGACACACACTGAGAACTAGTTGACAATACCTGCAGATTATGACTGACATACACTTAGAACTAGTTGATGATACTGCAGATTATGACTGACACACATTGAGAACTAGTTGATGATACCTGCAGATTATGACTGACATACATTGAGAACTAGTTGACAATATCTGCAGATTATGACTGACATACACTGAGAACTAGTTGACGATACTTGCAGATTATGACTGACATACACTGACAACTAGTTGATGATACCTGCAGATTATGACTGACACACATTGAGAACTAGTTGATGATACCTGTAGATTATGACTGACATACACTGTGAACTTTAATTAAAAATGATTAAAACTCAATATATGAGCTTCAGTGCAACTATACTCTTAATTCATTAACATAAACACAAGTAAGAGCTTTTCTCCGCCAAATGTTTAATACCAATGCTCGATGTCTATGCATCAATATTTTCAATTCTTTAAAATTTGGCTGATAGATTGATACAAAGCTTTATGAATTATGCATTTGTTTCATAAACATGTATTTAGCTATTAGAAAAATGTCATCCTTCTCTGACTAAATCAAAAGTTTCAATGTAAGGTTTGTTTATACAGCTCATGCAATACTAACAATAGAAAACCTTATTAACTGTAGCCTCTTTTATTTTTTGGTTTTTAAATACTGGCAAATAGGTTAGCTCAAATGTTTCTACAATTGTAGCACACTCAGAGAATGCATGGATAGCACAATACTTTCCTAAACTCAAGCTGGATGTACTCTTGAAGTTCCATAACAATAATCAACTTAATCAGGATTAGAGATCATTAATCTTATCAATCTAGAGTCAACTGCTTGTATAATAACTAATGAATTACAGTCAAAGGAAACTATAGATCTATGCTTATATGTGTAGCTAATACTCTACCAACATTAGTTTGATATTTGTAAAGACATTCAATGTATGTCAAACAAAGACTCACATAGTGGATGAAGCAAGGTTGGTGTCCTCATGCTTCAGTTTGCCATCTAAGGCCAGTCCCCGCTTGTCTCGGTTGTTCAGGAGCAGTGGGGTCAGATGGTAGACTTTGCAGAATCCAGTCTGACTTGGCTGAATGGGAAATCCTTCTCTAATGTGGAAAAAACATTGTAAGAGTAATTAAAGAAAAGGCTAATGGGGAAATCAATCTATCAAGACAGCAAACAAAGTGTGTGAATTAAAAATGATAAATTCTAGGAAGTTATACAATAGAAAAGGGAATAACTTTCAGTTTATTAATTTTAGTCCTTTGTTATTTGTGTTCTTAGCTTGTAAACATTGTATATGCACACAACAAATTATGTTTTCAAATATGACTATATTAACATTATATTACAGTAAAAATACAATAAAATTGAAATGGTTTAATTCTATAATATTTAACTGTTTTTTTTAGCCTGAGAAAAGCCTGACTGGCTAAATGGATGTTCTAGTATAGAGTGTTAAAAAACATTTCATGGACTAGATCTTGGTAATACTTAGTGACACAGAGTTTAAGAACATTTCAAATGTGAGGGTTTAATATAAGCATAACAGTAAACAACTTTACACAGTGCTTCTCAACATTTGTTAGCACCATACCCCACTTTGAATCTGAGCTCTGTTAAATTTAGGTGTTTAAATGGAGTGAGGTACTGTATTTTATTATATCATTTCTATCAATCACTATCAATCTCTATAAATGCATGTGTGGATTTGTATACACAAGAAGAAAATTTTTACAAATTCCCAGACAACACCAAAACTGTGTGCAACACATTTTGATAAAAACACAGACCCATATAAAAGGAACCACTGCTTGGTGACTTACTCGCTCTCGAACTCTGCAACTGTACATTTATACTGCGCCGTGGAAAACAAGCAAATGTCAGCAAACTGCCGTACTGTGCACATGTGATGAGGGAAAAAAAAAATAGATACAGCCATCTAACAAATACATCAATATGAAATGTGATACAAACAATTGGATTCAATAAGTGAAGCAGATGCACAGTCTAGATGCAGGACATTGTTGTACATTTAAAACCTGCCAGCCTCCGAGGATAAATATAGAATTAGTTTTATACAGGTAACTTGCATTTTTAAGCAGTTATTATATGTTTCATAAGGACTGTTCTCCACTCTCCATTGACAAGTGTGCCTGGCCAAAGTCTCTCTGTTATTCCATGGTAAAAAAAATAGATACTTTATCTTATGTGTTACTAACCACAAGTATTACTTCCTAGAATTATCTGGGGTTAAAGCATTGTCTTACATTTTGATCAAGGTTTTTAAATTGATTTCATCCTGACTATTTCAAGGCTAGGCCTAAGAACCATAAAAGATGAAAGAACATTTATATGAATTTGTCAATGCAATTAATCAAGACAGGTTTTTTTTTTTTTTAGTCATTCTGAATATTTTGTTAGATTATTGTATTTTAAGTTAGAATGTTTTGTTTCATTTATTATTGAAACTAATTTTAATGAATAATTATTTCTATAAAAAATACAAATAATAGTGTAAAAAAACAACAACAGCCAATTGTAACTTTATCTCAGATTGAGTGAGACAAAATAAACATGGAGTCAATTCATTAGATGTAGAAAATAGACAAGTCTGGAATATTTAACATTAGCTTAGACTTTAACTTCATATTTCATAGTACAGAATCTGTTTTCTATTTCAAAAGTAGGTCTATTTCATATTTATATAAAAAGTTCTACTGAAGTAAAGACAAATTTAAATTTTAAAAGCCATATCTGAATATGAGAGATAAAAAGTCTGTATATTAAAAAAAAATATGAGTAAATTCCTTATTTCATTGTAAAGTTGTATTCCTATAAAGATGTAAAAATCTCATTAATGGCTGTTAATTAAGTTATCTAAATGAAAATTAGTTGGACTTCAATACCTACTTGATTCTATTTGGCATTTACAGGTAGGTTTTTATCAGAGGACAAAATTATAATGCACTAACTTTCTATAGTGCAAAAGTAATAAAGCATTGCATGACTTTCTCTCTAATTTAACAGATGTTATTTATTTCAATGACTATAACTGTTACTGTAACTACTTTCAAGTTAAATATACCTCCTGAATAAAGTACTTTGTTACAATGAATTTTTGCAGAGATAAAATCTCATCCCAAATACAGACCTTTTAAAACATAGTTAATTATACACATGTGTAAACGTTCATTTGTAATGTTATCATCGTGATCCTATTTGGCTCCATATTGCCAATTAACAATAGTTTCAATACTTCTAAATGCAAAACAAAGTACAAAATAACAATCAATTGATCAATGTGAACTATTAAAGCTTAGTGATAGACCAAACAACAATGACTGATATACTGTGAATTTCAAGAGTGAAAGCGTCAGCTAGTGAAAATGGCAAATTGACTGATTCCATTGATGAAACAAGACTATTTATTCAGTGAAGGACTGAATTTGTGAACATATTCCTTAGAGAGGATACAGACACCAGCCTGGGAATGTTACACAACATCTTTTGCGTAAGTCTTATCCTGTAGAATAAGTGTAATACTGTAGAATAAGTGTGATACAGTAGAACAAGTGTGATATTGCAGGACGCATGTGATACTACAAAGTAAACATCATATTGTAGACAAAATTGCAACATAGTTTTCAACTAGCACAATCTCTGTTGACCCATTGAACCCATGTTAGCCCAGAATGGATGATATTAAATGAACAATGAACATAAGATGTGTGCTTTGTAAGGAGGAAGCTATAAATTATCTCTCAATAAAAAGATTAACTCAACAAATGACATTCAAAGCCTATAAAAGATTTCATTTGCAGAATTTTCTTTCGTTGTTGTAAGCAATTTACTACCAATCTAAAAACAATAAAAGAAAATAAGCAAACCTATGAAAAGATTTATTATTGTGTTTCAGTGTAATGCAGAAAGTGATCCTTATCTAGGTCAGTGATAACAATCAGAAAGAGGCAATATTCATTTAATTTGTGTGTCTGACTAACATACCCATGAGGTGAAAGAATAAAGGCAAGAGAGTGGCCTTGAAGGAAAAATTCTGGTCAATAACATATAAAACAACCTAGCAACTCAGCTGCAGCAGGCATCGTCAGAAATGTTTGCACCGAAACACACATACTGAAGGCTGAACAGTAAAACAAAAAAGAGGTAAAATGGAGAGACATGAGACTCACAGGAACTCCTGCTCCACCAGCATAAAGGTGGTTGAACTCTTGTCATACAGAGCCAACTCACAATCCTGGTAGACTGCACAATGTTACAACCAAGTCAACATTCAAATATAATCAATACATAATTTGTAAAACCTAAGTTCCTTTTTAAAAAAAAATTATTCTTCAGGTTTCAAGAAAAGCTATATGGGATTAAATAAGTTTCTGATTTTCCTAAAAAATATTTCTATATCATAGAAGTAAACTGTAACAATGTTACTTTCCAATCAGAAATGATTTAACATGTAAAGACCAAACAAGAATGAAACCATACTGGTGTTTATATTTCAATATTTCTTTTCTATCACATGTTATATTCATCATGTGTGTAAATAACTTGAGCCACATTAGTGGTTATATTTCAATATTTCTTTAATGTTATATTAATCATGTGTGTAAATAACTTGAGCCACACTAGTGGTTATATTTCAATATTTCTTTAATGTTATATTCATCATGTGTGTAAATAACTTGAGCCACATTAGTGGTTTATATTTCAATATTTCTTTAATGTTATATTCATCATGTGTCTAAATAGCTTGCACACTATGCATACCCTTTTCTTGAAATATTCATTTCAATTCAGTTTGGTAATACAAGATTTCAAACTGATCATGTAAACACACACAAAATAAAAGCTAAAGCTTTGTGATACTGTAACATTAAAGATATATACAACAGTCTGTAATGAGTTTTTCTAGCTGTAATAAGCTCACTCTGGTGATGTGGATAATACTGCACAGAAAAAAATCCTTGAGTTTGTGTGCTGATAAAGCATGCATGAGAGCAACATGATCACTGACCTACCACCCCCTCCCTCCACCATCCCTTAACTGGCACCTGGCAAAAAAACATTAACACTCATATGTAAAGCATGTCTTCTTCTTACTTGTGTTCTTTAAATTTTTAGTATTAATGTTCTGTAGTAAGCCACTGGACTAGAATAAAAACAAATAGTTGTGCCAACACATTGTAATAAACAAAAAATGGTGTGGTAAAGGTGAAAGGTTACCTGAGATTTTGATCTTTTTCACAGTCTTGTTGGTGTTGTTGTCTACCAGGACATTGATGGCAATACTCTCACCATGGTAGTATTTCTGGATAATGGAAAGTCTCTATATGTTTACTATCAGTTTATTGAAATCAACTTCTACTGTAGTACTTACCTAAACATTGTTTTTATCACTAACATATCTTAGGATATAATTTCTACACAAATTGTCTTTCATTCAAAGTATTTTCTTTTAAACATTGAGTAATTATTGGGTGGACAAGGAGCACTGTGTTTGGTTGCTATTCTGAATGTCTCAAAAATGACATGATGTTTTCCTTGGTCTAGAGTCACTAGCAGACTAACCAGCCCCAAATGGGTGCCTGATTTCAATGATAGGGTAAAGAAAAGGTGTGTTCAATGTGCTTGCTACACAATCCCATTGTATACTTTGCTATGTTATTTGTAGAAATGTAAAGAGCCCAAAAGGGTTACTACGAGCCACACACAAAATGACAATTAAAAGTAAAAAGAAAATATGAGAAATTTGAACCCACAAAGCTAGTATGAAGATAAAAAAAAACCCACACAATAGAAAGGGGAACAACTAGGTTTGGGATAATTAAATTGGGTTAAAGTTTATTCAAGGGAGCTAAATAGTTTTTAGAAGAAATAGATAATGGAAAGAAAGTAGTCCTTGTCCAATCAAATTATTGCCCATGTACTTTTAAACTAAAACCAATATGTCATAGTTCATTTCAAAATGGGTAAAATATTATATTTTTTATTATAAAAAAATAATGTCTTAAATTTATAGATGAGAATTTTTTTTTTTTAAAGCAACAAAGTTTGATGGTCATGCTTATCTGTTAATGAGTTGTAATTCAAATTTGTACACTGTATAACTTAATTATTCAATATATGATTGGGCTGTTACTTTAACTTTATTGGTGACTTATTTGTCATCACATTTGTTAAATTGGGCAAAGATGTGATTACTAAAGTGTACTAATTACAAACTTATATGAAAGACTGTTCAATGATGTCTCTAGTGTTTCAAATAATCTCAATAGACGAGATTTTCTTTTGTTTAAACCTTCAATTCATCTTTTGATGAGCAGCAACCAGAAGTTTTATTTGATACCTTTATTGGAAGTAAACGAAACTCACTTCCTTATCAAGTGATGCCTCTAGCCTGATGCTTCCAGGACTCATGATGAAGTCTTTGACTGCTTCCGCATTGGGCTGAGGGGCTGGCTCTTCGGGGGCATAAGTAAGTTTGCGAATGGCAAGTCTCACAGAGTTTCTGTTGGTGCATTTACAGAGGAGAAAAAAAACAACAGCAAAAACATTTACTTTGACATCATAGCAAAGTGACTTTATAAATGACCAATCAAGATTATAGTGTGCGTTAAATTATTAACAATAAACCAATTGATCAAATCTTTAATATTTTATAATCAATGAATACTCATTCATTTAACAATCAATTGCACTGACTTTCCTTAAAAGTAAGTAAGAGTACAGAACTTTACACATTTCGGTTTTACTGTAAATGAGAAAGCACAGAAAACCCTTTCAATTGTTACAGTTTAGGCAATACTGATTTTAAACAAAGAATAAAGTTGCTAGCCTTTTGTGTGGTTTCTCATCAATGTTGTCTGCCACAAATGTTTTCAGCTCATAGTCAACACCACAGGGCTGAAACAGTAGTAAGTAGAACAGTAATGTATGAAAAGTATAGCATAAAGTGTCATGCTTTAGTCCACCCCATTAATTGTTTGAATACATAGTGATTGTGAAAACGTGTAGATATACTGAAGGTCTGAGAAAGAAAGACTTGTGAATTACCTTGCCTGTGTCTCCAGGAGCAGGCTGAAGTGTCACAGAAGCTGGAGAGTTGGGTGGAAGCTGAGGAATACAAACACACCAAGTTGTATATACATTATATAGTAAATAGATATGGGGCCAGGTGTTTTAGTAGCTGGGGCTGGGTGCTATTAGGTGGGTTTCAGGCTCTATTAGGTGGGTTTCAGGCTCTATTAGGTGGGTTTCAGGCTCTATTAGGTGGGTTTCAGGCTCTATTAGGTGGGTTTCAGGCTCTATTAGGTGGGTTTCAGGCTCTATTAGGTGGGTTTCAGGCTCTATTAGGTGGGTTTCAGGCTCTATTAGGTGGGTTTCAGGCTCTATTAGGTGGGTTTCAGGCTCTATTAGGTGGGTTTTAGGCTCTATTAGGTGGGTTTCAGGCTCTATTAGGGCAAGCCTGTAACATTTTAAAGAAAACATTTGAGAAAACCCTTTTGGCTACCCAGATATAATTGGAACCCAACATGAAAGGCAGCTAGGCATTGTGCAGGTAACACAATCCCTTCATATGCTATAGTTGATAAAACTGGAGAATCAATGTGGCCTACAGCCATTCAAGGTGTAAAAGAAACTTTACTTTCACTCAATACTTATCTGCATCTTGTCAATAACTACGGTAATATTTTAAAATTAAAAAGAAATTCAGAACTCAGGAAAAAATGCAGTACAAATTTACAAGAATGAAAGAAAATGTATTAGACTTAAACAAAAATTGGAAGAAGGCTAAAAAAAAAGGTGACCTTACAATAGAGATAATTACAAAATGTTTTGTTTTTTTTCATTCTGGGTTGTTATGAAAAATAAATCTATAAAGATATTCAAGTAAATAAGAAATGATTTGCTTTAAAAAGAAATACCTCAAAGAAAAAAGGATAGGCATTTGGTCCTAACTTCTTTATTAGACGTTCCTGTAACCGGGTCAGTGGCTTGGATTCTTTGGCATCTTTCAGGGGTGGATAAACCTGGACAAACAAAATTTCATAAATTTAAACAATCAATGATTTATTGGAAATACAAGTTTGTCTGTATATCACATTAGTAAAGGGCAGATTAAAGGTACAGTAGAAGTCCGATAATCCGGCACGTTCGGGACCGGCTCGGTGCCGGACTACCGAAAATTCCGGTCTATTGGGCGGTGCCCCTTCTTTTTAGTGTAGGCTTTGCCCTAAAACAAGTGTACTTTGTTTTTTTAACTACATACATACATAAATCGTAATTATAAGAACAATTAGGTTAATAATTAAACTACAAATACAGTATGCAAATACAACAAAGTTTGTTTTACATTTCATATAATGTATGTACACGTACTGTAAAACATATTTCACTTAGATTTAAAAAAGTCACGAATGTCTTTTTGTTTTCTTGACTTTTGGCGTTTATTATAAAATTTATTTCTAATGATATATAAATAGAATAAACCCAACTCACCCACCTAATTGCAGACATTGCCCCTGCCCAAAAGAAACTGTAGACCACTTCCTGCTTGAATGTCCTGAGCTAACCGACCTCAGATACACTCTGCTTCCCCTTCAACCTACCATTACCAACACACTATATAGCAGTATTGAACAACTGAAAAAAACATGTAAATATGTTTGTCTGGCATTGACTGCAAGAGAGCAAACAGCTCTGCAGACTGGCTAATAGAAGAAGAAGAATTTCTAATGATATGGAAATCCATAATTTCTGAAGCACTGTAGCTAGTACTAGCCTCAGCAAAAGAGATAAACTTATTTAGTGATTCTGCAGCTTCTGCCCAGCTGATTTTTTCCTTTACTTCCGTTTCGGCACCTGAGTCACTTTCTTCAAGATTTTGAGTAGGCTGAGGGTTTACTACACTGTTGATAATGTTCTAATCTGTTAGTTCTTGTTCAACAGGCTCATTCTCGTTCATTAAAACATTTCTCTTCTCACCTTTTTCTAGCCGTTTGATGATTTCTAGTTTCTGATTGAGAGTCAGTGTTACGTGTTTTCGTTTCTCTCTTTTTAAACTCGAAGGCTTAGGTTTTGAAAACATGGTCACTGTACAGTTTCAAAAGTTACGTAGGTCACTACAGATGTACATGTACTGTATTACAGTAGAGAGTGCTGAGACACAGTTTACTGCGATGTGAAAGGACACAAAACAACAACGCACAAAAAAATGTCGAAGACACTTCATGATTGATTAACTGTGCTGCACTGCACCTGTATTTGTTGTGACAGCTGAGACTAGCCAGCCGCTAATTGTTTCCGAACAATACCGAGCGCTTCCGGATGATCCCGAACTACCCCGAAAACGTCCAAATAGCTCTCTAGCGTTTTTATTTGCTTTAAAGACACACTTTTGGAGAAAACCAAAATTTTTACAATTTTCCGGAGCGATGCCGGACTATCGGGCATTCCGGACTGTTGGATGCCGGACTAATGGACTTCTACTGTATGTTGAATTTCATATGGTCATGTTAAATTTCTAATATAATGCATATATCTTTAAACAACATTCAGTACATTATAGAAATAACTTGGCTAGTTCATGCCAAAATAAATAACTAGATAACAAACTATTTTTAAAATCTGCAAGCCACACTTGCATGTATCAAACAGGTAAATTTTGAGGTAAAATAAAATAACAGGTCAGAAAATCACTTTGAAGAAATGAAGCTAAAAAAAGAAAGAAATCATTTCTATCATCTAAAGCCAGTTCCAAGATATTCAGGTAATTTAATATCATCAAAAATAGAGTTTTTTAAAAAGGTGATGAAAAAATATTGGCATTACAACTTAGGCATGCATGTTTATTTTACAATACATTTTTCTTGCAAGTTATTAAATATGTGATTGTTCAAAAATTAAAACAGACAACGTGTAAAAAAACAAAAACAATTTTCTGACTGACACACACTGGGGAAAAGACATTTCTATTAAGACGTGTAAATTATAATTTTTTGTTATGGGAGAACAGCGTTGCATTATATCTTTTTCACAGACCTCCAATCGTATGCATCCTAGCATTTCTATTGTAAAAAAAATATAACATACTAAACCTACCAAGCTATCACATAAAACCCAACAATTTCTTAGTTTTACAACAAACATAAAAGCTTAAACATGTAAACATAAACCCACACCTGCCTCCTGTGTTTAATCAATTGATCTCAATAAGGTGGACAGAATAATATCGAACAATGTCTAACCACACACCCTCCCCATCACATCTAGTTTTATTATTATTAAGTATGTTGAAAGAAAAGCTAGCAAATCAAAAACAAAACAAGTATGTGACATTTGAGAAACTTAGAAAAAATCTTCCTTTTTGTCTCCTTTTCTTTTTACTTATTCTTAGAAATTGGAATTTGAAGAAAAAAGAAACAATAAAAATAAAAAAAAACACTATAGTAAAAAATGATTCATTCATGAGTTTTTGTTCATTCAATCTTTATGCCAATTGTAATTGAAAAGTTGAGAGCCAATGAAAAGAAAAAAAAATTATTTAATCAAGACAAACATTTGGCTGACACAGAACCCAACAATGTAGCAGATATTTTTAGTTGGGTCAGGGCTTAAAAACACCATCTCTAAGCAGACAGCAAAAATAGGCATTAACCACACAACAGACCTCCCCACCACCCCTCTCTCCTGGTCAGATCTCACTTCTATTTTGTCTCATAGTGTTGTTCAACCTGCCGCTAAGATGGTAATCCACCGGTCACTGACCTGCATAGAGGACAGGTAGAGGTCCTTCCTGAAGGTGAGGCCAAGCACATCCAGGTCTTCGCGTCCATAGCGGAAGGCAGCCAAAATGTGGGCAAACACCTTCCTGTCTTTAAGGTATTCTGGATCAACCAAGATGACTCCATCTGTGAAATCAGCAAAACATTCTCGTCAATTTATACAAGAAGGCAAACAATGTTTCACATTTATAACATACAAGCCGGTATGTGCCCGGTCCTCCGAACCGGCTAAAAGTTATGTTTACATACACTCTAACTGCTAGAGCAGTTATAATGAGATTGCCCGCACGACCTACGACACGAATTTAAACGTGAGGTAATTTTGTATTTTCCCGCTACAACATAAATTACCCGTTAAAATCATTACCCATTACCCATTATAACAATTAAAAAATTGCCCGCTATAAATTACGAAGCAAATTAAAACGTGAATATATTTTGTTATATTCATTGATAAAGAACATTCGACAGTACTTTTATTTTTTTAAAAATGATTGTTTGATATATTTTTTTACGACAAACATTAAGTCTCAGACCTATGTTGTGTTGTTTTTGTTATTTGCTATTTATTTTTTTATTGTTGCTTTGGAAGCAAACTTAGAATTAATTTTTCTATTCAACATGTAAAACTACAACAAATGAAACCAATAAGAAATAAAGAAGAAACATTTTTTTTTAAAAATTGTGTTCAATGTAATCGCATAATGATATTTTACATACACTTTATCTAACCATGGAGTTATAATGAGATTGCCAGCTACACAGTTAATATATAAGGCAATTAATAAAACCTTGCCCGTTAAAAAGTTTATCGATGTATACGTCACAAATTTAAATGTGAATGACATTTTTTACGCCCGCTACAACCGAATTGAACTGAAACGTTAAATATTTCCCTCTTGAAACGAATTGAAACGTGAAATATTGCCATCTAGAAAGATTTTAATGCGTATAGGCTCGCTACAAACGAATTGAAAAAGCTAAAAGTTATGTTTACATACACTCTAACTACTCAAGCAGTTATAATGAGATTGCACGCAACAACTACTAGTTTATATTTCGTATACGACACGAATTAAAACGTGAATATATTTTGTTCTATTCATTCATAAAATACATTAGCAAACATTGAAGCAAAGTTAATTTTAAATGAATACGCAAAATTTGATGACGTCATAACAAAAAGCTGGCTAGCTATCTCTGCGCAAACTTTGATGACGTCATCCTGAAAAAAATCTCAACGCCATCCTTTTTTTTTCTTTTTTTAGCGCAATCGATCGAAAAAGTATAAAAAGTTGGAACGGCAAATTCAACATGAACCCAAAATATGTCGTTTTATTCGCGTTTTTTTACCAAACTGACCACTGCGGTCATTTACATTTTTTTAAAACCTTGACAGTGTTCACCGCCGTAACGCAAAGAATATTTGTAGCAAATTTCACGTTTTTATGTCCAGTATTTAAAAAGATTATGCGGTATGTACATACCCAGCCAGCCAGCCACATACATACATATTCCTTTTGAGATTTATATATATACAAGATTGACCAATAAGTAAAGAATAAGTAATACATAGTTGATCAGTATCATATGACTATGGTATACAAGGGGATTGCCAGCTCAATGCCCTGCCATCTTTATATTCCCCAACTAGTGCCAGAGCTGTGTACTTTTCAGGACATCACCCAGACCAAGGCATTTAGTCAGAGACCTCCAGAATGGCATCCAAAACTATGACCTCTGGATCTTCTACAAACCTCCCCTTGCCTCCAAGCTTTCCAGCTGCCCAAGTTCTACACCATACAAGAATTCCCCCCCCCCCCCCCAAAGACATGAGATTAGTTCCTAAGTCTTCTGTCAGTCTGGGGTCAATACACACTTCTGTACCCATGAGCCTCAAAGCTGGCAAAGTGTTTCAACCACCAGTTCTTGGAGACGGTTCCTGGAGCCAGACTAGCTCCCGGAGCCAGACCAGCAGGCTATTGTATGGGACTGCAGTCACAGTCACCCTATGCCCCTCCCCATTCTCATAAGTGGGTCAACCCCCAAGGGTTGGAGCTAAGATGACTTTCTCAACCTTTGCCTGCATAAAGGGCATTGCTTTACACCACCTATCTTAAACCTAAATCTAAGGAAGAAATCTCTGTTGGGATTGGTAAAAGCAAGACAAGGAGTGTCTCACATGCAATGCCCTTGAGTTCATTCAGGACTTAAGAACGGGGTAAATAGAGACTTGGTCATTCAGATTAGTGCTAGTTGTGTGGACTTGTCAGAAACATGTCAATTTAATAAAATGGCGGTTGGGTTTCCCATATGAAGTGTGAAGATCTCCATCCACCCAGACTAAGCTCTGGCACAATAGTGAGTAAGAAGACAGTGGATGTTAAAAAAGATACTGGGGCATTCAGAATTTCAGATCCTTAATGCCTGCTTCATTAGCTTATAACCAGCTTGGGCAAATGTGGTCTTGGTAGTCACATGCAACTAGTCATGCTGCTAAAAATGTTTATTTTTTTATTATTTTTTTTATCATTTAAATTTAGAAACAATAATTTTGCATCACATGTCTTTTAATTGTATACATATCTGTGTCTACTTTACATTGGTTACTTAGCACCAGTGCTTTTTTTGTAAAAAAAATAGGTGCGGGTACTCAGTGATGGATTGCCTAACTTTTAAAGCAGTTTAGCATTTTATATTTTAATTCTTATTGCGCGCAATTTTAAAATAATTCAATTTTAACAAATTAATAATATAATAAATTAATAATAAACGTTAAAATACAAGAAAAGTCATAATTTTTTCCCCACATTGAAAAAGGTACCGGTATGCCGTACCGGTGCGTACCCTCACAAAAAAAGCACTGCTTAGCACTAAGACTTGTGTATAATATGTAGCTATATTAAATTAAATTAAAGTTGAATTTTGATGTATGTGTCAAGTCTTTAATTTATGAAAAACCAAAATGCAGCTGTCATCAACCTTATGTGTGCTGAACACTAAGTACATTTTAATGGAACCTTGGTATTTCTTTCAAATATAATCATGACCTATAAAAATATAAACTGGTGTTTGCCTTACCTATAGGGTCTATATGAGACAGGTGATCTATAAAGTCTCTCTTTCCCAAATATGTTGTAATCTACAATAAGTTAAAAACAAGAAATGATTAGATCAATACTGAAAATAGTGAAAATAGGCTAAGTCTATGCATAATTGAATTCATATAATCAAATACATAAAAAGATGGTTCTGTGAACTAGTGCCTGAGGAACATGTTATTCGAGTAATACTGCCCGAGGAACATGTAGATTGTGAAATACTGCCTGAGGAACATGTTGTTTGTGAAATACTGCCAAAGGAACATGATTGTGAAATACTGCCTGAGGAACATGTTGTTTGTGAAATACTGCCTGAGGAACATGTTGTTTGAGTAATACTGCCTGAGGAACATATTTGTGAAATACTGCCTTAGGAAGATGTTGTTTGTGAAATACTGCCTGAGGAACATGTTGTTTGAGTAATACTGCCTGAGGAACATGTTGTTTGTGAAATACTGCCCGAGGAACATGTAGTTTGTGAACTACTGCCTGAGGAACATGTTCTTTTTTGTATTACTGCCTGAAGAACAGTTTGTGTAATACTGCCTGAGGAACATGATTGTGAAATACTGCCTGAGGAACATGTTGTTTGAGTAATACTGCCTGAGGAACATGTTTGTGAAATACTGCCTGAGGAACATGTTGTTTGTGAAATAATACCTGAGGAACATGTTGTTTGAGTAATACTGCCTGAGGAACATGTTGTTTGTGAAATACTGCCCAGGCAACATGTAGTTTGTGAACTACTGCCTGAGGAACATTGTGTAATACTGTTTGTGTAATGCTGCCTGAGGAACATGTTTTTTGTGTATTACTGCCTGAAGAACAGTTTGTGTAATACTGCCTGAGGAACATGTAGTTTGTGAACTACTGTCCGAGAAACCTGTAGTTTGTGAACTACTGCCTGAGGAACATATTCTTTGTGTAATACTGCCTGAGGAACATGTTTTTGTGTAATACTGCCTGAGGAACATGTTCTTTGTGTAATACTGCATAAGGAACAGGTAGTTTGTGAACTACTGCCTGAGGAACATGTAGTCTGTGAACTACTGCCTGAGGAACATGTTCTTTGTGTAATAAGGAACAGGTAGTTTGTGAACTACTGCTTGAGGAACATGTAGTCTGTGAACTACTGCCTGAGGAACATGTATTTTGTGAACTACAACCCGAGGAACATGTTCTTAGTGTAATACTGCATAAGGAACAGGTAGTTTGTGAACTACTGCCTGAGAAACATGTAGTCTGTGAACTACTGCCTGAGGAACATGTTCTTTGTGTAATACTGCCTGAGGAACATGTTATTTGTGTAATACTGCATAAGGAACATGTAGTTTGTGAACTACTGCCTGAGGAACATGTAGTTTGTGAACTACTGCCTGAGGAACATGTAGTTTGTGTAACATGTATATGTCTATATATATAAAGTAGCTTGTATATATATAACGCACTAAGTGTATCAGCATGGAGATCCTTATGTGTTAAAAGCCACTCAAACAACGGTATTAGGTTGACAAGTCAAAGACATTAACTGTTCTCACGCAAAGCTCAAGTTTCCTTTTAACATTTTCTTCGTTCTTGTAGTGTTTGAAGCCAGCCAGTGAGATTGTATGTGTATGTGTGTGTTTAAGTAGTGCTATGATATCAGTAACACTTCTTTGACATTGCCTTACTTTTTACTTTCTTAGTTACTTTTGACTTTTTTTTAAATGAACGTATGTTATAAAAAATATCCATGACTAAACATGTGATGAAAACATGAACATAATATAGGTACACGTTGTATTTGTTGCGAATCTGAGAGTGTATGATTGTGTGTGTGTGTGTCTATTAGCGTCATAGAGAGAGATAGAGGGGGATCTGAGAGAGTTGAGGAGGGAGGGACGGGTAGTGCTGAATAATATCTGATACTTTAGTATTGGGCCTCTTTTAGACCATTATGGGCTGTAAGGCCAGCGAAGCTGTTTCTTTGACCACAGTACTCGAGGGGGCATTTTGTTATCATCATACATGACCCTAGTGTGTGCCTTTCTTATTAACTTCATCACAACAACATTGGGAAAACCAACTTTTAAAGCCAGACCTAAAGGACATTTGATACCATGACAACATCATTGACAGTATAAATAGACATAAAAGGTATCGTTGGCTGCTTTTAAAACACAGTTTTGTGTCTTTATGAATTTGGATAGCAGAACTTTGGAAATTGATTGTGTATTAGTATTAGAAGAACTAATTCTTAACAGCCAGAGAGAGAGCAGAATCAATGATTCGATCCGTTTCGTCTTAGACAAAATGAGTGACCCGGACTCACTGCTACTTATAAACACATGTACATAATTCTATGTACATTATGGACTAGCTGGGTAGGATGAAAAGAAATGGACGAGTTACTTCCCATCATGACAGTATGTCTGGAATCAAATCGGAAACGCCACACACAAAATGAATGCGTGCATGTGTAGTGATGAGAAATATCTTTTTTGCTAAACATAAATGACTTTCCTTCTTGTAAAAAAAAGAAAATCGTATTGCCGAGTACGTAATACTGGGGACCATTAAACTTCTGCATGTAACTATCACAAGATGGCGTCTACAGTTGGTGCGTGCATTACGGTTGGGAAGATGGTGGATTTTAAACCAGAGAATAAATCAAAGACAACAAACAGCATCGCTGATACTACTGTATAGGCCTACACAGAATGAAATAGAAGTGTTCTGTCTTGCACTGTCTTATTTGAAACACGGGTCTAGCACGACTTCAGCTTTTGGGGTAAAAACGCGACGCTATACTATAAATAAATTATAAGCCTCAATCTTAATTGTATGCAACGATAAGTGCCAATCACATTCATTGTCTTCAGCACTGATGTTTTTTCCCACACACAGCTATGTTTTTGTGGGCCTGTCTCAATTTCTGTTTAATCACCTTAAAAAAATGATTTGCGTTTTTAAAACACTGTGTGTGTGTTTTAGGAAATGAACTAACTGTACGACATTAAGTGCTTACATTTTTTTTATACTGACATGGCTGTTAAAAAAAAAATTACAAAAAATAGACATAATACATAGATAAAATGTTTTTTTTTTTTAAGAATTTTTTTTTCTAGTGCAAAATTTATGTTGAAATGAAATAAACAGGAGTGACATCTCCTGGGTCTCTGTGTTCTTGCAGTAAAAAAAAAAACGAAGAAGAAATAGTCTAAGCACTTGACTGCAACTTCTAGGGCCAATCTAGGCAATCTGTCTCTCAGTATATTAACACTTAGACAAATTTGTAATTCACTTACATCTCTTATAACGTCTGTGAAAAAAATGAGCAGCAGGAGATTAGGAAAA
This sequence comes from Anisus vortex, assembly GCA_949126835.1. Lineage (NCBI taxonomy): Eukaryota > Metazoa > Mollusca > Gastropoda > Planorbidae > Anisus > Anisus vortex. The sequence continues at coordinate 12,737,326 of OX421508.1, read as the reverse complement.
GTATTCATTGACCGGCGGGGTTCACTGTAGAGTGTCGGGGGTGGGGGAGGAATAATATAGGTTTACTATACAATCCATACGGCCAATCAAGGAAATGATATGTTTAATTGTTGAGAAAAGGAAATGAAAGGTGGGGACACCACAGTAATTAAAGGTTTAAAGGTTTTATTTAAAAAAAAACATTAAAAGAAAAGAGGTGTTCTTTCCTTTTCTTCGTTTCACATTGTTACATTTTCCACTGACCTCTTTACTATTTTTATATCATGTGCAGTCTTCCGTAGTTCATTTCTTAACCTGACTATTCTTATTATTACGCCCCCTCTAGGTTTCAGAATTATTATATTCATATCCCCCCCCCCCCCAGTAGAGGAGAGATATGTGCTGAATCTACTCTGGGATTTCAGTGAAATTGCAGAGTGTATAAAAAGCCCAGCTCTGTGCTACCCTAATGTGGTTTAGTGTTATGCTTGTGAATGTAAACGTGCAATCTCCACCCAAGGAAAAACCATTTCCAAGACCCGCAGCTTATGTTCACGTAATACAAAACTTCAAGTTCATTAGTTTCTTTGTGGCCTGAGTTAACCTATTAGAGTTTGTTTATTTTCTTCTAGTTAGCCTTTGAGTTTTGAGATGCTTCATGTCAATGATCTACTTCACATTCAAAGAAAAAAAAAATAGAGTTTCTTCCACATTCGCGGATAACCAAAAATAGAACTAAGTTCGATACATGGCTAAAGTATAAACTATTGACTTTGAAAAATAGAATTTCTTTTATTTCACAAACATACTTGGTATTAACAAAAAAAAAATAGGTTGAGTGTGTTAATGTAAATAAAGGGAGGGATAGGGATATTGCTACAAAAATATGAAACACATAGAAAAAGGAGTTTTGAAATGGTTCTAGAAACAACTCAAAATGCACGTGTTTTCATAACAAGAAACTATTTATGCACAATTAATTTTTGGTTCAATATTTCTTGTGTAATTTAATGTACAAGTTAAAAAAAATGAAAATGAAGACTTCCGATTACACACGTTAGACGTAAGATGCATAGCAAATGTAATTATAATATAGATCTATAGTTGAAATGCTTGTTCTACTTGTATACAAAAGCATGTTAAGGTTCACTTAAAAAAAAAATTGCGCGTGTTCTTTATTCTATTATTTCTATTATGGGCGTTTCTTTTAATAGTACAAGATGCAAACTTGCATATTTGTACGAAAAATATCGAAATTTCGATCACTTATCGACCCGATAACGAAAAAAAAACGAGTTTCAGGGAAAATAATAATTACTGTCGCTAATAATAACCTCAGATATTAAAAACAAAAAAAATTTTGTGTTTAAAGCCGTAAAGTTGGATAAGCCGATCGCATTTTTTGTTTACAATACTTTTCAGTTTCGGCAATAGGGGGAACGGTGGTCGAGCGACAGTGCGTTCGGCTGGTCCTGGGTTCGAATCCTGTTGGAGGCTAGGATTTTCCCCGGATCTGGAGGGTGTCCCCGAGTTTACCCGGCTCTGATGGGTACCTGACCTTAGTTGGAGTAAAGTAAAGACGGCCGTGGCCACGGATACTGGTGAACCGACGGGATACTTTTATTCTTTTTTAAATTAAAACTCTGATCCGAAAGGAAAATGCATTTAAAATTTATTACACTCAAAATTGCCATTACCTGCGAAAAAGCTTTCTAGCATCATCAATTATTATAAATGTCAATATGCCACATTAAGCACAGTTATACATTGGCTTCTACGTCAAAGGTAAAAACAACAACAAAAACAACAAGCAATAACCCACAACTCTATATTGTAAGCTTGCCAAATCGACAAGCCTTAGCATTTTGTTTCAATTGTGTATATAAGTGAGTGAAACTAATAGCAAATTGAGACAAAATAATGTAAATTACATTCGTTGAAATGTACAAAATGTATTACGGAATTTGTGGAGCAGGTCCTCTTTCATAATATTAAATGGAGTGTTTTAAAGTTGTGGTGATTACAGTAAGTACACGTGTAAAGTATTCTGACAGGGCTATTTTAAGAAAAATGTGTGTTAACGACTTTTCGGTTAAAGCTCTTGATGTGAATCTTTGATTTAGAGCGACTTAAACCTTCAGAAGAGACCGGAATAGGTTTTAAGACTCCAGCATATTTTCTGAGTATGCGCGCGTGTCGGTAAAGCTGCCCGCCACCCAATTCCATTTTTCCTCCAACCCCCTGTTGGCTGTGTACAAGTCTAATGACCTTCTCACCCCACGTTCATACACGGGCACATATTTCTTCATCATTAATCCACTAGGCTGGTTGTGGTGGTCTTGCTTAACTTCCCTCACACTTCCAATCAATACTATGACCCCCCCCCCCCCCCCCAGCGATCTTTACATATAGATGATATACAGTTCATTTCTCACGTCTTGATAATATAGGTCAGGCCATTTTGTCACTACAGCGGCAAACCATTACATACTTATATGCAGGGCCGTCCATATAGGCAACCTATGCGGACGCCAAGGGCGCAAAATTTTTGGGGGAGCGGGCGCATAATTGAGGATTATTTTTTTAATTTGGGGATTTAAAAATATAAATTAAATTAAAGTTTAGTAGTAGTTCTGTGCGCTACTAGCATAGGCAGACGAATTACTAGGTAATGAAAGGTGAAGGGTATTTTACTTAAGTTGTCTTAGAAAATAGGAAAGTATGCTCAGTCCCCCCCCCCCCCCACCTCCGGGGCCGAAGGCACTTTAATGAGGGTGCAGAATTTTTTACGACTAGGGCGTCAAAAGCTTAGAGCCGGTCCTGCTTATAGGAAAAGATGAAAAGCTTGCATCCTTCTTGAATGGCGATTATAATGCAGTCTCCACACTAGTGACCAAGACAAAAAGAAAACAAGACAAAAAGAAAACAAACAGGATAATACAACTACCTCTGAGAACAGTGAAGGCTTACGAAACTACAATGTGGAGAAATCCTTGTACGAGTCTTATTTAAGGAATCGACGTCAGTCACACAACCACGTGGTTCACATACACACGTGAGCATACAGTACACAATATCAATAAGGCACACACTTAAGATATCAGAGCTCTACAAATACTGATCCTCATGTTTTGATATTAATTTGTTGTTGTTTTTCAATTGAGATCATGACATTTGACTAGAGTGATTGAGAGTAAAGGTGAGTTTCAAGTTGACTCGGAGAGTTGGGAGAGCAAATGAAATAAGTTGTCTGTATTATGAATTATGATGACACATTTCTCATTAACCTTTTTCTCCGCTCATGGAATATTTTTTTACAAGTGCCTTAGTGCAAAAAAGTCTCTAAGGCACTTAACTTAGTTTATGACATTTTCCACTATGAATATTTTTGTTAACTAGACTCTATTCCAGAGGTTCCCAACCCTGTGCCCGCGGGCGCCATGGCGCCCGCGGAACGATTCGTATGTGCCCGCCTCTCATTATTCGACAGAGACATAATTTTTTTCATAAACATTATTTTAAAATATGATTTATTTTTATTCATTTGTTAGAGTTTTAATTTTTTTTTTTGACTGCCTAGGTTTATTAAATATGTTCGATACTTGTTCCAACTTGTCTAGCGGCGAGCCAGACTGCACTATTTACGCTAGCCTGGAACGGCTAGTGCCATTTGCACATCACACCTTGTACACGCAGAAAACCCGAAGTGAACGAATGGAACGAACGCCACGAACTGATCCGATAAACGCCGAAGGCGCCAAATCTCAAGGCACATAACTCTGATTGCTTCTGCGATCATCGGCTCACTTCGGGTTTTCGGCGTGTGCATGGAGTGATGCGCAAAAGGCAAAAAGCATTCCCGCCTTGAACCGCGTTGTTGTCATTGTGATTGCTGCCCTGTTCGGGTCGCGACAGTTAGATAAGAGACATGTTCGTCAGACGAAACACGAATTAGAAGTTTTCTATAAAAAAAAAATTAACAGGCTAAAAGCGAGGTGCGTAATTTATCGTATTCATAAGCGATGATCTATTAATAATTAATAAACTATTTTTATTGAGGAGATAGTTATAGTTCTTGTTATAATATATTTATGCATATAATGCAGAACAGACTTGCGCTGTAACATTGATATTATACTGTAGTTCAATTATTTTTTTTATTATTTATTTTAGCCCTAAAATGAGTGGACCAAGTAAAAGACAACGAACCTATAATTTTAACACTGACTGGGAAAAATCAAATTGTTTCGTTAATTTGAAAAAAAAATGCGTTGGTTTGTTGTGTGGTAGTAGCATTGCAGTGCCGAAAAAACATAACGTTGAACATACGCCAAGTCAATAAATATGCCTTTGCACAAGCTGTCTGCAATGAATAACCACTGATGGGATGAATAACCACTGATGGGGCGCCAGCAATGATGGGTAAAAACAAAGGATTTATTGCCCTCTGCATGAAGGATGATTCATTTTCAAACTTCATGTCCTACCATTGTATTATCCACCAGGAAGCTCTGTGTTGTAAAATTTTGCCATTTGAACACGTCATGGAAAAATTTAATTCTTTAAATTTGGAGTTGCAGAGTAAAGACAAAAGCATAGCTGAAATGATAAGCTCTGTAAAGTCATTGAAAGCTAAATTGGATTTGTTGATATCACATCTGCAGATCAATTCTCTCGTGCATTTCCCACATATGAAGAAAATGCTAGGTGACAATGAATTAAATGGGACATTATTTATTAAGCATCTTCAAGAGTTAAAAAAACAGTTTGAAGAGAGATTTTTGCAGTTTAAACATATTGAGCCAATAGTTTCCTTCTGTATCAATCCTTTTACTTGCCAAATAAATATTATGGAAATAGCCGCATGTATTGCAGATTTTGTTCAAGGTAAGAAAGAAGAACTAGAGTTAGAGATTTTGGACCTTAATAATTATATTTTGCTAAAATCCTTAATGTCAGAGGACTTTTGGAATACAGTGGATAGAGAAAAGTTCCCATTGTTGAAAAAAGCGGCATATAAATTTGAATCATTTTTCGGTTCGACATATTTATGCGATTTATTGTTTTCAAACATGAACTTAATAAAATCAAGATATAGATCTCGACTCACCGATGAGCATCTTTATGATTGTCTGCTAACAGGATTATCGTCATACGCTCCTAATTATGAAGCTCTGGCCAATGAAATGCAATGCCAAAGATCACATTGACTTTATTATATTTTTTTATTAAATGTTTTCTTTGTATCTGTGTGTTTTGTTTACGTTCTTTATGTTTCGTAAATACATTTCTCTGTGTGTATGCAATTTGAAAAAAATGCCAAATAATTTTATTATTTTGAAACATTTTTGTTTATTATTTATTAATACATTATGACTATAAGAAAATAAGAAAATAAATTATGGGAAAATGACAAGTTATGGAAGGTACCGGAGTTTGTCGATTTAAAATAGGTGGTGCCCGCCACCCTACCGATATTTTAGAATGTGCTCTAGAGTAAAAAAAGGTTGTAACCCCTGCTCTATTCTATATAATCTTGTCATTGTTTCCCCACCAAAAAGCTTCAATGAAGTATTTAATAGTGTTTGTGCAAAGTTGTTCAACAGATTTAAACGGGGACTATGACACAATGGTAAAGAACACTGTAAAGCGACTGCATTCAATCGCGGTATATAAGCATGATTACAGATGCATGCACTTCTAAGGCTGAACAAAGGCTAAAGAGACAAGGCAAACACAGAGCCCTGGGCCTGTGTTCTGTTCAAACAACCACATCGCGTCTCCACTCTATAAATATGCATGCCAGATTCAGGAGCAAATCCAATTTTAAACCAAACTGCAGAAAACAGCCTGTGTACGACTGTGCAATCAGACCCTTTCCTTTCTTTTTCCTGACCATTTAATGCAAGATTGTACAAGTGACATCGGCAAAAAATACATTTATAACAATTAATTAAACGTTCCGTCATCATACAAGTTAATGCTTTGTTTTATGTTTGTGTAAAATTGTGATATCATTAATTAGCTTTATATCCTGTTTAGCCTAGAGAATTATATCCGTGGTCTTGCTTGTTTGTTAAAAGCGCCCTGAGTTTACTTTATGTTTGTTGGCAGCGCGAAACAAATAGAATTATTATTATTGATGCACATCCGATAAAAATTGAATAATTAAAAAAAACTTTATTCAATGATAATCAATAGTGCTGCTGATGTTATTATTGCCAACTTAAAAGTACACAAAAATGTACCATAACCCGTGCAGACGGTCCAGGTCATGCCGGTCCTTGGTGCACTTATTTACCGTGGCCAGCACAATATACCAGCCGCATCTACTTTTACCTTAAAACTAATGTCAGATATCCACCAGAGCTGAGTACAATCAGACAACATAAAGTCATTGAAGTCTTGATTAAAAAAAAAAAACTTGATTCGATCCCTAAACCCTTTGAAAGGGCAATCCGAGTGCGCTGCCGCATGACCACTGGTGTCCCTATTGCAGTCGTTTTATTTATATATAAAAAGAGTTATGTTCAGAACGATTCTACATTCTCATTGTGAATCGTGAATGTTCCCTTACACGCCATCTCTGCAGTGTTCGGTTTGATCTCATTGCTACAGTCTACAGAGAACAATGTTTGTGTATTCCGAGGACTCCACACGAGGGTGTGTTTCCCTAACACTGGACATCCCCAAAGTGAAAAACAAGAGTTATTACAACATTACGTGTTTTCTGTTGATTTTGACTTGCCTTGATACGCATACAAGGCAGCAGCTTACTTCTTGAAGCTTAGAGAAGGTTAAAAACGAAAAAGAAATTTAATGATGTCTATACACTATACATGAATACAAACTTGGCATTATTTTCTAGTTAAAAGATGTTTAATTCCACATACAAGTTAAAAAGATACACACACACACACATACACACACACAAGCAAATTGAAGAGTCCTAAAAACCAAACACATCTATTAAAAAAAAAACGATTAAAAAAAAGAGTTCAGTTTTCGCCAAGTAAAAGTGAGTGAAAAACTAGATGAACTACATTTGACGGCACTCTAGACTTTATCTGCTTTTGTTTTAAACACAAGATATCATCAAATTATGAGTATCTTTTTTCCCCTTACTGCGTAAATGTGTTTCTAAGATGGGTGTAATGGCATGAAGATAATGGGGGCTGGGGAAAAGAAGAAAAAGAAAACGAAGAAAAATAAAAGAGTATGATAATAAAGAGTGTGGGTAAAGGGCAGAGTGACGAAAGGGAGAGATTGAGAGAGAGAGGGAGAGACAGAGAGAGAGAAAGAGAGAGAGAGAGAGAGAGAGACAGAGAGAGAGACAGAGAGAGAGACCTGTACGCCATTAAAACGAAACATCTCGTACTAATTTCATTAGGTAAGATCAGAGAATTAGATTAGCTGGTAATAAAATTCTTCCATCAGACTTCACTAAGCCTGGATAAAAAAAAACAAGAAAGAAGAAAGTTGTCAGTAAGATAATCTCACTAGTTGAGAAACTGATCATCTCACTAGTTGAAAAAGTGATCATCTCACTAGTTGAAAAAGTGATCATCTCACTAGTTGAAAAACTGATCATCTCACTAGTTGAAAAACTGATCATCTCACTAGTTGAAAAACTGATCATCTCACTAGTTGAAAAACTGATCATCTCACTAGTTGAAAAACTGATCATCTCACTAGTTGAAAAACTGATCATCTCACTAGTTGAAAAACTGATCATCTCACTAGTTGAAAAACTGATCATCTCACTAGTTGAAAAACTGATCATCTCACTAGTTGAAAAACTGATCATCTCACTAGTTGAAAAACTGATCATCTCACTAGTTGAAAAACTGATCATCTCACTAGTTGAAAAACTGATCATCTCACTAGTTGAAAAACTGATCATCTGACTAGTTGAAAAACTGATCATCTCACTAGTTGAGAAACTGATCATCTCACTAGTTGAAAAACTGATCATCTGACTAGTTGAAAAACTGATCATTTCACTAGTTGAAAAACTGATCATCTCACTAGTTGAGAAACTGATCATCTCACTAGTTGAAAAACTGATCATCTCACTAGTTGAAAAACTGATCATCTCACTAGTTGAAAAACTGATCATCTCACTAGTTGAAAAACTAATCATCTCACTAGTTGAAAAACTGATCATCTCACTAGTTGAAAAACTGATCATCTGACTAGTTGAAAAACTGATCATCTGACTAGTTGAAAAACTGATCATCTGACTAGTTGAAAAACTGATCATCTGACTAGTTGAAAAACTGATCATCTCACTAGTTGAGAAACTGATCATCTCACTAGTTGAAAAACTGATCATCTCACTAGTTGAAAAACTGATCATCTGACTAGTTGAAAAACTGATCATCTGACTAGTTGAAAAACTGATCATCTCACTAGTTGAAAAACTGATCATCTCACTAGTTGAAAAACTGATCATCTCACTAGTTGAAAAACTGATCATCTCACTAGTTGAAAAACTGATCATCTCACTAGTTGAAAAACTGATCATCTCACTAGTTGAAAAACTGATCATCTCACTAGTTGAAAAACTGATCATCTCACTAGTTGAAAAACTGATCATCTCACTAGTTGAAAAACTGATCATCTCACTAGTTGAAAAACTGATCATCTCACTAGTTGAAAAACTGATCATCTCACTAGTTGAAAAACTGATCATCTCACTAGTTGAAAAACGGATCATCTCACTAGTTGAAAAACTGATCATCTTACTAGTTGAAAAACTGATCATCTCACAAGTTGAAAAACTGATCATCTCACTAGTTGAAAAACTGATCATCTCACTAGTTGAAAAACTAAGTGCACACAGCTAGGACTGACCAGGCCTAACTTATCTTCTTCATAGTATACTATTTTATAGTACTGAATACGGTCAAAACTCTGTTTACAGCGATAAAACTCTCTTTACAGCGATAAAACATCCGAAAAATAATAATGGAAGAAATCCGAAACCGACGAAAACCAAACTCGTATGTTCATATAAATCAATGTAAATCGAATTGAATACGTTCTAGACGCCACAAAATACATTTAAATACTGTATATAAAAAAGAACAGCAATAATAACAACAACAATAAATGTAGTTTTTGACACAGAAAACATAAAGACATTTTTATAAAATGAATATAAATGTTATATGAAAAATAAATGAACATGTAACATGTCATTTACGTATCTGAACTATTCTGAACACTCATTTTGGCGTATGGAAGATGGCGGCGAGGAGGACTAGAGAGATGCAGACATTATTGTTGGGAAAAGGAATCCCCACCTAAATAATCAAAGAAGGACTATCCGAGGTCATTGTCCACCTTGGTCTTTTGCTACTAAAAACAGCTAAAAAAAATCGATGAAAACAGACAATTGATGAAAATCGAGTTAATTTTTGCGGACAAAAAAAAAAAAGACAAATGCCTAAGTTAACATCAAACTGGGTTTGACTGTATACACTACGTTGACTGGCCTGCTTAAACCTACACTCATGCATATTTGCTCCTTATCACACTTTACACAGGAAAAATGTGAATGCTCACTTTTATACAATGATCTATATAAGAGAATCGTTTGAATAATTTTGAACCCAAAAAGATTGATCATTGCCACTGACTTCAGAAACCTGTTTTAATATTACTGAACTATTGAAGAAAACGGAGCCGCGACGTTTATTATATACATATTATACTACTAGTATACCTTATGTTGTGTGAACATATGAACGGGAGTATTAAAAGCGACAACATCACTGAGTTGTATAAAGTAATAGAGCTTAAAGGAAGGGAAAAAAAGTTAAGCAAGGGGGTGGGGATCAAACAATTATATTCCAAGATTTTTGTCTCAGAGATTTAAAAAATGTATTACATTGAGAGATACAGTGAGAGATAAAAGATAGATAGAGCGATGGATAGAAAGAAAGAGAGGGGCGGGGAAAGATAAATATAGAGTGATAGAGGAGAGAGATAAAGAGTTAGAAATGATAGAAATAGATAGTGAGAAGAGTCAAGAGAGGAGAGAAAGAAGGATTAGCAGCACAAGCCTCTCTCACACAAGCATAACTCTCATCCCCGGTGTTTCCAGAGTGTCACAAGTTATCTCCTCCTGATATCCAAGAACCCAGATCGATAAGTTCTCTGGACTAGGTTCCAGCCAAGGTGACATTATATTTTCATCGTCAGGCTCATTAAAATGAAATCAAACACACTAGGAATACATGGAAACAAACAATACGATTGGCCACAATTTACTTCTTAACTGAATAGGATGGATACTTTTGTTATTTTTTGTATTTCAAACAGAACTTGTTAGTTTGTGTATGTTAGTAATGTGTATAAATATGTGGTATAGAAGAAAAGTAAACAATCGAAGCAATATAAGAACATTCAGTAGGAAAGCAAAAGTTTGTAGCTAGGCTTGTTTTAGTCCAACTGTTTCATTTCCATGTATAAAAAAATTACAAGATCCTAAGCGCGGCTGAACAAACCATTTCATTAAGCATAAATATAACTGAAGAAATGTGAATACATAACCAGTCGTAGCCTTGATGGAAAGAATCATTAACAATCATTCCATTTATAAACACAGCAGAACTAATCATAATAAGCAAATATGACCTAGCAACAACAAAATGTAACCCAAAAAAAAGTATCGCGTCGGACCAAATTGATGCATAGGGCCGATAAAGCAGCATTCACCAGTTTCTGTGGCCTCGGCAAACTAGGAGATTGTGTGGCCAGCACAATGCCCAGTAGTCTTCACTTTATCCAATCTAAAATCATGTATATAATCAAGGCAAGAACTTATCATAAAACTGACTTGACAGGAGGATATCATAAACATGACAAAATTAATCATAAACATGACATGATAGGAGGAATCATCAACATGACAGAACTAATCATAAAACTGACATGACAGGGGGGAGTCATAAACATGACAAAACTAATCATAAAACAGACTTGACAGGAGTAAATCATAAACATGACAGAACTAATAATAAAACAGAAGTGACAGGAGTAAATCATAAACATGACAGAATGATTTTTAAAAAAAACATGACAGAACAAATCATAAAACAGGCATGATAATAAAAAACAATTAAAAACGGTGAACGAAGCCAGTTTTAAAATCAACAACCTCTTTAAATAGACTTGAATTAGCTTCATTACAAGGAATGTTGGCCGTCTGATACAGATAAGTGTTCTCGGGTGAGCATATGGATTCCACAGAACGAGCAATCTCTTCGTCAAGTGTATTTAAAGCTAATCCCTATATGCCTTTGATTTATATAAATACATATTCACTGTAGTTACAAATGGTATGTAATCTAATGTCTTAATTCGTAATCACAAACCTTTTTAAAAAACACGGTTAATCCCATTGCTTTTATCGAGGGGAAAAAACAACACTATATAGTTTATAGCCCATGTATTTATTACCGAAGCAGATATTTTTTAAAGTTGTTTTATGACGAATACAATACTATTTTAAAAAAAAACATTTTAGGTTTTATATTCATTCTACGACGATCATTTTTGCAAAGTATTTATATCCAATCTAGAGGTGCAGAAATTTGTTAACTCCACCCCCCCCCCCCCACACACTTTGTTTTTTTTTTGTACAATGATAGCTCACATACATTATAGAACTAGAAACTAAATGTTTTATAGACGTAAAGAAGTTTTAGGAAGGTACAGACAATAGAACCAGGGGCCTGACTGCATCCAATGTATTCTTTAAATATTTCTTTTTAATTAGTTTTTTTTTTTTTTTTTTTTTTTTTTTTTTTTTTTTTGTTTTGTTATTTAAATGGTTCTTGTAGTGTTTTGAAGAAAAACGATGTTAAAAAAAAGACTTATGTATTGTGTGGCCAACGGATGTGTCAAAAAGAAAATCCCATCAGGATGGCAAGAAATTGTTTTTACAGCATTTCCATTGCACTGTTCACTGATATCATTTTGATATATATTATTCAGTCTGAAAATAGTAAATGGTATTTAAGTAATCTGAAAAAAGCCTTTTCAGTTTTATTATTAAGTGTGAACACATTCAGTGCTATATTCGTTAGATAATTGACGAGTCTTAAATCTTATGAAGGCATACATTTTTGGATGCAACATCACTTCCGATCCTATTCACTAAATTGGATTTTTTTTAAAAATGGCTACCTTCTGCGTTGCTGTCTGTGTGTACTTGCGAGTGAGGAAAACTGTTAAAGTGTTACATTTCTCGGAGTATAATAAAGTTGTATATAGTTGGATATTGCGCACCATCTGCATGATGTGTATCGTTAGCAGGCACAGTGTAACTTTAAAATGTGTTATTTTATGTATCAGTATCGAGCTAAGTTCACAGTGAGAGCTATCTTTGATTTGTATCACGTAAATTAAAGTGTACTCCCAGTCAGACCAGTTTATTCTATAGTGCCATGTCAAGCAGCGATCACAAGTTTCGTCACCACGGCATACAGTAAGGCAACGTGTGGTCAGCACAATGCCCACACCGGACATTACTTCTCCACAACTAATGTCAGGCACACTTCAGAGCTAGTAGCCTAAGTAGACTCGGGGATGCCCTGAAATCCCAGCCATCACTAGGATTTACATATTATATTACAAGAAAAGGGGAGAGATAAAGAAAAAGAAAGATCCAGACAGACATGTTTTTGTTCAAGCCTGAAGTAAACATACAACATAACATAAACAAATCGTCTGTACAGTCTTATAAATATTGAAGTGAACGTGTTTGTTTCTGTATTCGAATCCATTTTCGTTTCCAAGGCAACCAAAGTATAAAAAAAATCAATCCATTTCTCTAACTAGGTCATGTATTTCAATTATTTGGTTTTGAAGTGGCCGAAAATTCCCAAAGATCTAGAATAAGAGATAACACGAGTAGCCATAGATGTAATAGACAGTTAAGAGAAGTACTCAATAGAAAAGTTAAAATGTCGTTTGTTGATTGATTTCCTTTTAACGATGAATGAAAGTTGATGTGTAGGAAAAACTCAAACGTACCACATTGTTTTCTTCAGTTTGGTTTCATTTGGGAAGCTGTATTATTTTTGTTGTACAAACTAGTGGCACACCAAAAATCGAGCGCGCAATTTAATGACGGATTTAAACAACAAGGGGGTTGAACCCGACACTGAGAGAATTTGTAAATGTTTAAAACTTGTGTACTCACTTTTCCATTAGGGCTACTTTTCTTGAACACTCTGTGGATAAACAAAAGAAAAAAAGAAATGTGTGATTAATCTATAACAATATGTAGTGAATATGAAACAATGTTATAGTTGAAAATCTCAAACACTCAGTAAATCATCACACATATATAGGGTTGCCAGTTTTTTTTTAAAGCCAATTAAAACTTTATACCTGACGGTCTGCTAAAATAGCGGACTGCCCGGTTACACAACCGGACTCCTGGCAACCCTACACAAATACATTACGTGAAAATCTACACAACCTATATTTCAACGAATCGGACATTTCCAGGTGATCCATATGGTGAGAGCACACGTGCAGTAAACAAACACACACATATATACACATCGATAAACCAAAGGAATCCGATTAACACGATACTCACAATGGACAAGGCCGATGTATTAGCCAAATACTTGAAGCAGGGCGTGGGAGGATAGGGGATACGGGATGAAAACAGATGTTAGTTTTCATACAGGCGAAATGTGTTTGTATTATGTGATGCGTAGTGAAATATAGATGTACCACTTAACAAAAAAAAAAAAAACACCAACTCTATAAACCATATTCTATCAAATCAAAATTAAAAAAATTATTTCACAAAATGGTTCATGTGGTAATTGTGTCTGTACTGTATCTTAAAAAAACAAAAACAAACTAGAACTTCTGATAGTCTATCAGACATTTACTTACGGCTCAATTTAGTCTGACGGGATACTTTACTTTACTTATTTAAACAAAAAAATTGTCAATATTAAAATAAAGGGTCTGAGAAATTAAACTTTGATGGAACTCTATCAAAAATGAGATTTTATTCAATTTCTTTACAAAGTCTATTTTTATGGGTCAATAATTTCTAAAACGAATAAAACAACAACAACCAACTGCCCAGAAATAAGTGTAATACATATATATAAATAAATATTTCAATAATAAAAATAATGTAAATCAGTAATTGTTTGTGTGCCCCAACAAGCTTGTTTTCTTTTTAAATTCTCCTTTCAACTTGTAGTAACGTAAAATTTATTTCTTTAGCCATTGCAACTTTTACCGCTGCGTTTTTCAATACAGCTATAATTTACAAATTTGTTTCCAAACTTCAATAAATTCTCCCATACTTGAAAAACCAAGGCAGTTACGGTATCCTTTACTTTGGCCACCCGCTTGAACCCTGCTATCTTTAGCCTCAGTGTACTTACTACACAGAAGCCAGTGGTTAAACTGTGTACATACATATACACACACAAAGCTATACTAATAGACACACACGCAGATACCAAGACATAAGCGGTGTACATCAATGCACACATATTAACCTGGTTTGTCCGGATGGAAATGGAACTTTCTTATCACTCTGTTTTTTCATTTTCTTCTCCGGCATGTTCCTGTTGGAAGATGTTTGTAAGGTAAATACTTCGCCGCGGAATGAATTCCAAGTCGCCTTCCCTTTTAATAGCTCAACACTTTTGACTTTCAAATTGTAATCTCTTTGTGCAATGTTTATTGTTAATGTAAATCACCTGTTTCTTTATATCGCTAGGCTACACCAATGATCTACAACATAAGCCATTCATATACAAATGATTTATTTGAACAACGAGTATTTACAGAAATTTCTCCATCGTACACACTCACACCCACCCAAATAAACAATTGAGAAACCCTACATCAAATAAGGTTGAACAATAGGGAGTTGGGTATTTCCACTGTTGAGGGTAAAGTCTTGTACAGTGATATACTTATATTTTGAATAGTATAGATTCGTTTTACACAATATTTTGTTACAACACAAAGGCTTTACTTATGGTATTAAAATGGAAAGTGTGAAACAAAAACATTGGACTTGATGATCTACTTCCATCGCTATTCTTAGAAAACAAAATACTTCTACTATTAGGCACGTTTACAATATTTCACACATTAATAAGCCGTGGTTTAAAAAGCTGGCGTATAATCACATAACTTCATGACACTGAACATTTTAACTTCATACATCGAACAAGGAAGTCTTCGATATTTCACTATTAGACTTGAGTTGGAACTGTATTTTAATAAAGACAATGAACTAACAACCCGGAAGGAAATAGAAACTATTTCATATATCGGCATCTAGCTGATATTATATTTAGGCCTAGATTTGGACACGTCACGTAAAGCGAAACTCTTAACAAATCAATATAGATAACTAGGTAATTACATTTATTGACCTCAACACTTCATATTAATACATTACCCCACACAACAAATTGTATCACAGGAAACCGACACAAGTCTACCAAGTGAAAGACAACACAAATCTTCCCAAAACACAGAAACGGTCGCTATCCTGATGTCAGTTCTGCGTCACCGAGATCACCTTTAGAGAAAATTTTAAAAAAACACCGCCACCTTCACAGTTAGTCACCCAAGCGAAGATATCCCGCACCTCTAAATTTAACCTTTCCATATTTACACGTGACACAGTTCTGGTAAACGTTTATCTTTCTATGTCTGGTAGCCCATGAAGCACGTACTGAACTGTTAAATGGTGCAAAAAAGAAAGATGAAAAGGAGAAGGGGTGGTCAACAAATCATCGTGCCACTTACACGGCCCAGCTAATGTACATATACCGTGATGAAGATGCTATGTCAACTACCCGAGGAAGGAATGCGGGGTAACCAAATATAACCCTCACTTTCACGGTACTTGCTAATGCCCCCATTACCTATACCTAGAGGTATGCAAGTATGAAGACCTTTTACGGTTGCATGTCATTCAAACGAGATCAGTGATTTTGAAAGTATTGAGTAACAGTTATACAACCGTCTACCATCCTCATCAATTGAACATCAAGAGTTCCCATAACAAGCTCCTTACATACAAATGCCGTCAGAGCTTGACGTTTCCTTTCTTTTATTGAAAGTAAATCATAAATAAACAAACTAAACAAACTAAACAAACCCTACAATAGTTTTTCCTATAAATCCTTTATATGTATACTTGTTTATTGTTTTCTTATTTTGTGAAAAACTATTTTCGTCAACATTGCCTTGATAAAAAAAAAACACAAGAGAAAACTTGCTTTCGGGGTGGAGTTGAACATTTGAATGTGTTGTCATCAGTAAAATGTTTCTCTATGTCAAGTTTCATCTCTATATGAAGACAGGGAAGCGAGTCGCAAAGCATTCCGAAGATTTTGCTGGTTGGCACAAGGAACAAAAACGAAGTTAATATTTACAAAGAGGGTAGACTGTTTATTAACTGTGGTCTTTTAAAAAAAAAAGATTCTCAAATGTTTAACAATGTTTTTTTTTTTTTTGTGTGGAAAGAAATAGTCAGAACAAAGAACTATGAAGCTCAATAAAGGAGGATACATTAGCTATTCATCTGACAGAGAGGACGAACATGTTAGATTTGAAAAGACTTTAATCAGAGGCAAATAAAATTAACTTAAATCGCGTACAATGTGAATAGAATTGCCAGTGTCTTGGTTTAATTAACAAACAGTTTTTCTATTATGAAAGACTTTTAGGGAAAAGAAAGAATTGTAAAAGCTTTATTTTGCATTCATTTTATAGATTTAGTAGTTTTATACAATAAGAAATGTTTTAAAGTCTACCTGCAACAACATAGAAAAAGAACGAACATTTTTTATAATTTGAAAATAAAAACAAGTCTGACTTCCCCAACCCCTCCCTCTCTATTGCTCGCACACTCATTCTCTCTCTCTCTCTCTGGCGCGCTCATTCTCTCGCTCTCTCTCTCTCTCTAGTGCGCTCATTCTCTATCTGAACGTATTACGTCAAGAGATTTTTCTGTAAGTTTATTTATGTGTCCAGATAGGCTAAATTTGATCCGGCAGTCTCCCTTCTACCTCCCCCCACCACTCAACCTTTTCTTCATTGCAATCTTTTTTTTCTCAGCACTGGACGGCCAAGCAAATGAAATTTTTACATCATTACGCAAGTTAAAGGGGAAGCCAGTTTTATTTAGGTTTATCGGCTAAAGAAAAAAAAAACACAGTATGCGTGCGTGAGTACACGTATCTAGGTGTGGCTATGTCCCAATGACATCAGCACTTTCTGTGTGTGCTCTCCACATTTTGCTCTGGCGTGTGAGAAACACCACGGAGAGTCATGTGGTCACATTAAGCCCAGCAGCACCCCCCCACACATCCCCAGTAGAAAAAAAAAGAGGCACTATTCAAAAATATTTGTCTCCATTTTTTTCTCTTTTGGATGACCAATTCAGATGTAGATGCATATAGCGTAAAGCATATCTCTTCTCCTTCACATATACAACAGAATGTAACATGCACACAGTGTATTACACTAGACAGAACTATTTCTTTTTACATTTACAGAGTCGGCCATAGCCCCTGGAAGGGTCACATGCTTCGCCATGTTCAGGTTGAACTTGTGTATCCATGCACCACCAAAACTGTAGAGAGGTAGAGGAAAATACTGGAACAAACAATTTTGACGTGGAGAGTCTCGAAGCCCACTTTCCATTTATTTCTAACGAGGAATCGGCTGCACTACGAGCTGGCGTCAAGTTAATTTGTAAGTTCATTGTTATATCCAGGGTTAATGCCAAATCTGGCCACAATAGAAGTTCTAGCAAGGTTAGACGAATCAGAAACTGCGTTTATCTCCAATAAAACCATTTTGAAATGAGGGAATAATGATATCCTGACATTTACGGGTATTAATAAATTAGGCTGTTGACGAGCCGCCGGCCGAAAAATGCATACTGGCATTTCATAAATGTCCTACATAAACCCTTACACTGTGAGCTTGTGTCAGTGAATGCAATCAAATATTAAAAAGTAGCATTTTAAAATAAATTATCAGACGTATACCAATCGACTTGTTTAAAGGGGCTTATTTCCTCTACAAATAAAGGGTTGTTGATTAAATAGTTCTATGTAACTCTACCATTCTACTGAATGGCTTTATAATTTCTCAGATCAAACAATTCTTTCATCGACTTAACCTTTTACAATACCTGTATTTGTAGCAGCTGAATAACTAGACTTTTGGTCGTGGACGTCCGCAGAAAGTTTTGTAGGAGGGCGCAGATAACGCCAATTTGTCCTAGGGGGGAGGGGGTGCGTATTTTGAGGAAAATGCAAAGGCTAATGCCCCCTTGCACTCCTTTCCTCGGTACGCCCATGCTTAGGAGTTATATATATTTAAAACCCACGTTTCCTTATAGACCTGTCTTATACTAATCTCAACGTACATGTAGGTGTGCAGTAAAACCTCAATATTACGGGTTGATTGGGTTGGTTGGTTTACTAACTGTATTAAAAGCATGTTTATTATTCATTGTAATTGTGATATTCTTTAATCATGTAAGATAGTTATTCTATAACATGTTTTTGCCAGTTCCATTTATGGTGCCGATGGGAAGGGTGAACCCCCCCCCACACCACCACCACCCCCACACACACACCAACCAATCGCCACGTCGTTTCATATCGTGTTTAAAGCTAATTGCGTAATAGCCAAAGAATTTAATTATTGAAAAGGAGAAGACAAATCGAAATCATGAATGAGTAATTAAAAATGCAGATCGATAGAGCGGCGACATATGGCTAAGCTTATAGGCGTCAAGTTATCATCTATTTGAGCACACGTTGTTCATGCAAAGTATGGAAACTATATGGCCAAATAATTGTCATGTTGTGTACAGGTGTGGTGGCGATATAGGGGCGCCTTTAGCCCTGCGAGTTCACTCGACTCAAGGGGCCCGAAAAATTTAGAAGATAATGTTGTCTGTATCCTTAGCGTGTCCCTTTTGAACTCACCGGGAATTTTGTATTGCACATGGTGATGGGTGAACCCGAGCAAGTGCTTAGAACCATGCCCTTCCCTGAACACTTACAATCCAGCAATCGTTTAATAAATGCTAACGCAGCAGCCAGAAACTACAACCAATTAGTATCTAAGTCTAAACTCTTAAACGTCAAAGTTTGTATGATTTTGTATGATTATTTAGTCTTCAGGCAGGCTAATTTGTTTCTAAAGACCCGGTCAATAATGAAATTGGTGAAGTGGAGTAAATAAAGTAGCTACTGCAATTCATCATTGGCTCTATAGTCTCGGAAGAAAATTCGAATTGCGCTCTTGTGATTGGGCCAGCCTTGCCCATTTTCCGACTTCTACATGTACTGCAATTAGGTATTATATAATCTATGTTTGTCCTATTTTTAATTATGATTCAGATGAGCACAAACCTATAGTTATAGTCAACCGTTCAATCCAACCATTGGGATTTCAACGTTTCAGAAGTGACCTACTAAGTTATGCTGCAAACACTAAGCCTTCAATGTGTTTGATTTTTTAAAGGAATCACGTCGGACCTAACTGATCCAAATAGAGCCGGTGAAGCAGCGTTCACATTTTTCGTGGCCACGATATACTAGGGGATTGTGTGGTCGGCACAAAGCCCAGCCGCATTTACTTTGCCCCGACTGTCTCATGTACCCATTAGAGCTGGACAGACTCAGGGACCACCACCCCCCTCCCCGCCAGACCCGGGAAGAAATCCTAGCCTTCACCAGGATGTGTGGAAGCACGGACACCGTGCAATAACGTGTATCTACCTTTATCATTTCTCAGAATGATGCTCATGACAAGTGGATGTACACTCAAAAGATACTATCTATTTCTATACCCAGTACCACATTCTTTTGCTATAATAAGCAGCTTGGTATTAATTAGACCCATCTACTTATTTCGTTCTAATATCAAAGCGACCATTTGATCTTTTATAAATCTTAACTTTTTGTAAGCCATTTATATCGATTAAAACACTTGCATTTTGAATTAATTCAAGTTTGGCCGTTGAAATGTAGTTACGAGAAGCAATTGTGGCACATGGTCTAGTTCAGGGATCGGCAAACTACGGCGCGCGTGCCAAACTTGGCAAACTTGAGCGATTTTCAATGGCAGACAATATACCCCCAAAGAAGGGCTATTCACGTCATTTCTACCAGAAATTGAGTGCTAGAGCAGAATGACTTTCAATTTGTTGGCACGCCGAATGAATTCGAAATCCTTTCTTGGCACACTATAATAAAAAGGCTGCCGACACCTGGTCTAGTAGTTGCTGATTGCAAATGTCTTCGTAAATAAATCAACGCATTTTGGAAGAAATAAAATACACGGGTGTGGAGATTTTCTGTTGCTCCTCCCCTCTAACCCACCAAAAATAAAACTTCGCCACTCAAATATATGTCGTGGATATTAATTACCATCGCACGTTAAAAGCAAATAATTCCCAGCATTTAATAGCGATCACACTAAGGATAGTCGATCAATAAATATGCTATTCCGTTTGTCTACCCAAGGGGGAACTAGTAAAATATTATTCCCAGCTGTCAACGGAATCGGGCAAGTCGTGATGAATTGTATTAAGAACCCTGTCGATATACTCGCAGGAATTACCGGTACCGGTACACGCAGGAATCGAAGATACATGCAAACAACGGAAAAGTTGATTTGGCAAGAAAGATGTTTCTCTAACAAACATAATGTCTTCTAAAATGGAAGGGGAGGGGGGGGGGAGAAAGGGCCTGTCTATGTGTTCGAATATTAACATGGACAAGGAGGGGATGGAATAAGCTATCGGATATTCCCAGACTAGCAAATTGTGTTATAATACAGGGATCGGCAACGTACGAAACGCGCGTGCCATACTTAACACGCTGGGCGATTTTCATTGGCACGAGGAAGCCCCAAAAGGCAATTCAAGCCTCTACTACTAGAAAAGAGCAATATGACTTTTAGGCTCCTGGCACGCTGACTGAATAAGAAACCCTACTGTGGCACGCTTTTATGAAAAAGTTGCCGACCCCTGTTATACTATTTTGAATAGCTGTCCACATTCCGCTTTGAACGTCCATTTTAGTCAATGTCTGTGTATATATTTGTTTTCACTTCAGAGATAAAGTAGGCGTTAATCTTCGAAAGCATCAGATAAACACACAGTCTGTTATAACACAGATTTGACTATAAGATATGGCTGACGTCCTTAGTGGCTTAGTGGGGAGAGAAGTAAGGATGCATGCGGAACAGAAAAAAAAGAACGAAAGAAAAATGCAGATAGGGTGCGGGTTCGACACTCTTTATATTAACCAGTGACATTTCTTTAAAGGCACACACTAACCGGTAACACGATTCCTGGTCACGTAGACCCAGGCACAGTAACAGTGAGGGGGTGATGATAAGCCGACGTACATGGTTGTCAGCTGTGTATTATTTAGAATTTAGAGCCTCTTCTCGCTCTAAGGAAGGATCCGGTGACTGGTTTAAAACAGAAGAATCACGAAAACCGCATAGCACTCGAACAAAATAAACACAACAAATACACACAGTAAAACGGGATCTCTAGTAAATTGGTTAGATTCTGCCACAAAACACTGCCATTTGTTAAATACAAATAAATATATAGCAAGAAATATTACAAATAGGACAACGAGCCGTTAGTAATTTTCGAAATTACGCTTTCAGTTTTTATATCTGAGAATCGAACATATTTACTATTGGCAATAACGCACTATGGCTAGGATAAACAATATGAATATGAGAATCGAACATATTAACTATTGGCAATAACGCACTATGGCTAGGATAAACAATATGGATATGAGAATCGAACATATTAACTATTGGCAATAACGCACTATGGCTAGGATAAACAATATGAATATGAGAATCGAACATATTAACTATTGGCAATAACGCACTATGGCTAGGATAAACAATATGAATATGAGAATCGAACATATTAACTATTGGCAATAACGCACTATGGCTAGGATAAACAATATGAATATGAGAATCGAACATATTAACTATTGGCAATAACGCACTATGGCTAGGATAAACAATATGAATATGAGAATCGAACATATTAACTATTGGCAATAACGCACTATGGCTAGCATAAACAATATGAATATGAGAATCGAACATATTTATTATTGGCAATAACGCACTATGGCTGGGATAAACAATATGAATATGAGAATCGAACATATTTACTATTGGCAATAACGCACTATGGCTAGGATAAACAATATGAATATGAGAATCGAACATATTTACTATTGGCAATAACGCACTATGGCTGGGATAAACAATATGAATATGAGAATCGAACATATTTACTATTGGCAATAACGCACTATGGCTAGGATAAACAATATGAATATGAGAATCGAACATATTTACTATTGGCAATAACGCACTATGGCTAGGATAAACAATATGAATATGAGAATCGAACATATTTACTATTGGCAATAACGCACTATGGCTAGGATAAACAATATGAATATGAGAATCGAACATATTTACTATTGGCAATAACGCACTATGGCTAGGATAAACAATATGAATATGAGAATCGAACATATTTACTATTGGCAATAACGCACTATGGCTAGGATAAACAATATGAATATGAGAATCGAACATATTTACTATTGGCAATAACGCACTATGGCTAGGATAAACAATATGAATATGAGAATCGAACATATTTACTATTGGCAATAACGCACTATGGCTAGGATAAACAATATGAATATGAGAATCGAACATATTTACTATTGGCAATAACGCACTATGGCTGGGATAAACAATATGAATATGAGAATCGAACATATTTACTATTGGCAATAACGCACTATGGCTAGGATAAACAATATGAATATGAGAATCGAACATATTTACTATTGGCAATAACGCACTATGGCTAGGATAAACAATATGAATATGAGAATCGAACATATTTACTATTGGCAATAACGCACTATGGCTAGGATAAACAATATGAATATGAGAATCGAACATATTTACTATTGGCAATAACGCACTATGGCTAGGATAAACAATATGAATATGAGAATCGAACATATTTACTATTGGCAATAACGCACTATGGCTAGGATAAACAATATGAATATGAGAATCGAACATATTTACTATTGGCAATAACGCACTATGGCTAGGATAAACAATATGAATATGAGAATCGAACATATTTACTATTGGCAATAACGCACTATGGCTAGGATAAACAATATGAATATGAGAATCGAACATATTTACTATTGGCAATAACGCACTATGGCTAGGATAAACAATATGAATATGAGAATCGAACATATTTACTATTGGCAATAACGCACTATGGCTAGGATAAACAATATGAATATGAGAATCGAACATATTTACTATTGGCAATAACGCACTATGGCTAGGATAAACAATATGAATATGAGAATCGAACATATTTACTATTGGCAATAACGCACTATGGCTAGGATAAACAATATGAATATGAGAATCGAACATATTTACTATTGGCAATAACGCACTATGGCTAGGATAAACAATATGAATATGAGAATCGAACATATTTACTATTGGCAATAACGCACTATGGCTAGGATAAACAATATGAATATGAGAATCGAACATATTTACTATTGGCAATAACGCACTATGGCTAGGATAAACAATATGAATATGAGAATCGAACATATTTACTA
Organism: Anisus vortex; assembly: GCA_949126835.1. Taxonomy (NCBI): domain Eukaryota; kingdom Metazoa; phylum Mollusca; class Gastropoda; family Planorbidae; genus Anisus; species Anisus vortex. Next base: position 12,713,564 of record OX421508.1, on the reverse strand, counting down.
TTGGCAATAACGCACTATGGCTAGGATAAACAATATGAATATGAGAATCGAACATATTTACTATTGGCAATAACGCACTATGGCTAGGATAAACAATATGAATATGAGAATCGAACATATTTACTATTGGCAATAACGCACTATGGCTAGGATAAACAATATGAATATGAGAATCGAACATATTTACTATTGGCAATAACGCACTATGGCTAGGATAAACAATATGAATCTGAGAATCAAACATATTAACTATTGGCAATAACGCACTATGGCTGGGATAAACAATATGAATCTGAGAATCGAACATATTAACTATTGGCAATAACGCACTATGGCTAGGATAAACAATATGAATATGAGAATCGAACATATTTACTATTGGCAATAACGCACTATGGCTAGGATAAACAATATGAATATGAGAATCGAACATATTTACTATTGGCAATAACGCACTATGGCTAGGATAAACAATATGAATATGAGAATCGAACATATTTACTATTGGCAATAACGCACTATGGCTAGGATAAACAATATGAATATGAGAATCGAACATATTTACTATTGGCAATAACGCACTATGGCTAGGATAAACAATATGAATATGAGAATCGAACATATTAACTAATGGCAATAACGCACTATGGCTAGGATAAACAATATGAATATGAGAATCGAACATATTTACTATTGGCAATAACGCACTATGGCTAGGATAAACAATATGAATATGAGAATCGAACATATTAACTATTGGCAATAACGCACTATGGCTAGGATAAACAATATGAATATGAGAATCGAACATATTTACTATTGGCAATAACGCACTATGGCTAGGATAAACAATATGAATATGAGAATCGAACATATTAACTATTGGCAATAACGCACTATGGCTAGGATAAACAATATGAATATGAGAATCGAACATATTTACTATTGGCAATAACGCACTATGGCTAGGATAAACAATATGAATATGAGAATCGAACATATTTACTATTGGCAATAACGCACTATGGCTAGGATAAACAATATGAATATGAGAATCGAACATATTTACTATTGGCAATAACGCACTATGGCTAGGATAAACAATATGAATATGAGAATCGAACATATTTACTATTGGCAATAACGCACTATGGCTAGGATAAACAATATGAATATGAATTTTACCACGCCTTCCGTTTACTATTTTTCTTCACTGCAAATATAAAAAAAACATACAGCTTATATTTATATTATTCACAAATTGATGGCATTAGGATTATTGTTGCTATTGAAGTACCGTATTTACTAAATCAACAAACAAAAAACTTGCTGATTAAGTCATTTGAACTGCAAGAAATATTTGAGCATAAATCGATAAGCCTTCAAATTATACACCTGGCAGCGGGCTCCGCACTGATTTCCCCACCAATAATGCAATATTATCTTCTTATTGCTTCACGAAGAGTTATTTCCCCTATAGACTATCACAGTATGGAATATAATCTACTTTGCCAAGTAAAAAGAGCACCACATGCAAAGTTTCACACAAAGCAAAGCGGGCACGTGAGACTGTCTGTACATTTTATACAGGTCAGTTCATTTATTTTGTGTGTGTGTTGCCGGCAGTAATCACTAAATCTGATTATAGATCTAAAACACAACAAGCACGCGCCTGTCATCATTACAAGAAGAGGGCGCCCGCCCCCTATACACTCCGACTCCCCCCCCCAGCCCCCTCCCTTCACATGTTCCAATAAGGTTAATCGCATTAGAAAAAGGATCACGCGTGTTGTTAATTACAGATGATGAACTAAGGGAAGATGAAATAAATCAACATGAAGCAATAAGGAATGACCAGTCACTAGTTCTCGTGCACTTCAGATAAAATGTAAGAGAATAATTTAGTTGTTTTTTTAATATTTCCCAGAAATAGTAGCGGTACAAATAACCATTATTATTATTAGTGCAGCTGAAACACAGAATATATACTCAGAACCCCAGATGAAAACGACCTAAAGGCAGACCCAGATTGAGATGGTTGGACGATGTCGAGATGGATCTGCGACAGATCGGGGTACAGGCCTTGGAAAAAGAATGCAATGGATAGGTCCGAGTGGATGGAGGTGGTGTGGCAGGCCATAGCCCTCCATGGGCTGTAGCGCCAAAGATGATGATGATGATGATGAAACACAGAATTGCTATCCTTTAGTAAAACAATATCTATATAAGTGGATGGTGCAGTGAGAAGAAAACTACATACAGTAAAGGCACATTTTTTTAGGAAATGAGTGTGTTGTCGTTGTTGTTTTGTTTATAGAAAGTTTCGAAATCTTTTCCTGTAAATTTATTTCGGTCAAATTGATGTAACAACACACAAAAAAGAAGATTTTCGTATAAATCCTTTACAGACCTTTTTTTTTTTTGGGGGGGGGGGGGGGGGGGATTTTATAGAGTGTGTTGTCTACTGCAACCAATCTATGTGCCAGGCTGGGAAGTGGGTAAAATAGCCTTTTTTTAAAATGATAACACTGGCTCTCACAAAAGCGAATTAATATAAAGGATTTAAAAAACAGAGAGCTGGAATATCATTGTAGTTAAGGAATCATTGTCCGAAACTGGCCTGGTTAGTGAGAGATGAAAGAAGACGGTTATAACAATTTATGTCATCGGAACGCACAATAATTATCTTTATTTATTGAGGTGGTACAGATCAGATGAGAGAAAAAAAACAGCTATTTGGCATTAAATACAGGAAACCTCTAAATTTGTATCACATTCGTCAGCTGCTTCATTTGCAGTTATTTTTTTCCAAGGCGTCGCATTTGAATATGCTCTATAACAGGGGTCGGCAACCTAAGTGACGCGTGCCATACGGCACGCGGAGCCCTTTTCATTGGCACGCGGAGGACCCCCGGATTTGTTTTTTTAATGGCTTCTGCGTGCCATGCCATTTGTTTTCATTAGCTCTCGCTGATCTTTTTCAAATAATCAACATTATTCAGTCTGTCGTTTGCCTGTTCGAAAGCGTTCAGTTTTTGCGGATAAATATTAGTCTTTGCGTCTCCTGTGCTTACATCAAAGAATGCTACATCAAAAGAATGTGCCGACTATTTTACATTTGGTTAGTTTTGTTTGTGTTATATCGCCAAAAAAAATATCGAATACAAGTGGTTAGTATCTGCAAAACATTAACTGAATTGTTTTTTTTGCGATGTAAAATGTTATTATAAAGTATATCCTTTAAATTTAACGTAAAAAAAAGTGTGTCCCCCCCCCTCCCCCGAATAATAATAAAAAAAAAAAAAACTTGATCGATTTCAGATTTCCGATTTGATATTTAATTATTTTAACAAGAGGATATCCCTCAAATAAATATAATTTCACCATATCGGTAGGCCTATATAGCCTCTAAAGAAAACTTTAACAATTATTCAGAATGTTATATTATGCGGCAGTATATATCAAGGTATAAGTATAAATGCCTATAAAATGTCCGAAAATGACAAAAACGCTGCTGCGATGTTTGGCAAACTGAAAAGATTTGTCAAATTTCTTGTAAACCCCATTGGGAGGCTGTTGTTAAGCTTCCATTGCATTATACACCATGAAAGTTTGTGGGCAAAGATCTCTTTATTGGACTTGCGCTCCGTAATGGAAACTGTTGTTAAAATAGTCAACTTTATAGTTTCCCACTCTTCGTTGATTTACCGGCAATTCAAATCTTTACTACAAGAAATTGAAAGTGAATATGGAGATCTGCTGTTGCACAGCAGTGTTCGCTGGCTTAGTCAAGGTAAAGTGTTCAATAGATTCGTTTCGTGTCTGGAAGCAGTAGCCCTATACGATGTTTCTTGATGAAACAATATTTTTCGTAATTGAATGATAAAGAATACCTGATGAAACTGATGTTTTTGACAGACATAACGACTCATTTAAATGATGAACTTGTGTTTACAAGGACAGGATCAAACAATTCTTGAACTGTTCGGTAAATCATTTTTACTGGAAAAAATTTGGATTGAAACTGGACATTGGACATATTTATCCGTGATGATACTAAAATATTTTAGAACTTCCCCTATGTTAAAACTCATTTAGATCTATATACATTACACATAGATGGGCTTAATAAAGAAGTACATTGAAGCTCTCAAAGCGGAGTTTTCTGGCTGAAGTCTATTTTGAAATGCAGCAAATTGAATTTAAAACATCCCGATTTTAAAGGACATCAAAATTTGCCGAATTGCGAACAAATCTGGAAAAAAGCTGCTTAGAAAGGTCGTCAGCTATACTTAAACCGTACATTTTTTTAAAAAAAAGTTGCATTTGTTTTACTTTCATCTATTGGCTCACCTTACACTTGTAAACAGATTTCTCATAAAAGATTTTCTCATACAATAAAACTTTTGTAATCCCATAAGAAAGTCGCCTAACTCTTGAAGCATTAAGCAAGAGTCACGTTAATTGATACAGACAAATTGCATTCAAATGTATTTTATCTTCTTTAAATAAGCACACTAAATAATTCGAGATAAAATGTATTTGTTTTAACTTTTAAAATACAACAACAGCTTAAGCTAAGGACTAATCTATGTTGACTTTTGTACGGTTTCTTAAGAAAGCGCCTTTTTTTTTCATGATACAGACATTTAATAATTATTGTTAAAAATAATAAAGATAGCAGAGGTTGACTATTTGGCTGTTGGCACGCCGAGCGAGTTAGAAATTCTACTTTGGCACGCCGCTATCAAAGGGTTGACGACCCATGCACTATAAGACGAGAGCCACAAATAATTAGTTTGTAGATGTCATCAGATATATGAGTAGTATGGAGCACGGGCGAAGCCAGACATTTTTTCCAGGGGGGGGGGGGGGGGGGGGCTGAACTTTTGCGTGACAAACATTTACCTTTTTTTTTGCGAAATTAGTACATATTTTTAACAAATCTGTTGAAAAAGATTTTTTTTATTATTCCGGGGCGGGGGGGGGGGGCATAGCCATCCTTAGCCCCCCCCCCCCCTTGTGGCTTCGCCCCGGGTAAGGAGAAGTATTCAGAAATATAAAAACAACAGAAATAAAAACCAAAAGTTGCACACTCCAAGGAGAAATCATTACAAAGCGTTGACTGCATTCGTTTTATGGTAAATTGTGTAACTATAAAGTCTTCAAAAGTCTCCATTTTAATTACTTAAAATCAAATCCAAACTATTTTATGTTTTTATATAATATGAAATATAGCCACGTCAAGATGTCAAAAGTAATGTTCATGTGAACTGACGCCATGCAATGTATCAAGTCAAGCCTACCACATAGAAGCTTACTGTTAAAGGGAGACAATTCTGAATAATGACAAGGGGGGAACAAATGAAAGGAAAAAATAAGAAATCCTCTTAATTTAGTTGTCCCCGTGATAGTAATATGACAAGGTTATGACGTTATTGTTGAAGGCTGTTTCCACATTCACACAGACGCGTGCAGTGATGACTACACCATGAAAGTACCCACAGACAATAAATGTTCTGGTGACTGATGAGAATATAAAAAAGACTTCCAATAATTCCCTAGAAATTAACTCGAGCGATCACATGAACAAGATTTCAAATTAACCAGTGTTTCAGAAAGGAGAAAAAACCTTTTTTAAAACAAACAATTTGGCCAATCTATGCGTTCTGGTAAAAGCCAGCAAGGTGTCTGTGGAGGTATCAAAATGCGGTCAGTTGGCTCCCAATCAAAAAGGCGTTCGGGGTCAAAATGGTCGGCGGAGCACACTTGACATGTTGCACAAACTTGACACGTAGACGAGAATGCTGAGCAAAACAAACTCAAAGAGGCAATACTTGACCACGATCACTCAAGCAAAGGTTTAGACAGTGGTTCCTTGGTTTCTAGTTGTTTTACAACAACAATTTTCACCCTAGCTCTTACAACAAAATGAAATTGCAACCTGTTTCCTTTTCGTGGAACAGCTATTTCGAATGAATGATTAGATCAAGTATACACAGCTGACAACCGGTCAAGAAAATAAAAAAGGGGAACAAAGCAGCTTCGAGAATTGACTAAACTTTCAACAAGACCATTGGTCAGTTGGCTGTGAGATAGAATTACCAGATCCTTCCCCGTTCGTAATGCTACAATTTTCATTGCAACTCTTTGAATGGTGGGGATAAAAAAAAACATGTATCACAAACGGACCCATGAAAAAATATCTTTACGAATACTATAAAGGCAAACGTACATGACAAAAATATCATAAATATAGATCAGAAAAAAAGTGAGGAACGTGGTGGTCCAGCGTTAGAGCACTGGTAATTCGTTCCCAAGACCGGTACATGGGGGTTGGGCTTGGTGCTGGCCATAAAATTACTCTTGAATGTCAAGGTCAATGAAATGATTAACTTCGCTTCACTATCTATAGGAGGGGCTATGGAACAAATCATGGATTAAAAGGGTAAAAAATTGTTGAAATACATATTTATTAAGTACACCCCAGAATAGCATCTTACTGCCTGCCAATGCTATTTATACTACAACGTAAAAAGGCAATACTCACATTCCTTTCATAGTGTCCAACATGGTGACAAGTGAATCCGTCAAATCAACAATGGAGAATCATATTCCTTCAGACACAAAACTGGTAATGAAATGTCATATTGTGACAGCTGGCAGTCACTCTTAAGTCACAATGCATTTTGCGAATGTCAAATGACCCCACACACACAAACGGTATTGAATCTCTGAATAATACAATACTTCTGTCAATATTGAGACGCTAAAAGGAATGTTTCTACCACTTCGATAGTGTTGAACATTTGTTTTGGTTGAAACTTAAGTTTTAAATCAGATGTCAAGATTTGGCAGCGAATAAATTATACTTCAAAGAATGACACAATTACACATTGCGATGAGAAAGATAAACATATCGTTGGTTGCATGAAGTCCAAAAGAAACCATTCCAAAATTGTAAATGTCAGTGTTTCTCAAAAAGTGTTACATAAGTTGTACCCATTCATGGTTATTGCGCATACTAAAAAAAAAAAGGTCGAAATTCAAATTTGTTATTGAAATGAAACATTTTCACCATTTTTTAACATTGTGGCCTGATGGCCCACTGGCCCACCAAGAATCGGACCACTGGACCATAGTTCGAGAAACGCTGACTTGGGGGTAACTAAACCGGGGTTTAAACGTGATCCTCCTAATCAAACAAATTAAAACAGAAAATTCCGTGTTTAAAAGGCCAGTGTTTGTTTAGAAGAAGAAACAACTAAACAACTACAGAACCTCTGATGCGAACATTTTGGCACACATACTTTTCAAACATACAGAACAAAACCTCTTCACTGAAACGTCACCATCAATAACATTGATTATCGATACCAATAGTGCAAGGATCCATTAACGATTTGTACGTTCAAAGAAACGTCAGACGAAATGACGACAGTCGTCAAGTCCCGACTCACCAAGATGTGGAAAATGGATTAAAAATGCTACAATAAGGCTTGGTTGGAAAAAGCAAGTTGACTACCTGTTTGTTCCTTATAACAGTCATGGCGAAATGAATAATGTATGAATTCATTAGCTACGCTGTGTTGCCCCCCTCCCGATGTTATTGGCTACCAACGCCAATATATGCAAAGATATCGCCCACGGGCGGATTTTTGGTGGTAACATTTGTTACACCATTTGTAGGATCTATTCACAAGACACGAGGAAGAGTCTCGATATCCGATAAAGTTTATTTTAAAAAAAAACAGACTGTGTGGGATACCACATTTATCACTGATACAAGGAGACTTGTCAAGATCTTAAACCAAAAGCAATGCAATATTGCCTTTTTATACATTAAAAAATACTTCCGGGAATTCTAGTTATTATATAGAAAACAACATGTCAGCTAAGGATGTTTATGTTATCTCTAATGCATTCGGTCAACTTTATAAATCACATGTAGCTTTAAAACCTCATAAAGAACTCTTCAATAGCCCCACTTACACATTGAAAGCCTTATACCTGTTTAAAAATGTATAAAGAATCTATGCATATATATTGTCACCAGCAGCTCCCGAATCGTTTTAGAACGATGGAGCATATACTTAACGATCCATATTCCTTGAAGGAAATTATTTATTCATTTAAAACTCAACAAATAACATAAGATTCTAAAGTAGCACATTACTAGAATCTCACATTAAATATAGCTAAACAACAAAATAAAACTCTGTGACTTGACGGTCGGTTACACTCGGCTTTTATGTGGACCAAGCTGTAAGTGTGAACAGTTCCTACTCAGTTGAAGTGGCTATTAATGGGACAAGACGCCAGGCGCTACTTACTCATAACACTGTCTCGCTTTGGCCAGGTCCAGTATTAGTTCAGGTCAGCGGATAAAAGGTCTCTTGGTGCAAACAAATGAAGCGTGGGCGCGCGGAATGCCTCAGCTACTGTGGACTTTGCACTCACCAATTATTCTGCCCCAGGGACTACCAGAAGATGAGTGTGATTTAACACTGCTGCTGTTAAAGATATCACGGATGTTTTAGCATTGCTATGAAATCTAAATTATGTACCATACAAATCGGAGAACTTAGTAGCAGTAGCACACATACCAATAAATTATCATGTTCGATATCTTTACACACAGCCAATTGAGTCCAAGTAATGGATCGGCCCTAGATATAGATCCATTATACACAAAGGATCCATCGTATTTGCATTGTTTATAATATAAAAAAACAGCTAGGCATTAGTAGACATAATCGAAACCTGGGCAAACAAGTACAGAGGGACAAAATGCTTTTAACTCGTATAAATCTATTATAGATCTATTGGCAAAGCAAAAATAGTGCAGTGTAATTTTAATCGTAGTTCATTCAACGGTAGGGTACAAAGACTGCTTTACTATATATATATATATATATATATATATATTATATATATAAAGTCCGTGTCTGTAGGTAAACCGATCCCCATTGGTCAATTTGAAAACACGTGAGTTTAGTGTCACTGACCTGCCTAGGCCTATTGGAGCATAATGAGAACAAACATCTAAATAAACAAATAAACTAACGGTAATTATATTTTGTGATTCTGTACAACACTAACTTCAAATTGATGGGGGAAAAAAGGAAAGAAGGTAAAATCCAAATAATCATACACTTTTTTTTTTCGATGCAATATTTCGTTGGTCGGCAACCACAATCTGAGACTTCTATATAAAAATGTAGGTTTTTCAAATTATAGCTTGCCAAACTGAGCTTTTTAAGGCAGCAAATTATGACATGTGTAATTTCTACATCCGAGGAAAATGCCCTTTGTGGAGCTTGGAGATTTGAGCGAATTTAAGACAATAATAATATAAGCACAAAATATAGAGAACGAAAGAGAGAGTGTGAATGAGAGAGAGAGAGTGGGTGAGAGAGTGAGAGAATGTGCATATAGTGGCAGAGGGAGATAAAGGGGATGAATGCAGTAAATGTTTCTGTAAAAAATGAAATGAATAACATGTATGTTTAAACTAATGTATGAAATCTAAAGTCGTATTTACAGGGACACACAAGTGTGTATACCGGCATTTACAGCTATAATATAAAGTTGAGTGATATATACTTCTATATAGCTTAACGTCTGTTTATAACCGCATAACCGTAAACAAGAATTCATGGACAATGTCTTGACGAGACATCCTTTTGAAGGAAATATTTCCGCGGGTTTTTACAACGTCATTTAGAACCGCTGCCTGAAGCTATGTACTGATGGTGGGTGTCGAGAAACAAGTCTGGAGAAATATTGAAGCAGTTTTGAGCTGCGGAAATCAAACGAATAGGGTGACAACACAAGCTTGTCATATTATTATTATGATGTAGTCAAAATCAAACTTTAATATTCTGTACAGATAGGTTTTCGGGCCAAGAGTTGACTACTATATTTGCTATACTATATATACTATACTTGTCTACTATATTTACATAATTAGTATGGGGTTTTAGTTTATCCTTTTAATCCAGATTTAAAATAGTTAAGTCAAAATTTAAACCATAAATTAAACATAGTAGAACACCATACCAATTAAAAAATATTGTATTTTGTTGAGCAAAATTAGATTCAACATGATAAACTGTAAAACTTTCATTGCAGTTTTAGAACATTGCCTCTTTCAATAATCTAAAATTATATGGTCAGAACGACACCATTCTCTGATTTATAAATGTTGCAGTCATAGCCACAACCCTATATAATAGGTGCACTGTGTCTGTACGCAACGTTAATGTTAATGACAAGGAAAGACATCAGCTAAGTGTGAAGGCGCCATTAGGAAAGGTCTCTGTTATATCCACGGGGATTATTTTATCGGTTTAATAGCCCCATTAAGACTGAGATCAAGCTACATCCATGGAAAAAAAAGTTGTTGTTTTTTTAACTTCAGAAGTCGCATTATGACCATTGGGAAAAACAAAAGCGACCGGTGCGTGAAATGTCCAGATAGTGCTTGCCTGGCTTCTTACAGTACGACAATCCATTGATGTACGAGCTGAATGACAATGCTACCACACAGAAGTACTATGAAAAGCTGGGTTTTTTAAAATCTGTTAATCACGGTATATTGCGTTCGTGTAAAGTCTGACCCAGCTCAACTATGGATGTCCTCAACGCACATTTCAGAGATGCAACAGAATATGTATCTCACGGATATGACTCCAGAGCCACAGCATACATGCAGAGCAGGTGTAAACCCACGGCAAGGACGCACAAAACCTAATCGACTTCCGAGACTTAAGAAACCAACGAACGATTGTGTTCGTTAACAATAGTTAATACTATTTTCCCCTTGTAAAAAACAATCAAATATGTTGTATTTATCGACTGTTTCAATTTTGCTATAGAATGAGTGAGGTTTATTATCTCTAAATCGTAAACCAGAAATTATACTTGAATATATATATAGCCTATATATATATATATATATATATATTGGTTGGACTTGTGTCTGTATCTAATCATACCATTGATAACAAAATCTGAAGCTTCTACGTAAGTATTTAACATGAAAGCCCTATTGAAAAGCAGTGCACGATCAACAATAATTTTCCATGTTCTGGGTAACGAAAGCGAAATTATCGGCTCGCAAAAAGAAGAAAATGTCTAAATTCTAGGTGTGATTATCGTGCGGTACTGTTGATAGATCTAGACTCTATAACTTTAATAGTACATTTCGGATCAAGGTGACATTTTGTGATTAAGTCCGATTTTTTTTATTTATTAATCACTACACATATTTTTTTATACATGTTTTATAATAGTCTATGAAAATTGAATGAACATAATTATTTATTACAGGTAAGAGCTCAAATGTTAGTGAGTGTAATAAAAGTAAGTGGTTGACCAAAAAAACAGAAAATGCTGGGAAACTTTGAGAAAAACCAAATACAGCAAAGGGCTGTAACTCGTTTATTTGCTTATTCAATTAACGCACAATCTTTTGCTTCTCTTAATTACATAGAAAGAGCCTATTTTACTGATTCTACACTAACTCAAAATCAAAAACAGAAAGAAAGAGCTAAATATGTATAGAGAGAGAGAGAAAGAAAGAGAGAACGGGTACAAACAGAATAATAATATGAAGTAGAGAGAGTATTGTTATGAACGTATGTTATTTTTTTTTAACGTTTCTTCTAGCCACCGACCCAACTAAATTTTTAAAAAATTTTTCTTTAAAAATACGACAACAACATCAAACAACAGAAAGATCAGGGAAAGGGGGGGGGGGAGCCAAAACATAATTCAATGTAAAGAAATCAATTCCATTGAGGTTCATTTATATTTCATGGTTACGCAGCCGTGAAGATCCCTATATTACAGTTAAATGTCTATAGAATTGATAACAAATATATTTACAAATATATTACAACTATATAATCTAACCCACGCAGACGATTTAATGTTAATATGAATACGGCCGTGGTCAGTGGGAGAATCATTTCAAAATTATGTTGCATATTGAACATGTTTTCTTTCTTTTTTGTGTGTGGCTTTTTTGTTGAAAACATTTGTATATACCCGTATTTAGATTTAGATAGTATATGTTCGCATACTCAGAAAAATACGCACACACGCATAGCCCAGACGATATATACAAATATATATATTTAAAAGTCTAACGATATTGCACGTGCCAATGCTGCAACAGAAATAAAACAAAAAAATGACGGGTGTTCTAAAAACATGGCGGGTGTACTCAAAAGAAAATTTTCGAAATTTCAATTTCAGATTGAACAAAAACAATCTTCTATTTTTACTAATAACATTTCCTTTGGACGACCTTTCTCTCAAAGTAAGTTTCAGTGCTAAGTTTATCTTAAATGGAGTTGAAAAAGATCCTCTCATGAACATACATTTCGCCAAAGAACCGGCTTCCATGCAGCATCAGCACTTATTACACAAATGTCACCCTAACCCTTTTCCATATTTCAACACGAGTCTCGTCGGTAAAAGGGGGGGGGGGGGGGGTTCCAGAAAGCCAAAGTTCTACGAACGGATTTCCTGTGTAGTTAGTTATCTCCAGCCGGTCCGTCCTCCATACAGGCAATATTAATATGGCTGCCGATAATGGTTTTGTTGATGACAATTATATGGGTAGCTTATTCCTAACAAGAATTGACACAAGCTCATCCTACAAGCCTGTGCTATTAAAGCGGCAAGATGGGGATATTTCGTCCTTGTTTTTCAAAACCATGCTTACGGTAATCATTATAACAAAATGAAAAAAAAATGGGTTGTGTATAGGGTTGCCATCCGTCCCGATATATCGGGACTGTCACCGTTATTTACATTCCATGTAACTGTGTTCTAAATAAAAAGTAATTATATTAAATAAGAGTTTTTTTTTACTTCATTTCTACATCCCCATCTCAGGGTGTCCCGGGGCGGTCCCAGCTAGATATGGTAACATTAGTTGTGTATGATGATGTTGTTTTCATCCACTAAGTCAATGTGTTTGTAGGTTCATGCACACACAGATCTAGCCTTATTTTTGTAAGTGAATTGTGTATTGTTTTAATTACGTTTTCCCGTTCAATTCATCTTCCTTCCTATGTATTTATTGAAAAAAACTATATATCATGGTCCCACCGTACTACCGTACTAACGTGGGGAAGCTTTGTGGAAAACGTGCAGCGACTACTAGAATAACGTAAGCCTTTGATTTTAGACATTGTATAACAATATATTGTTTGTTTTTAATACCGGTATATCAGTTACTATTTGTCTTGTGCTGTAAAGAACATGGCCCAGAAGGCAACTATCACGTGTCAGGGCGCACGCACTAGATTCAACAATGCTCTGAGATGGATAGTCTGTCCCCTATGGACTGTTACCATGGCGTTTGCAATTAACCGCTAAGTGAATGGATCATCGGCGTCGGCTGGCATGGCAAAGTCAACAATTGTGCCTAAACGCACGTACACACAAACGTTTAGTTAAACCATTAAAAACTAAATTACAAAACCAAAAGAACAAACCTATTTTACTCAATATTTAAAATGGCATTAACGGATATAGCCGTAATTTAGAGACAGCTCTTGTTTATCCAGGAAGGGGGAGAGGGAGCTGTACTTTCGCGTGACAAACATTTGCCAAATTTATCGCGAATTGAGTACTCATTTCAAAGAGGGGGGGTGGGGGTGATCCCATGGCTTCACGGCTGTAATTACATACATATACTAGAAATCGCCCGTGAGGAAACCACGGGGATAAAGAATTTTATATTTTCATTTTTTTCCCCTTATTTTGTAAGCTTTCTTTAAAGTTGGGAAAATTGTCGTACAATAGAGGATAAAATACTTTTTGGGATCTTCTTCAATTCTTGAGATGCAAAGAATATCACATCAATAAATGCACTCGAATAAAATTTCTACATTCACCCACTTCCTATTGATCAAAAACATAGCAAGCAAACTTATTGCCACTGCATCACATTCTACCAATCCCCCAAAATACTTTTATATAACTTCGCTTTTATGTGTGGGTAATTATCAATGAAATATTGTTTGTTCTTCTTTAAAGGGGCACGGTAGCCGAGCGAAAGGGCGTTCGACTGGCGATCCAAGGGTCCTGGGTTCAAATCCTGGTGAAGCCATTGAGGGTGTCCCTGAGTCTACCCAGCTCTGATGGGTACCTGACATTAGTAGGGGTAAAGTAAAGGCGGCTGGGCATTGTGCTGGCCCCACATCCCCTAGTATGCCGTGGCCACAGAAACTGGTGAACTCTGCTTCAGCCCTATGATCACTTTGGTCCGAATGGTACTTTACTTTACTTCTTTAAAGGGAATATAGTTGAAATATAGATCTATTTTATCTTATATGTCAAGGACACTTTTTCTATACAGAAGATTATGGCACTTCCTTCGCATATCCCGGGTTTGAGTCCAGTCTTGAATTTTGGTAAGAGGTTTAATTAAATGCTGTCAATGTGATTTTTATCCCCGTTTCCTCAGTCTATCAAGTTTTACATGCACTAAGTTTGATAAAAACATGATTATACCTAAAATCAGTTTCCTAATAACCATTACATAAATACCAACAAAAAGGCATATACAAAATTTTTACAAAACAAAATATGTTTCTATAAGTTCGTTATTATTTATAAAAAGTTCAAAGCTGGAACACTTCCTTAAAACGACCTTGCGTGTGAATTGGTGTTTAATATCATGTAGTAGTAGTAGTAGTAATAGTTGTTGTACTAGTTGGGGGTTTGGTTAAATTTACAATTTTGAATGCTTGTACTTCATTATTTTAACAAATCAACATCAAGCTGTACATTTGAAAAAAAACGTCATGATAAACTTCAGTTTTTAGATCAACTTCGACATTATCTGTCCCCGGGATTCGTCAATAGTAATTACAACTGTCGGAAAGAACTGAAAATTGTCAAACTAGTATAGTTAATGGTACAAATGACGGAAAGATATTGTCAAAGTAGTAGAGTTAATGGTACAAATGACGGAAAGATCTGAAAATTGTCAAAGTATTAAAATTAATGGTACAAATGACGGAAAGATCTGAAAATTGTCAAAGTAGTAGAGTTAATGGTACAAATGACGGAAAGATCTGAAAATTGTCAAAGTAGTAGAGTTAATGGTATACATGTAGTAGTGTCGCACGGAAAACAAACAGTGAATGAAAGTTACCACGCTTTTATTTTAAAGCTAATTAAATCATTAAAATCATATCATTTATTTGAAGGACAACGGTAAATCTTTTGGGGCTCAATAAAACATATAAAGGTGAACAGACATACTACTAAACAAAACAAATGCGTGGCATTGACAAACATTAAGTCTAGTAAACAAAACATCTAGATCTATATGAAAATGACAAACATTAAGTCTAGTAAACAAAGCATCTAGATATATACGAAAATGACAAACATTAAGTCTAGTAAACAAAACATCTAGATCTATATGAAAATGACAAACATTAAGTCTAGTAAACAAAACATCTAGATCTATATGAAAATGACAAACATTAAGTCTAGTAAACAAAACATCTAGATCTATATGAAAATGACAAACATTAAGTCTAGTAAACAAAACATCTAGATCTATATGAAAATGACAAACATTAAGTCTAGTAAACAAAACATCTAGATCTATATGAAAATGACAAACATTAAGTCTAGTAAACAAAACATCTAGATCTATATGAAAATGACAAACATTAAGTCTAGTAAACAAAACATCTAGATATATATGAAAATGACAAACATTAAGTCTAGTAAACAAAACATCTAGATCTATATGAAAATGACAAACATTAAGTCTAGTAAACAAAACATTTAGATATATATGAAAATGACGAACATTAAGTCTAGTAAACAAAACATCTAGATCTATATGAAAATATAAAAGACTATGACAGTTCACATGTACACACGCAAATGTGATAGAGAAAAAAAGGTTTCAGTTTGTACGCGGTTTACGTCAGTTTTCTTTTCTCTGTGGATCGAATTTTTATATATTTTAGTCCAAGAGCATATAAATAGTCCAATTTATATATATATATACCGGTATATATCATAGTTTCCTGTTTCTTTTTTTATAGAAATGTAAAACCAAGAATCCAGGGGACGACCGTGGGCTTTGAAATAATGGTGAATGAATTTATGGATTAGAAGTATAATATAGACACTGGTCCAATACAAAAAAGCCTTTCTTAGAAATTTAATCACACAATTTACAAAACAGACTCCCCCTTTTATCCCTATTTGTTGTGGCTTCTACTTTCCCGCGGTAAGGGTTTTGGAATTATTTTTTTTTTTAAGTAGTCGATATTCGTCAAAGGTTATACAATTACTGTTAAAGTTAACAAACAGCCTTGATGCATTGACGTTATTTAATGGAGGCAAAAGAATAAAAGATGAGGTGTTTTTTTTTCTTCTGTTTTTTTTTTCGAGATTTAATGTAAACAAATTATATAAACCTCCATTTGGAATCATAAACAGGCAACGGAAATTATAAACGTATAAAAAGAATAAAAAGGAAAATGCCTCGGGAATTTGTATTACAAACACACACACATTTTCAAAATCATTTCAAAAGAAAAAACAATGTCCTTAACTAAAAGAAGAATATGCATACCAGACATGGAATTATTGCGCAACAGCCTCAGGCCATACTCATCTACCATTAGAATTTACAAAAAATATACGCAACAAGAAATATAATAATATCGTCAAGACTTCAGTCGGCCAGAATGCAATAGATGACTACTAATGAACTTTTTCTTGCATGATACATTGTGTGATTGTGTGCGTGCATGTCTATTTTTATAAGTATATATCTGTGCTTGTTTACAAATACATTTGTTTGGATCAATAAAGAAATCTTATCTTAAAAAGATTTTTTTCCTTGCAATGTTCATATTGCTAACAACTAAGTAAGACCAGTTTTAAACGATAAATGGAAAAATCCACTGTTCATAATGAAGCTCGATCGATACAATTATTTACTACCCAATCTGACAACCCCGATGCAAATTTACAATAGCAATTATCCCAGGTTAATTTATAGCCAGCCACACACTGCGATATGTTGGACAGATTTATCTGCGTGTGTTACGCTCGAAGCAGCCGCTAGCGGGTAATGTTCATGCGGTGCCTACTACTATTTTGACATCATTAAAAGGGAGTAGAGAATGTGTGGGTAGACAACGCGTTAGCCTGTCGCTGTAAATGGTTTTAGAGTGTTATATTCACATTGCAGGATCAGCTGAGAGGATTTGTTTGTTTGTTTCGAGCTGGAAACAAATAATGAATAATCCATATTTATAATATTAAACCTGACCAAGTCAAGACAATGATACTATTCTATCGGATGATTGCTTTAAATATATATATTTTTTAATTTTAAAAAAGTAAATACACAAATGCACAAAACACATTGCTTGCACATAATGAAATTTGCTCATCAAGTTAGAGTACGTGGCATGTTTATGTGACTTGCAGCCTATCAATAACGAAGGTTATAGTACAGCCTTTAGGGGGATTTTACCATTATATTTTCCACGTGAAAACCTGTTATTTCCCTTGTTTAAAAACTATCACGCAATAAAGTGCGTGTTTTAAAAATACTTTAAATTAAATTCTCAAAGCCTTGTATGTTTCCGGCAACCCGACATTCGGAAGGCTAATATTGACTCCCTTTCATCCTATCGAGTGAGCACATTATTTTAATTTTTATTCACATACTCCCATCAGCCAACATCAGCTTTGAAAAGCTGCATAAGCAAAATGCTTATAAGCAACACATTATGTTAACTAATTATGTGCTTTTATATTAACATTATAACTGCGGATTGCACAATATCAATACGGCACTAAGGTTATCAATGTTATTTTCATGTATAAGCCTAATTAGGTACCTTTATATTAACTGTGCTTCTTTCTAACAAAGTGGTGAGCGAAATGTCAAAATCTTCAGATGGCTGATGTAAAACAAAAAAGAATATATACACCACAATTTAAAATAACTGTGTCGGCTTCGATTTAATCGTGATTTTATATCTTTAAATAATTTACGTTAATTTTGATTTTAGTGATATTTTCTTTTATAAGCCTAATTATGTGCCTTTCTATTTAACTTTCGTTTATATTATTTATTTTTTTACTATGTGGATGGGATAAGGACAAAATCTTGCGATGGTTAAATACAAATGCTTCTAAATGATTGATAAGAAAAACTTTGTTTATGATAGAACTTGTTTTCATTGTATTCTATTTTTTATGGTTAATTAAACCGAAATAATGGGGCACGGTAGCCGAGCGGCAATCCGAAGGTCCTGGGTTCGAATCTTGGTGGAGGCTAGGATTTTTTTTCCAGGATTTGAGGGTGTTCATGGGTCTACCCAGCTCTGACGGGTACCTGACATTAGTTGGGATAAAGTAAAGGCGACTGGGCTTTGTGCTGGCCACACATCCTCTAGTATGCCGTGGCCACAGAAACTGGTGAACGCTGCTTCACCAGCCCTAAGATCAGTTTGGTCCGAAGGGTACTTTACTAAACCGAAATAGTATTAGTATATAGTATATATGTAGAATCACAGTCGGGAATGTGTCTAAAGCAAACTACGATGTTGACAGAGTTAAATGGAGTAGTAGCCTTTTACAGCGATATTAACAAACTCACACAAACATATTGAAGCCTGTGGCGATGACTTGGGAGTAAGTTGGGAGTTAATCAGACTCTTGTGTTGAGACAACGATTTTGTTAGCAGGTTATTTTTTTAAAGAAGCGCATTGTTGGCATTAAATTCATTCTTTACATCCAAGTTATATAATGTAATTTATTTGTTCTTTTTTTCTTTTTTTCGTTGCCAACTAACAATAATAGTTTTTTTAAAAAAAAACCTCATCTGGCTATTACCAGATGTTGCAAAGGGTTCACCTTTTACCCTTTCGTGATTAAAGATTGATTAAGAAAACCGAGGTTGACTGTGTGTGAATGTGGTGAAACACGAAAACTCAATCTTGTTAAGACGGAGTAATCAGCTGAAGTGCGCTGAGTTGTACTACATAGATTATTTTCTTTCTATCTATGGTCTCTCCGATAGTTTCTATGAATTGAATGTCGACATTTGATGCCAACGGGGGAAAACTGAGGAGAAATGGGGGGGAATGGAGGGATAATGCTGATTACGTAAGGCCATTTCTAAGATTATTAAGCTTTGGTCTACAGATGGCGAAAGCTGCATTCAACAGCCAATGGGAATAATGCCAATTTCGTACATAACGATGTAAATTTGATTTGGTAGAAATATAGTGACTTAAGTTTTAATTTCGTACAATTATATTTTGTATCCATTAGAACTACCTTAATTCATCCTTTTGCAAACCACTATTTAAACATGCAATTGATTGTTTGACTATAGAACAGACTAGAAGGTTACAATAGTCCCACTGCTAGCAGTGAACGGAATAATATTATACTGTGTAAGAATGTTGAACACAGTAACAGTAGGACAATGACAATGTCTCAGAATGTTCTTTTTCATTGTTGCTTTGTTTATATACAAGTAAATGGTATTAGCCTCTTTTTTTTTTAAGTTTTACTGTTTCTTTTCAGTGGAACACACTTCCACATTGTTTCACTATTTTCAGCACTTGTGTCTTGTATGTGTCCATTTCCAATGTCTATATTCTGTGTGGGTCATATTTCGGTGTCAGTTCTATGTACTATAAACTGTTTTTAAGTCCGTGTCTTAGCCAACATTCTGTTCCAGTGTCATAATATGTTGATATATGTCTGTATTAACTCCTCTAACTTTATTATGTATATGCCTCGCGTTTCTTTGTCAAATCTACTGTCTATGTCCCGTATCTGCTGTTCTTGTTAGCCTATGTTTATATGTCATAGTGTGTCATTCCCACTCTCCCTATATACCCGGGTATATCCCGTATATGTGTCATAGCTCTGTGCCATAGCACTGTGTCAACGCCAGTATGTATATCCTGTTTGTGTTCTGTTTTAATGATTTGAAATCCACCAGCTGCTCGTCATAAACCCAGAAAGAAATCTTCTTACTAGAAATGCTATTATCACCTCCGTCAATAACGATTTAGCCATATATAAAACAAACCTTCATGCAGGCCAATCAGCTTAGCCTTATGACTTATGAAGAAAAAAAAAACAAGGTCAGGTGTGCATGTGCATGGCAGAGTTATTATTGTTAAGCATACACGGATATTTCCTACAGAGCCTGCGTTATGTATTTCTTGATATATATATAATAATATAATCTATAATCTATACACTTGGTGGTACTTACCGTGGTACACTTATCCTTAATTACCATATTGCACAGGGCAGCACAGACATACATAAAAAGGATTTCAGTCTTAGTGTTATATAGTTATCTAGTTTCTAGTTCAACCAGGAGTCCGTGGTTACATTACAAAGACCGGTCGATAATTCATTGTATCAATTGTAACTATAAGTTTTTATTATGCCTTTTATTATTGGTCTGGCTTTATTGTAAGTTTAATTTTGTTCGAACTAGTAACATAAACCTTAGCCTCGTGCCTAACTACTTGCGACTAATCCATGCATTTTAATTTGTGTTAACATATCTATTTTATATAGTCTATTTTATATAGTCTAACGATATTCATGAGAAGTTGAATATTTTCCTACGAAGAAACATGCTTCTAGTCTAGATGACGGTACGATAATTTACTGAAAAGAAAACAGTTTTACGTGCGTATGTAATAAATGGGTTGCTATCAATATAGACAGCTTACACACTATTTACTCGATTTATAAACAACCCATCATTCTAATTCTAATACAATATTTCTTCAATTATTTTCGCAACGCCCACACCTAATCCGATAATTTGTTCTTAACTATCTCTAGACGCTAGTTCGTATTGACTATGATTGTCGGGATATTACCCCACGTACTATTGTTAAAGTTTTCTTTAATACTGCTTTTAAATTATATTTTTTAGATAAACATATTTAGTTAAACATTTATGAAGGCTTGCAATGTCATCACTAAATCAGAAGCCAAACAACAAAGGTATCGGGGCGTTCTTTTTTTTTCTTAAACCAATTTACCTTTGCCGCGCATCGGTGAAAGAGTGCATGTGTATGGGAAAGGAAGGGGGCATCAAAGTGATAATAATAATTGTCATATAGCCCCCCACCCCTTTTTTCCTCTACACTGCTCAATGTTTCGCAATGTTTTTTTAACTCGCATAAATAAAAAGAAACATGCGTTTTTACATTATATATTAGTGATTGGACAAAAAATGTGCTTCGTTTATGTTCGCAGTAAAAAAAAATATCTAATTTTGAATTTAAAAAATATTCATTGTTTATTCTACGGCACAGTTAGTGAGTTAATGAAAGTAGAGCAAAACATTGATCAAAAGCCGAAGCTATGTCGAGATTTGACTATTAAGCTTGTTAAATGACCTTGGATAAAACACAAAGTTTTGTTATTCTCAGTTCACCATAGTAAAATATAGCCATAAACGCCCACGTGTGAAAGTGTGTTGGGAGAGGGAAGTTGATGCGAAAAGAATTATACTGTTTTAAAAAGAGGTTTATAAGAAATATAAGCGATTCTGGGGTAAGTGAGCACAAGCTTAAAATATTCTTGGGTCTTGTAAGTTTGAGATCGTTTTTTTAGGGGGGGGGGGGGGTTCACTCCGTGACTTTGAAATTTGGGTTTGGTACGGTCGCCAGCATAGTTCCGGTTCGTCCTGGTCGTTCTCGGTGTGTTCGGTTCTGGTTCGGTTCGATACCTATCTATAGTTGGGACAGCCTCCGTAACTCCACACGGGGAGGGAGGGGGGATGCTTTTCCCCCCGGATACGATACACAAAATAAGGGCTAGGGTGTGGAAAGAGGGGTGGGGGTCAGAACTGACAGACTACAAGAATAACTAATCTGTTATGTACCGCCCTAGGGATTGAGATCCCATTAAACGTGCATGAATAAATCATCAAGTCGGGTCGAGCACTATTCACAGTTAAACTGTTCTTCAGGCTAACCTACAAGCGTTTGCAGCTCATTGTAGATAATATTATTGGAATGAAAATTGGATTGGAGCGAGAACAAAACGAGGGAAGTGGGGGTTAAGGGCGTAAGGGGGGGGGGGCAAAGTTCAATCTTTAGTGTCGGGACCGCACATGTAAATGTGAATATCAAAGCTTTCGCGCTAACAATTAAACAAGGTAACGAAACAAATAGAGCTATTGGGGGGAGGGGGGGGGGGGGTAACTGTCTTATTCAGCGTGAAATCATCAAAGGCGGCATCAGCTGTTTTTTTTAAAGTGCATATATAATAGAACTTTGCCAACATGTAGCAAATTCAAAATTAAATTGAGAAAGATATAAAAGTAATAGAAGCGCTGAGCTACATAGTACAATATAAGACAAAACACCAACCCTTAAATCTGTAGTATTACATACTTAGAAAAAGAAAAACAAACAAAAAATGAATGTATTTAAACTTTTATCACCACAGAACCTTGCCTAAATCATAGAAATGCGCAAACGTCAAGAAAATGTTGCCAACATAGGCTACAGAACAGCACTGAGTACTAGCATGCATAACCGGATACCCGCACATTTCAAGTGCCGGAACCCCGGGTGTCGGTTCTAATTGTGAGATCAAAAAAAATTGATACAAAATTAAATGAAAAAAACAAAACAAACAAACATTGAAATAAAAAATATGAAAAAGATAAACACAAACATGTTATTCTTCTTTATCCACGTCGCATGAAACGGGGACTAGACTACGCTTTGAATAAAATGATTAGACTCTATATGGCTTGAAACTAGCTTTAAAATAAATTAGGTTATATTGTTGTTTTTAATGTAGACAACAATGATTTTGAGCATCACATGAACAGTATGAACAGTAATTCATACAAAACTAAACCCGAGGACACGGCAGACTTGTTATATATTACTAACGTCTTTTGTTTTCTCAAATACACGAGGTTTCGTATGAAAATAAAATATGGTGTTTTGAATTGAATTGAATTGTTGAATTTCCGGACCATCAACATCGAATGTTATATAGGGCCTTTTTGATAACGTTGTTGTCATGTTTCTCTTGTATCCATTTTATTGTTCTTGTATCTTTAAATTCTGTTGTACAGTTGTATGTCTTTAATATAGTTTATTATATATTTTGGTTTAATTTTGCTGAAAAGTTAATGAAGAGTTCTACAGTAATAGAATTTACGTCGAATTTCACCAAATGTATTGCATTCCAACAAAATGTGAGGCACTTTTAAGTTGACATTGCAGAAAGCACACATTGGGGCCATTTCTCGTTTTAAGAGAAACTAATGTGTTAGTTTTGTATGTCCTGTATGTAGTCTGCAGAGAATAACTGCGTCCTTTCAAACACGTTGACCTGTATCAAGCCAGGTTTTTTAGTTTTCCAAATACTGCAGTTTATTGCATTCGGTTTTCAAGAAGTTAGTCCAATTTTGTCTTACATGTTTTATTATTAAAGAATTCAAGTCTCCATATGGTATTGGGATAATACTCTCCGATAACAACAAGGCGGCTTTTGCCTCTCTGTCAGCTTTTTCATTTCCCTCTATCCCTGCGTGACCAGGAACCTAACAGAAAACGACACGTTTGCCTCTTTTATATATCAATTGATATTTTGTCAAAATGTCCAAGGCAGATATATTCCTGGTATTACAGTTTCCCATAGCAGTAAGACAAGATAACGAATCGGATAAAATAACACAATTTTGGTTTTCTGATTCCTCTGCAATGTCTAATGCTAGACTTATTGCTAAAGTCTCTGCAATATTTATTGAGATACTGGAATTATATTTTCTTTTTTTACTTTTTTTTTTAGGTAGGAGCAACCGAAGATGTCGATATACAAATAGATCTATAACTATATACAAATTGAAACTTTTTGTTTTACATTTTCCCATGCTCTAATTATAACCAGAGCGAAGCTCACTCTTTTTGGCTATAGATCTATTTAAATAAAAGAAGAAGAGAGTTATATATTTTATACTTCTTATATTTTTTTCGTATTTTTAGTAACTTTAACTTCAAATTTATATAAAATAAATATACGCTGTTTTGTTCTATTTTCTTTAAAACTTCCTACATTTATCTCCGGTTGCGCAAGCCCTAACTATAGATATGACAAACTATCTAACTTTTAGTTTGTTTACAAAATATTGAGTGTGTCATTGCCAATGACTGCAAACTATTTCTCTAGCCTCCGACCTTACTTCCTTAGACCAATCTCTACCACACTCACTAGTATCGCATTTGTAAACAAACTACAGCCCGTAATAGTGACAAATAAAATTGAAACTCATCAATAACAAGGTTGTCCAGGCTACAACCAAAATCAATACCATCGATAGCATTCGATGCTCACCTCTCTCAAACCAGTCTGCTCGATAAGTTTGCAATCACCCACCCGTCCGACGGCCCAGTTTCAAAATAAATGGTATTTAGAAATGTCCCATGGTGTAACTTCACGGGACCAAGAATTCATATTTCGCCAATAATTATTAGTGTAGGCCTAGATCTACAAATGTGCATCATTATTGAAATATATATTACATCAGGTTTAGCTTGATATATAAAGTTAATCTCATTTTGATTAATCTTATAACGAAAACTTTATAAAAAAAACGAATCGTTTCATTTTTCATTTATATAAAATAGAAGTCAACAAATGATTAGTAAAAAATGCATAACTGAAAGTGGAGTGGAAAAGGTATCAACAAAATATGTTATTGACCCCATTCGTTAGATTACCGTATTTCTATTCCAACAAATAAGAAACTAACCCATAAAAACAAAGTTTTTATTATACTCCCTTTCTTTGTAAACTAAGTTTATATTTAATTTATATTTTGTTAGATTAAAATAATATAAGTAATATCATACCTTTTGAATTTCCACACTAAAATTTTCGGCATCCTTTTTTTTTCTCTTTGGCCCGCAAAAAACATAAAAAGTTGGACCGGCATTTTCAACGTGAAATCAAATCATAGACCATTTATATATGAAGTGTTTGTTAAATTTAAAAAAAATCATAATTATAGTATAATTAAGTTTTTCTAACTGAAAATTTGATAGAATGTATTGTTAGTTGCCACAATTCTGCTGTCCACGTTTCAGCTCGATTGGACGACGGGAAGTGGTCAAAAAATCGATGCAAAGTTTTAAAAGCAAGCACGCACGCAGACAGACAGTACGAGTTAAGATAAAGGGAGTAAAAAGGCAACGAGAAAACAATTAATAACTGTGTACGGGGTTGTTTAAATTATGAATGGTTGTCTCTGTATTTTTTTTGTCACAACTGCACTAAATTGTTTTTTGTTTTCTTTTCTGATCATAGCGTTTTATCATTTGGTTCAGGCTTGAGCCTGTTTCTCTTATTTATATTTGTGACGTTCTAACTCCAGGATATGCTGATAAAAACCAATCAATAAATAACTATTTGAAAATGAAATTAGAAAATGAAATATCTTGCTGGCTGAATCAGTGGGCCATTGTCAGGGATCTCCACCGGAGATCTCATCTAACCCAATAATCTGAACCTGTCAATCAAAGTGGAAGGCCCTGGGATTCACTCACTAAGAAGGTCTTTATTCTTTATGGCCAGCGTGTCAAACAACACGACAAGATTATCAAGCACTCTCGTGGACGATAAATTTAGACCGAAGAATGGGCCAACGGTGCTGGACTAAAAGTATAAACCACTTCAAGAACTAATAAATAGTAGGTATATTGTACAAGAACAGATGGTAATTGTGGATATAGCAACGTTTCGTTTTGGTGACTCGGATACTTAAGACACTTTCAATTAATAGATGATATAATAATACTATTTAAATGTTAGGTTGTTATTATGGAACTTGCACAGGACTTCGTTTAGTTTATTCAACTTATTTTCAATGACCTTAAAAAAAATATTTAAAAAATACGTAAAATAAGTCATATATAAGGCGTGTACCTCAAAAGTGTGAGCATGTTAGCACAACGCACGTCACTAAGGGGTTTAGTTTCAACCAGTTTATCGAAAGTACAACCTCATTACTGCTTATCGACTACTCTAACGTCATCATCCGTTTAACGAGGTCGTATTTCATCCTGCAGTCAAGCAAACTGGGAGAGAGGCGGCAAACAGAACTCAACGACTCCTAATTATGGCCATCGACGATATTATGTAGATAAAAATATCCGTGTCAAGGTTGAATATGCCTAATCGCAGTTCATTTAAAGTGCTCAAACAGGTGGGCTACAAAAGACAGTTGCTAGAACAGTGCCTGAATGGTGGATCAGAGAGGAGGCCTGCATTGATTAGCAATGCACAATGACGAACACTGCTTTTTAAAAAAAGTCAACAACAAACAAGAGATTAAACTTCGTGAACCACTATACCAATAATAGTATGACACGCCATAGGCCCTCATCATAATAACATACGGTCAAATAAAACGGAATGGAAACGTATGTCAAGAATACTTAGTTACGCCGAAGATACAAACTTATGGCAAATATTTAAAGATGTATAAGTTATGTAAATACTGTAAAGGTATGCCAACGATCCATGTGAATGTCAAAGCTACAAATTCTTTTCGAAAAAATGCAAAGCTCTGTGAACTTCGGTGATTTACGTTTATAATGGTTGTTGTTTCACTAAAAGTGTTCAAATTTATAGTGCAGATGTTAATGGCTTCCTTCACAAATATAATGTTAAGAGCTAAATGGGGAACTCGTCTAAATCTGTTTGTTTTTAAACATCAATTTTGATGTGACAGAAACAATGAGAAGCATACAGCCTCGTTATGGATGGATTTCTTCAGGAAGTCGTGTCAGGTTGTACGTTAAAGCGTAAAGTTTCCAGTTAAAAACTTCTTACAAATTGATCTAACTAACCATACGAAGATCATCTGTGTGTGCCCACAAAGGATGTTTGGTTAGGACTTGACTGGATCTTGAGACAGCAAACTGGACGAATAAGACGATACGTGAGGTATCAAATAACTTAAAGTAGTCTTGGTCGCTTTTAAACAAAGAGTGATAGAATAGACCACGTTTAAAACAATGAGAATAGGGTCACATATTTACACATTCTATTGAAGACAACGGCATCTATGGCAACGCTAAGTGAGTATGGCGCGCGGGAAGTTTTTCAAAGACATTTAAAACGTACAGACAAAAAAGAGAAGCGTTAATGGCGCGAGATGGGGAGGTGAAAGTTAAGTGATGGCCATTATTTGGGCATGTCACGTCCAAAAAATTGCCAATCGCTGCCCAAATGCGCCGAAGCAAAAAGCCATTGAGTGAGCTAAAGAGACTTTGTTTTTTTTTTGGCAAACTATAGCTTTGTATTTGCAAGAAGTCTTCTTTGGCATGGACTAATTAAACAATCGGCAACAAGGTCAGTTGATGGGAAACGTAACGCAAACTTTGCTTCAAAAACATAGCCCGTTGGTGACTTAAATTACTTCAATTCCCTTAACATGAAATGTAGTGTTTATAGAAAACTGTAAATGTTTAAGCAGGGCCCCCCATAACGCACATCACCTAGTTTGGCTGTGTTATTGTAAACAAATAACAGGCAACAGAATGCGCCATGATTATGTGCTAAATGAAACATACAACAGAACGTGTCATGATTATGTGCTAAGTGGAGCATACACACAACAGAATGTTCCATGATTATGTGCTAGTAAAACTCACACACAACGGAAAGTGTCGTGATTATGTGATTAGTAAAAGTAGATACCGTTATTACACTTTACTAAGGACACTTTTAACAAATAATAAATTTTATTGCGGGTATAACTTAGAAAAGGACGACAATATACGAATCAATTCTAGATTCATGTTTTCATCTTTCCTTTCCTTCTGTTACAAGCTCTTTCTTTTTTAAGAAAAATTACATGTACATTAATGAATTAATGCGTACATGTACATGACTTTAAGTTTTACAACCTCTTTAAAACTGCTCTTTTCAATATCATTACAGGGGATAAAATAAACAAGTTACCACATACTGCTATAATCGTCCCAGCTTTGTACTTCATAAAGACATCCCAATCAAATATTCAATAACAAGTTTTCTAAATCTTTGACTAGTCTATTCTTTTTGCTCGAAGCTAAAACGCCCAGCACAGCCATTTTTATTTTCTCTCTACCTTCTTTTGTGACTTATTTTAATAAGTCGATCGAGAGACGTTTCCATCTTATGTCTCAGGGGCAAACACACGTCTTTACAGTCTTCTAGCCAGTTCAGACATTTCTTGAATATTCTGTCCATCATATAAGAACAAGGCAAATATCGTCATTTCTTTCGGTTTAGCAGTCTCAAACAGGCAATGCAACAGAACTCTCATCAAGACGGCCAAAAAAAAAAAAAAGGTAGGGAACAAAAGCGAGTTTGACAACCCTAATAAAGATATTAAAATGTAATGCAAGACTGCTACAAAGAATAAAAAGCGCGGCAAAGCATTGTGAAGTCAGGTTATTTTTACCAGCGTTTATTAACCAAAAAGCAATTGGTCAGTCTTAAAGCAAGACATTCTATGTAGTAGTAAAGATATGATCATATGCATTCATAAATCTGCTAAATAGAATGATGACGAGCCATCTTTTCGTTTAACATACACTTTAATTCTTATTACATTTCACGTTACAAAAAAATTAACATATTAACCTGTCATATATAGATTGGTAAGTAAATTGTAATTCTCACCACCCTGCCAAGTAGATAAAACATGTTGGGAAAGAAATCTTTATCACCTTCAAGCTGACAACATAACGTCCAACAACAAAATACAAACTATTGACGAATTGCCAACGCAACTTACAGCCGCTTTACTACTCACCCCCTTCACACAGTCTTCCAGATGGCCGGTCTGTCCAACCCAATCTTCTTACCGGTCAAATTCAATAAAGACCCGTGGTGCCCAAAATTTTTTTGTCATTAGCGACACCCCTTCCTGAATTAAGATTTTTATTTGAGAGGTTAAACTTTACCAAATTGAGTCAGAAACGAAAAAAAAAAATTACTTTTGCAGTGGCAATATTGAGCGTCGCTCTTGTAAAGATTAGGTGTTTCGTGTCCGCGGGCACCGATGTGCACAATTTAGGAACCACTGACATTAAGACGATACAGGTAAAAACGATTACAGAAGAAGAATGGGTCGATTGCTGTAATTTTCGAGTAGCTCGGTTACCTAATTCACTTAATGCATGGAGTTGGCATACACAAAACATGATTTTTTTTAAAAAAGAAGATACAATCAAAAAGTAAGAAACTAATGAATAATATACGATTAAGGATTGGTCCATTGTCAGAGAGTTAGATGTCACTACAAAGAGAAATTTCGGGGTCTGATGAAGGTGAGCTAGTCTACCCAGTAGAACATTACAAAACCTTTTTCAGTCTATATACTGTATATTTTTTCACGACTTTATTAAGCAAAATGAGAATAACACACACAAAAAATAACAGTGCCACTTACAGAGCTTTGTGCACACAAATTGTAATGAAATTTAAACTCTTAAATGAGAAGTTTGTTGCTTTAATTAAGAAAATACACAAAATTGAATGCATTCGCCCAATGTTTTCCCACACAAAGCTGAAGACGGTTCAAAAACGAATTTTCTCATTAGAATAAATCTAGTGTTTTTTATTCATCTTTATTGGCTTCATAGCCTATGGGAAAAACGTTGGATCAGTTTACATTTATTAATATATAAATAATATAAGCACTCAACTCTTGAATAAAGTATTATGTAAGTAAATGGGGGAATCGAGTTGTGCATCTTATTGTCAACTTACAAATGTCCAAGCAAATGGTCAGATATTTCCCCCGGGAGGATGTACAAATACATTTGTTGGTAAACTTAGCATCATACAGTGAAAACGCAACACCCTTCTAGATTTCAAAGACTTGAGCTAAAATACTGTTTATCATAGAATGGCTAGTTAGGGCCTAGGCCTAGTTTCTTTTAACCCTATCTCTACTAGGTGGGTCAATTTGATCCGTCCATGGTATATTTTTTTTAATAATTACTCTAAAACCACTGATTCGGATACTTTAAGCGTTCATATATTTTATTTTTATTATCGCAATAAATGCAATCTGTTTTTCTGTTTTCAACACACTCACTAATTCTTATAACTGCTTTTATTATCAGAATATTTTCCGTAATAATGTCATGTCGACCTTGTGTCGATGCCAAAAGGTGTTGTTGTTTTTTTTACCGGTTTTGTGTAGTAAGCCATAAGTTTAAGGTAATTGTAATATTTTCGAAAGAAACATAAATTAAACATGTAAAAATACTATTCGAGTGTCTGCGTGCGCACTCTGCGTGTTTATATCAATATAACCACCTCTTAATATAGTGAATGAGCATAATGCTTATACTTATAAAATATCTAACCTTAATAATAATTGTTCGTAGTCAAGATAATTTAACCATTTAAACTTCATTTTGAAGACCTTTTGAAAATATAATTTATGGTGCTATGTCTGGTATATGGCATGTCTATAAGAAATATTATCGCTAGTAAATATGCAAACAAAACGTTTACAAGTTCATGTCTATTGGTATCAACAGCATCAAAAAACATCCAGGCCCCGAGCTACAAAAGCTAATAGTTCAGTAATAAATAATGCAAACATATGTTATGTGGCTTCCAAATCTGTAACATCATCTTCTTCTGACAATAGAAATACTTTTTTATTTTAAAGTTTTATGAGAAATCAATACCCCCTATCGTTATGGGAAATTACTTTTTTTGTTTTCATTTTTAAAGCCTAACTTAAAATCCCTCTCATTTTTCTAAACAAGGGCCAAGATAATGGGAAAAACCAATTCCAAATGTTTAAAAGTTAAAGAAAACAAAACTATATGTTGGTATTTCCAGAATATACAAATAAAACGTATCTATCTTTTGTGGTGTAAGCTGTAGGCCGATATTTTATCAGTCTCAAATGGTTATGGAGAAAGGATTTTTGTATCGCCTTAGATTCACTGGAAATCCAGTAATTAAACCCATAGATAACAATGGTAGGACTTGAAGAATTGTCGTTGTTGCTTTTAATTTCAATTACAACATTAACATGGAAGAACATACACATACGATTTAGAGTTACCGTGGATGGTGAGGCCCGTGGGGCGAATGTGGCCCACTACAGACATTTTCGCAAATCTTAAAAAGCTTTTCAAAACATTTTTATTTATAAAAAAAAACGCTTTAAAGAGAAACATTATATTCAAGAATCTTGTTTGCCAAGATCACGTCGTTACAATTTAGTAGTTGTGTATTCTCTGAAGCGATGGGGGAAAATGGCATCCATTAACATTAGAATCTCATTCAATTTTTCATTTGATCGTTCAACCTTTACATTCCCATCAAACAAACAACAACAAGAAAAAAAAACATCGAGGGAAGTTTTATATTCCAACAGAAAAGGCAAAAAACAACAAAAAAATAAAAAATAAACACAAAATTTTAAGTCTTACATTTCAAGAAAATAAAAACAACATATGTTAAAACCATTTGACCAACTAATATAATACCAATAACAAACATAGATGTTCTTTTTTTGTGTTACCAAATAACAAAAACAAAATGTAAAAAACTTTAATCATGCATGTACAGAGTAAGTATCGCTGGAGTTCAATATTAAATGAAGCATGGTACGGTAAACACTCGGAATTTTCCAGAACAATTATTGTAACGTTCATTTAAAAAGATCACTCTGGTTTAATTAATAATGTCACAGTATGCCATTTTGTTGATACATGGACACACACAGCTACTCGTGGGCCACGGTGTTGGCGTGCTCCTCCACGTTGGAGCAATAATAGAGTCCCATCGTGGGCCACGGTGTTAACGTGCTCCTCCCGTTGGAGCAATAATAGAGTCCCATCGTGGGCCACGGTGTTAACGTGCTCCTCCACATAGGGCGATAATAGAGTCCCATCGTGGGCCACGGTGTTAACGTGCTCCTCCACGTTGGAGCAATAATAGAGTCCCATCGTGGGCCACGGTGTTAACGTGCTCCTCCACGTTGGAGCAATAATAGAGTCCCATCGTGGGCCACGGTGTTAACGTGCTCCTCCACGTTGGAGCAATTATAGAGTCCCATCGTGGGCCACGGTGTTAACGTGCTCCTCCACATAGGGTAATAATAGAGTCCCATCGTGGGCCACGGTGTTAACGTGCTCCTCCACATAGGGCGATAATAGAGTCCCATCGTGGGCCGCGGTCTTAACGTGCTCCTCCACATAGGGCGATAATAGAGTCCCATCGTGGGCCGCGGTG
Source organism: Anisus vortex (assembly GCA_949126835.1). Lineage (NCBI taxonomy): Eukaryota > Metazoa > Mollusca > Gastropoda > Planorbidae > Anisus > Anisus vortex. Next base: position 12,681,211 of record OX421508.1, on the reverse strand, counting down.
TTAACGTGCTCCTCCACATAGGACAATAATAGAGTCCCATCGTGGGACGCGGTGTTAACGTGCTCCTCCACATAGGGCGATAATAGAGTCCCATCGTGGGACGCGGTGTTAACGTGCTCCTCCACATAGGGCGATAATAGAGTCCCATCGTGGGACGCGGTGTTAACGTGCTCCTCCACATAGGACAATAATAGAGTCCCATCGTGGGCCGCGGTGTTAACGTGCTCCTCCACATAGGGCGATAATAGAGTCCCATCGTGGGCCGCGGTGTTAACGTGCTCCTCCACATAGGACGATAATAGAGTCCCATCGTGGGCCGCGGTGTTAACGTGCTCCTCCACAAGGGGCGATAATAGAGTCCCATCGTGGGCCACGGTGTTGGCGTGCTCCTCCACATAGGGCGATAATAGAGTCTCATTCTGGAGTAGCATGTATACACTATACACTGTGTACACCCCACTGATGGTGTGAAGAAAACTGGTTCACGGCACAGAGAAGAAATATAATTAAATCTATTCTGTAGTTAAGAGGTAAACACGAAAAATAATTAGATCTACTGGTTATATGATATGGCACGGGAAGTCGAACCGAATTGATCCATAGGTCCGGTGAAGCAGCGTTCACCAGTTTCTGTGGCCACGGCATACTAGGTGATTGTGTGGCCGGCACAAAGCACAGCCGCCTTTACTTTACCCCAAGGTCAGTTACCCAGGGACACCCTCAGACCCTGGAAAAAATCCTAGCCTGCACCAGGATTTCGAACCCAGGATCTTCGGTACGCCAGCCGAACACGCTGCCGCGCAGCCACCACGTTGGGAAGAATTGGGTTAATTTGAGTAGTAATATTAAAAACGAATCAAAAACATGCTTATTGTAGAAAAGGTATGGCTCAAAAGTGAAAAAGTCCCCCCTCCCGGCCTCTTTTCCCCACAAGAGCAATGTTAATAACACGCTGTGCCATAACATCCAACATCGCTTTACATTTTGACCAGATAAAGGACCGGATTCAGCTCTAAATGAGTGTGCTGTAGCTTTAAGAGTAAATTTTTGTTAAAGGTGGGGGACTGGGTGGGTACCCGATACCAGTGAAATAAAAGCAAACTGCGCATGGAACGTATCATGTGTTGTAATTTATGTATGCTGTTATAAACAACAACAAGAAACTGTCCTGAATTTCAGGTGGTTTTTTTACTCTCCATCCATCAACATAGTAAAGTACCCGTCGGACCGAGTTGATCCATAGGTCCGGTGAAGCAGCGTTCACCAGTTTCTGTTGCCACGGCATACTAGGTGATTGTGTGGCCAGCACTATGCACAGCCGCCTTTACCCCAACTAAAGTCATGTACCCATCAGAGCTGGGTAGACTCAGGGACACCCTCCAGACCCGGGAAAAAATCCTAGCCTACACCAGGATTCAAACCCGGGACGTTCTACTCGCCAGTCGAACGCGCTGCCGCTCGGGTACCGTGCCCCATATCCACCAACATATGACTGTTGAATCACTGGCACCCTTTGGAAAGGGGGAGGGGGGATCTCTACAGCATACAAAATGATTTTTACCCAAGACCTTCGAAATCAAAATCAAACGTTATACCGACATGCAAAAGCGCCTATAATGAAAGCATTTAAATTTTAATAAAAATAAGACAAAGTAAGTGTTTTTGCGTGAGTATAATGTAATTAAAGCTTGCTTTATGTTTTCTTTTGTTTTTTGTTGTGTAAGCTATTCTGCTCCAACACATCGTGTGGTGTTTGGGAGCACAGGATGTAGGGCAAAAAGAGAGAAAGTGAGGGGGGGGGTAGAGGCAAATCTGTGGACTGTGGATGTGTGTGCACATTGTTCATTGTGTAGCGATTAGTCGTGTACAATTGCTTTTTTTTGTGTGCACATAATATTAATGAAAAGGTCAGCAGCACAAATTTTATGTCTCAAAGCTCACAGTGAGAAGAAGTAGGCCCATAAGTTAAAGGTTGTGTGATTCATTTTTTTTCCTACTCCTTATTTCCTTTTTTTTTTTTGGTTTTAAAAAGAAATCTTGTTATAATTGGATTGATGGACGACAATAATCAGACTGCCTGTCAACTTGTATGCATTCTGTCAGAAAAACCAGAGATAAACAGATGGACGTACAGACAGCTATAGACAGATGGACGTACAGACAGCCATAAACAGATGGACGTACAGACAGCTATAGACAGATGGACGTACAGACAGCCATAAACAGATGGACGTACAGACAGCTATAGACAGATGGACGTACAGACAGCCATAAACAGATGGACGTACAGACAGCCATAAACAGATGGACGTACAGACAGCTATAGACAGATGGACGTACAGACAGCCATAAACAGATGGACGTACAGACAGCCATAAACAGATGGACGTACAGACAGCTATAGACAGATGGACGTACAGACAGCTATATGCAGATATGTGAATAGGTAGACAGATATAAATCAGATTTATGTTCAAAAGAACGTTCGTGTAAAAAAAAAAAAAAGAGTTCATATTGATGAGAAAACCTTTGTGGCCAGTACAATCTTCAGCTTTTCTTGGCTGATTACGTGAAACCAGTGGCGTAGCTAGAGGAGGGGGAGTCCAAATTCGAAAGTCCCCCCCGGCCCCTACTTGAGAGGGGGCCCCCAAAGGAGTGTCCGAATTTTTTTCTCATGTCATAATGTTGAATGTCAAAATGCAGGGGCCCCTAAAGAGGCCAAGCCCCCCGGGTCTACAAATACCTAGCAACGGCACTGCGTGAAACCCATTTCGGGATTGTGAGCTCTCATACTCCATGTATAAAGCCTGGGATATATTTCGCTGGCCCGACCCTAAGACATTCGGGAATAAAAATTCAAATCTCTGCAGCTGGACCAACACACTTCTATACAATGTTTTGAGCCCCTGACGACATCTTGGACAATAAAAAGCTTACCTGGTACCTTGCTTCTTCTGCTGATCATCCAGGGAGCTATCCATTGGGCCGTTCTGACCCGACAACCCGGCCATTGACTCCTGGTACAGTTGACAGAACTAGATTTCCTCCCTGGCTGTGTCACTGTGTCTGGCCGCTCTTATGCTGATTCCATAAAGTGAACGACTGGTATACAAAGTCAGAATCCAAACAAATAAAAACGTGCTTTGTTTTGTTGCTTTCTCCTTTAATAATCTTTATGGCCAGCAAGCACTCTTGACACTAAAACTTGAAAAAAAAAAAAAAAAAGATAATAATAAAATTTTGAAAATTAAAAGTGATTTTCGCGTTCTAAGCTTATACCACGTTTAGATGTGCAATATGATAAATATATATAAATAATAATGGTCTTTAAAATTATAAATATACTTTTAGAACATACTTGGCCTATGTCACATGACATTTATAAGAGACATTTACAATAACTTCTTTTTTTTTTCAAAAGTGAATTAAAATATATAAATGTTTACAAAGAGACCCCCCCCCCTTTATTTTTACACCAAACAATTCATCAAAAACGCATTAGTTGAACGAACATTATTTGACCCTAGCGGTAGATGAAATATTTACAGAAATAGAAGGCGCAGTTATTGATTCTCGTTTAACCCCATGTAGCACACTCGTACAGAATAAAGATACAATCCAAACGGTTCAGCGGAGCCGAAGAATCTATCACCAAATAATTTGTCGCGTTCGTGGCATCAGTAAAAAAAAAATAACATATATACACGACATGTGCACCGCGTGGAAATTGCACGAGGCCAGCATCATCGGCCTGCTAGTAGCATGCACAATTGAACTAATTATGGAGCTGATACAGATGAAAACAGCCGCAGTGGCGAGTAGACTGGTACAAACGTTTAAATAACATGCACGCTACCAAAATATATATGTACGCCAGTTACTGAAATAGAATAACATCAATTGATAGTTTACCGACAAACTAGATAAATCAAGTAAATGGCTTTTGATTGTCTAAAAATCATATCGAAAATACGTTTAACCACCGTAAGGAACTGAGTGTTCAAATGTATTCTTAAGAGTCTATAAGCTAGCTCAAATTTTGTTTGCATAAAATCCTTTATATGCAGATTAGCTTTACAAAGATTTTGCCCACACAATAAGAAACAAAAGCGCCGTTAATATAAAGACACGTAAATAGGCTTATAAAAGAAATTCTAAGACTTTAATGCTGTGCGGATATTATGCTTCCAATAGTTATAATTTGTTATCAAGTATGGACTATATATCACTGTTACGCGTTTACTTTCCGATGATATTTCCCTTTGTCACTTACAAAGAAAGAAAGACATTAAAAGCGAAGTTAATAGATCTATATTATATTATTATGTTCATAATTTAGAAAATAAAGGATTTTTAAAAGGGGCGAACCGAAATATGTCGGAAGCGTTTAATGGCAGGAGGGTGTGTGGCTGATAATTGGATAGAATGTTTTGCCATCGGTTCAACGTCTATGTGACAAATTTCGGCTCCTTCAAGATGACGGCAATTTAGCTTTCCGAAGATTTACCAGAAACTATGCTGACATACACCAGCAAAGTTGATATAAATGAATAAATGATTTGATTTTTGTGATTATAATGGGGGATATGGAGATGCAGATTCAAAATCTCCAAAAAATATTCCTATTTTTTAATTTTTTTTAATTTTTTTTTTGCAAAGCTAAATTAGTCGAAGGAGTTTTTGAACCTACACGAGCATGAGACATAGCCCACTTGTTCCCACTTACTCTTATTATCAGCCTACAAAGAGCTCGTTTTTTGTTTTTTTTTTGGGGGGGGGCGTACCGGACTGATGGCATTTAGCGTGAATCAACAGCCCACTATCAGAAAACTGCGGTACATTTGCTGGTTAAAGAAAGTTAGCATTAGTCGTAATGCCTTGCCCACGCCTTAAACTGATACGGTACCGTATACAAAAACCATAAATCACGACAAGTTAAGACCAACTCGACCGAAAATAAACGTTCAGAAAGCCACGCTAAAGCACGGTCAAAGGCCAAATGCCTTGAAGTTTACTTGAACCAAATACATTCTTTTTAAGAAAATATATATAATCTATACCCGAAGAGGTATTTTCATGATTATATGGTTGATCATGCAAATCAGATAATATGCTTTTTGGTTTTATGTCAAGGCGAAGAAGCGTACTGCAAAAAAAAAAAAAATGACCTGATTATAGATTCTCAAAATTATTAGGTATTTGTTAAGCAGAGCGTCCGTTAAATAGGATAGGTCTAATAACATGGTCATTGTTTCGAGTTTGGAAGGATAATTACATATGAGAATGCCAGTATACCTGTAAAGAGTTTTGTTTTGAGGATCTTGTTATAGGGAGAGGATTTCGATCAAAATAAGCCAATATACCGTGTATATATATATATATATATATGTATAGTTTTATATAACATGACAAAGGCGGTGATTTTCTTTATTTTAAAATAATAGTTATAATGTGTTGTAGGCCTAATGCCGCATTTAAATTTTAACTTACATTTAGATAGCCTAATTTCATACGAAAAGTAGACACTTATTGTGTGTCTAATTATACAATATTATCGTAATTATCGATTAATTTCTGTATTTTTTCTACTTCTTCTTTTCTTTACTTATTACATTATTATCTAAATTGGAGTGCCTAAAACGTAATAATAAGGCATTGTACCAAACAAACTATGTAGAAACGTAACATTGCACATTTGAGTGCTCCCCTGTGTTAGCAGAGAACAATTATTTTATTGATCAAGTTATCTACGCACTTACACATTCACTAATTCCTTTTCAGAGATAAAATCAAAATACACTACAAGGTAATTTGATACCGGTCATGTAAACAAACAAAAAAAAAAGAAGGTTCTATAAAGGCATCAATATTGAAGACGAGTTTGCCGGCTTAACTGCGATCAATAGAAATGTGTGGACAGTACAATGTCGCTTTAGATTTCCCTTCGATTTGGGGCTACCGGTACTCAAATTGTCACATTGGACCCAAGACAAATGGACGGCGCTGTTAAATCTTTTAATAAACCAAAATCTAGGGTAAAGTCAAGGTGGCTGTGCACTGTGCTGGCCACACATCCCCTAGTATGCCGTGGCCACGGAAACTGGTGAACGCTGCTTCACCGGCCCTATGATCAGTTTGGCCCGAAGGGTACTTTACTAATGTACGGCATTACAAGAATCATTCTAATCAGGTTTAATGAAGACCTTAGCTGCTCCTTAATTAGTGGATAACTTTCAGGCTAACCCTCTTTTCGAACACTTTGTTGTTTTTTTGTCAATAAAGGTTATATTTAGTTTTTTACTAAAGCATAGTAGTAAAAACACTTTAAAAGATATTATGACAGTATATCAGTATATATATTATGAAACAGTGATCTAGTGATAGTTAACATTCCAAAGGTCTTAGGTTCAAATTCCAATCATTGAGGTTAAAACCAAGTTTTTTTATCCTGCATCTCAAGGGTGTCCCTGAGTGGTTGGGCCCTGGTGAAAACCTGACATTACTTTTTCAAGAAAGTAATGGCGGCTGGGCAATGTGCTGGCTACACAATCCCCTTTAATGTCAAGACCACACAAAAAAAAAAAAACAGCCCTATGAAACAACAACTTTTTACAACTATTAAATATACAATCACTGGGTCCTATTAATAATGTGGTAGTTGTAGTTTAAATTAAAGGTGTTGGTATTTACAGATTAATTCACAAGCTGTATTAAATCCAAGGGTGTGGACTTCATTTAAACCACTGCTGACTGTGCTTGTTGATTTCTTTCTTCATGCAAGTGAAAAAAAGGCTTTTCTAGCAAATAAATAATATCTGAGGAACCCCAAGCTTTTACATGGGCCTAGTTTTGACCCCAAGCTTTTACATGGGCCTAGTTTTGACCCCAAGCTTTTACATGGGCCTAGTTTTGACCCCAAGCTTTTACATGGGCCTAGTTTTGACCCCAAGCTTTTACATGGGCCTAGTTTTGACCCCAAGCTTTTACATGGGCCTAGTTTTGACCCCAAGCTTTTACATGGGCCTAGTTTTGACCCCAAGCTTTTACATGGGCCTAGTTTTGACCCCAAGCTTTTACATGGGCCTAGTTTTGACCCCAAGCTTTTACATGGGCCTAGTTTTGACCCCAAGCTTTTACATGGGCCTAGTTTTGACCCCAAGCTTTTACATGGGCCTAGTTTTGACCCCAAGCTTTTACATGGGCCTAGTTTTGACCCCAAGCTTTTACATGGGCCTAGTTTTGACCCCAAGCTTTTACATGGGCCTAGTTTTGACCCCAAGCTTTTACATGGGCCTTGTTTTGACCCCAAGCTTTTACATGGGCCTAGTTTTGACCCCAAGCTTTTACATGGGCCTAGTTTTGACCCCAAGCTTTTACATGGGCCTAGTTTTGACCCCAAGCTTTTACATGGGCCTAGTTTTGACCCCAAGCTTTTACATGGGCCTAGTTTTGACCCCAAGCTTTTACATGGGCCTAGTTTTGACCCCAAGCTTTTACATGGGCCTAGTTTTGACCCCAAGCTTTTACATGGGCCTAGTTTTGACCCCAAGCTTTTACATGGGCCTAGTTTTGACCCCAAGCTTTTACATGGGCCTAGTTTTGACCCCAAGCTTTTACATGGGCCTAGTTTTGACCCCAAGCTTTTACATGGGCCTAGTTTTGACCCCAAGCTTTTACATGGGCCTAGTTTTGACCCCAAGCTTTTACATGGGCCTAGTTTTGACCCCAAGCTTTTACATGGGCCTAGTTTTGACCCCAAGCTTTTACATGGGCCTAGTTTTGACCCCAAGCTTTTACATGGGCCTAGTTTTGACCCCAAGCTTTTACATGGGCCTAGTTTTGACCCCAAGCTTTTACATGGGCCTAGTTTTGACCCCAAGCTTTTACATGGGCCTAGTTTTGACCCCAAGCTTTTACATGGGCCTAGTTTTGACCCCAAGCTTTTACATGGGCCTAGTTTTGACCTCAAGCTTTTACATGGGCCTAGTTTTGACCTCAAGCTTTTACATGGGCCTAGTTTTGACCTCAAGCTTTTACATGGGCCTAGTTTTGACCTCAAGCTTTTACATGGGCCTAGTTTTGACCTCAAGCTATCTCACATTCTAAAAATAGCCCCCCCCCCCAAAAAAAAATGCAGTAAAATTTGATTTTTCAATACATTTTCATGTCAATTTTCTTTCTTCTCAAGTGACATCCTGGCAATGAATGGGTTACTTGATCAAACCATGAAAAAACTAACAAATTAATATACCGGTAATGTATAGCCATATGTATTTAGGCCTACAAGAACCAAGACTCAAACCATGAATTATGGCCAAGAATAGGAGGAAATAATCTTTGGTAAAGAATGAGCATCTGTAACATACAATTTTACATAAATGACTGTTACATACAAGTTAACATAAATGACAACTACAATTTTCTACCACATAGGACTTGGGTCTTTAGCAGCTTAGTAATAAAAGTATTTTCAAAAATATGGCTTCTAGTTTCTTTCAAATAAATACTATAAACTATGGTAGGTTAATGACAACTACGGTATCTAGGCTACTGCTTTGTGGCTGCACTTATCCAAAAGTAATCATATTTAAAATTTGTATCTGTTAAAATTTAAATAAATAAAAATTATATAAATAGGCCATGTCTATAATTTGCTTGACAAGAATCTTTCACTAAAGCAAATGTTGGATCATATAGATTATAATTTCTATATATTTTATATAAAAAAGTAAGGACTAGTTACATTTATTAAAATTAAATCTACACTGACAAAGTTAAGGTAAAACAATCATCATGATGATCAAGTTTCTATATAATTATTATTTTTTTGCTTTTATTCATAACATAGATCTATATACTATGTAGGCCTATAGTCTATAGAATATAGATTAAATGTATTGGTCCATTCTACTATATGAACTACCGGTAATTATGATTTTAAAAAATCATTATAGAATGTATCCTACTAACCTACTAGGCCAAGGTTTTATTATAAAAACATTAATCAAAGTGCAAGCATAAACTCAGACCATGGTTGTGTGTAGAATGTAATAATCTTCTTTATAGAAGGAGCGTCTGTAATAAACATGGCCTAAATATTTAGATCTAAAGTTAAAGTGTTGAACAAAATGTTGCTTAGACTAAAAAAAAAATAATTCCAAAATGTACCACATTTTTTAATAATTTTTTTTTGCTAATTTAATTTAAGTTTAAAATTTAATCTTAAGCCTGACTTTACACCAAGCTAGTTAGTCTTACGTCTTAGCCTTAATTAATAAGGCTTAGGCATTAAGGCTTAGGCTTCAAACTAAGACTATTACTACGTAAATGTAAATTCAACAATAGACCTACAAGTTTTACAAGTAATTAGGGACTAAGTTGAAGTAGTATTAATGATTACAGTATTATCTTACTAATAATACACTGTGTTACTAATCAACACTAATTCTAATTAAGACAGTGCTTTGAAAAAATCATAAATAAAATCTATGCAGCAATAGATAGGCCTATATTTAATCCTATAGGCTAGAATGGACAAGTCTGTTTTTAAGAGGCCTGATTTTTTCAATAGATATAGGCCTAGGTCATGGTTAAAAGTGTTCACAAATTTCCAGTTCATTTCTGGGAACAAAAAACATGCTTTTGCTGGGGTTTGATCATTTATTTCAACCTCGAAGGCTACAAGATTAGTTATGAGGAATCCGTTTTTAACATCAAAAGTGAGTAGGCCCCTATGGGATAATTAATAGGCCTACTCAAAGTGTTAGTAGAGTTAAGTTAAATTTGGCTTATTTATAAAATAAAGTGGTCAAGAGTAGCGTTTCTTGGTTATTACAAAAACACAATAGGTAGAAAAGCCTAGACAAAAACAAAAATTCTTTTGCATCAATCATCAAGCAATAAGTTTGGGATTATAAATATATCTAGTTAGGTGATTGTTCACGTCAGACGTTTACAATCCATCTTTTTCTTTCTGCAAACCTTTTGGAAATGAAATAAAATGTAATCCCCTACACCTTTTCTTACTTGCAGTACAACCCAGTAGGCTAACGCGTCATGTTTTGTTAGAACAAGATCGAATGGGACCAGAAATGTTGGTATACATTTAACCTTTAAGTTCACCACGGCCATGTATGCATAATATTTTAAGACTTGTCCATATATATGCCTAACTATAATATTATTGATAGCCTATATTTTAATTATTTAAATTTGTTTTCCAATTTTTTAAATAAAACACATTTAAAAATTATTTTAATTATAAATAAAAATAGTAGATAAATATAAAATTTTAATATATAGCAATATAAATATAGGATAATAGAATAGGCATAGGCCTATATAGGCCCTACCTACCTATACCTTTAGGCTTTAGCCTGCCTATAGTGGCTATAGCAGGGTTTGGGAACCTTTTTGTCTTAGAGAGCCATGGATAGGCCTACCACATATTTTGAAAATTAATTCTGTGAGAGCCATACATTATGTTTAAAACTAAAAAATCAAGTAAATGTGTGCATTTTGTGTAATTTCAACACTAAAAGTACAATAATTATGTCAAATTATGTCTCTGAATTCTTCTGATGCTGAGCAGAAGTAGACTTTAGCTCATTTGTGGGATGAAATATTGATATATGCCATTAATATGTACATCAAAAAGTCTTTTAAAAAAACATTTTTTTAAATAATCGAACATTTGTCTGCGAGCCAGATGCAGCCATCAAAAGAGCCACATCTGGCTCGCGAGCCATGGGTTCCCGACCCTTGGCCCTGGCCTATACTCCTATGCCATAGGCCTAGCTAAAAAAAATTACATGTAAAAAAAAAAGGAAGTGATAAATAGACTGATCATTTTAATATTAAATGCATAGTTGATAAAATTAGGACTAGGACTAGACCTACTTTTAAATTACTTTAGACTTTAACTTTAGCCTTTAGCAGAGTAAATATTGCTAAATAAAAATATAGGTTACCTACACTTTTTTCTGCATTGAAAAAGTCCTGTAATCCAAAAGAGTGTAGGCCTACAACTAGCAAGTTTTTTTTAGAAATATATTTCGAAGAACAAAAATGTTAATGATTTGTGAAAACAGGAAGCTTAAATCCGTAAAACGTGCTTTAAAGATAAATTATATTGCACTAAAGATGGTTATGTTCTGATCACAAAGCTCACAGACAACACTTGAGAGCCTAAAATATGGCGGCGCCCTAAGCTGCTACTTGATGTCTCTAAATTATGCAGTTTGCAAAAATGATTTAAAATAATGAAATTGCGCTATTTTCAAAAGCAACTTTCGTAAACATAATATACAACCGTAGAACAATTATATGCTAATGCCTTTTTCAATTATGTTCACAGTTAGTATGTAACCTAGAAAAAAAAACTCATTACCTCTGGCAGACGATTCGTGTATAATATCGTCACGTGACACAAATGTTTTGTGACGTCGCATCGGAACTCCAATTATTTATAGACACAAAAGTGGGTCATGTACTTGCGTATGGGGGTTTCCTGTTGTTATACGTTTGTATTGATGTTTCTTTTGTTATGTGTTTAGCAACCGGTTATGGTGTCCTCGGGACCAAACATTTTACAATTTATTATAAAGCTTTTTTTGCCTTGTCGATCGTTATCTGTATGGCTAAAAGCGACTGGATCGTACTAAAGGATACGTAGGGCCTACGTAGTGCATTGAGCAGCCTTAAATTGGGTCTTGTGAGCCCTTAACCTACTTTCTAAATTTTCTTTATATAATAATATATAAAGTAGGCTAAGTGTATGGATTCCGTATGGTTAATTGGAAGATACGTACTTATAAGTTTACAGACGTTCCTTCTAGATAGAAGATTATTACGTCCACTAGGCCCAAAACTCCTGCAGGGCGACAGGGATCCGCCGGTGGCAGGGCTAGAACCCGCGACCTGTCAGTTGTTTTTTGGTTGACAGTCCGGTGATCTAACCGCTGTTCTATTGCCTCATTAATTTTTTACTTATTATATTAGGCTACTTTTGCATAGCGCTTTTTTTCTCTTGTCCTCCCTAGCTAAGTGGTTAGCGTCCCGAACTGCCATGTGGGTGACCTGGGCTCTATTCTCCACTGAAAACTTTTTTCTTTTTCTGTAATAGTAGGCTAATAACAATATATGTCAGTCCTTTTTTTTTTTGTTACATTTCCATTAATATTACTTTTTTTTTAAAGATTGTAAATGATTAACTAGAGTAGCCTATGTAGGCTACTATGTATGGTGGAGAGTGCTGGTTTGAATCTGTAGCGCCTTCTTATTGGAACAGCTTGCCTCAGACAGTGAAAGGTTCTGAGACAAAAGAGTCTTTTTAAAAGAGTTTAAAGACCTTGCTCTTTAAATATTGATGTGTGCCTTACGTACCCATATGCCTACATATGCCACTGCAATTTATACCAAGAGCTCACTGAGCATGCTAAATATAATAGTATTAATAGCATGGATCATTATCATCATCTTTGGCGCTACAGCCCATGGAGGGCTCTGGCCTGCCTCACCACCTCCTTCCACTCGGAGCTATCCATTGCCTTCTTTTTCCAGGCCTGTACCCCGATCTGTCGCAGATCTCGCTCGACATCGTCCAACCATCTCAGTCTGGTTCTGCATTTAGGTCGTTTTCATCTGGGGTTCTGAACATATATTACTTTTGCTCCTCTGCTGTTAGGCATTCGTTCCAGATGGCCTGTCCAGCGTAGTCTGCCCTTTTTTTTTTAAATCTCAGCCACAATAGTAGGGTCTTCATATAGCTCGTAGACCTCTCTATTGGTGCACATCCTCAATCCATTTTCATCTTTGGTGGGTCCAACAAATTTTCTGAGGACTTTTCTTTCACATGTAAGTCTTATTTAGTATGTTTTCTGTACTTTTTGTGAATGTCCAGGTCTCACTGCCATAGGCCTAAGTCACCACTGGCCTTATTATTGTTTTGTAGATGTTTTTTTTATTTTTTTCTTTAGATATTTTATTTTTTAGCATGTAGGCTACTGTAGTAGGTTTTATTGCCTGCTGCTATTCTTTCCTTTATTATTTTTTATTTCAATTTCATTGAATATATAGCCTATATATAATAGCATGGATAGGAGCTCCATATTAAAAAAAACATTATTATCATTATTATTATAATTATATGAACCAAAGAGCCAATAACAACATTCCTACTTAGACTACGTAGGTGGAGACTGCTTCTAAAGAAAATTGGATTACTTCGACGGACTCAAATATAAGCCTATTATGAAGGATGCATTCGATACAGAGTATAAGACTTCATGCAATCATTAGCATAACTATTATATGTAATAAACCTCACAGATTCACATGTGCTAGTCTTTCTCAAAAGATTTGACTGGGCGTCATTTGGGTGCTAGAGCCTATTAGGTAAGGCATATTCTTAAAAATAGTGAAAAGTTTTAATGATAATGAAATTCATATACACCGGCTGGTTTGCTCACCGAAAGATAATAATATGACTTTAAGTATTATATGCACGCTTTCTGGTTATAGGTCTGATACAAAGAATTTTTACTACAGATGCTCACACAATTGAAAAGAAAGATGAAAAAAAAAGAGAAATAATTTTTCTTATGAACTTACGTTTAAATAATGACATAACTGTCGATCCTGGTCTTTTAAAAGACAGAAAGGAACTAATTAGAAAGAATAGGGTATTCTTAAGACCTAGAGGCTATTTTGTGTTTGGGACAATAGAGATATAGTAAGTTAAAATGTTAAAACTCAATTTTTTTATCTATAGAAATTATCTATAATTTTTTTTAGCGATTTATCTCGTCTTTCAATATTAAAAGATGAAGAATGCAGTCCTATAGAAACATTCGCGTTGATTATATAAATACTCTGAGATAGCCTACTAGATGTGCATCCTGGAAATCAGAAGTAGAAGATTTCAATTTTGTAGGATTTTCCAGCACCAATAGATCAAGGTGCTCGGAAAAGTATCGTAGATGGTGAAATAAAAACTACACTATTACACAGTGTGCGTACTCTGAGGCACAGGATATTTCTGTAAGACTTTAATTGATTCTTAGGCTACGAATTCTTAGTTCTTCTACTAATCTGGAAAAAGTGCTAACAGTGGGGCCTTTTTCTTTTTGACCCCCTCCCCAACGTCAAAACCTGGCTACGCCACTGTCCCTACTTCCTCAAAACGTACGTAATATTATGGGCCTATGGTCCCTATGGATGTCCCTTTATACGCTGCGACTGGCAAGTAGGACCTAACCATGAAAAGCTTATATGTAAAGCAGGGCCCTCGAGAGAAAAAAAAGATGCCGGTACGAGATCTCCCCCCCCCCCCCTTTCCCCCCAACACACTTTTTTTTCTACCACTAGTCATATCTAGATGATTTATTTGTATTACATACGTTTGAAAAATCAGGAGTCGTTTTAAAAGGTCTGTGGACCGTTTTGTGAAACTGTCATAATGTTACTATTTACCATTAGGATGTAATCATTTCAATCACAGCATAACAGGTCTATTACAAAAATACTTTAATCAAGTTGTCATGTATATTGTTTTTCCAAGAATTGGAACACGCAATGTTTATTCCCCTCTCTCTCTCTCTTTTCTTACTACACACAATATTAGGACGTTTAGTAGGAAAACAAAAGGTTCTAGGTAATGTTGGGATTCTGTGTTGATCTCAAATTCTCAGGGTCTGGGAACGACTCATTATTTAATAGGGGAAGTTCCTATCGTTTTGTTATGAGTTTTGTAATGTTACCATGATTTTCACACCTACTAGTAGTGGGTCTGTCCCTTGCACCACTCGGATAGTATTTAATGATTTGTTTTGTCTGAAAGACAGAGAGTTTCAAAATATGTTCCTTTGAGAACGTTTGTGTTTGCACTATTTTATTCTAACTGTACATAATAGATATATTGTATATATTGGACATACCACCTGAAATAAACTATCAACAACAGTTACACTGAAGCTTCATTGTCAAGTTACTATTGTATTGTGTTGTACACATTACTATAAGATTTAGCTACTACTATAATGTACAAGAAAGGAAATGTTGGAATACAAATACTGAATTTGTGCCCAGGACTATAAGAAGAGTTCGTGTAATACTGAAACATAAATACTAATAATTAAAGTCTCCCCTAGGACTAACGAGAATTATCAGCAAGATCTACACAGCTCTGGCCACAAGGGGATTGTGGACGTAACAAAATTTGGTGGTCTCGCCCGGTATATTTGAGTTCTACTTTTCCTGACCTAGGATTGACAAAATTTGGTGGTCTCGATCGGTATATTTGAGTTCTACTTTTCCTGATCTAGGATTGGAAAAAATTTGTTGATCTCGTCTGGAAAATTTGAGTTATATTTTTCCTGACCTATAAATATTTTGTGACATTAGTAGTACTGAGAGCGGCATATTTGTGTTTCGTTTTCTAGGACTGTGAAACTATTCCTTTTAAAAAAGAGGAGAGAACTGGTTTGCGTATTTATGCCTTGGGAAGTGTGAAGATTCCACGAAGTGTGTAATATTATATTGTGCAAATTTCTGGACAAATCGTAAGTTGGAACTTTATATTTTATTATACAATATATACTACTCTACTATCACAAATATTTCGAACGCTATACTATGGCTTCGAATATATCAAGTGAGGAACTTAATGTCATGTCATTTGCTGAACTAAAAGAATTAGCTGAGTCCTTTGGGATTGAGGCAGGACAGGCAAGACCTAATCGTAATCGTTTGACCAAAGAAATTATGACATGTTTGAACGGGCAGAATGCCATGAACACTGTTAATGTAGTTGAAGTGGGACAGAACGATATCAATGAAGGTTATGTAGCTCCCAGTGGGGGCGAGGTAATTGCCCACGGAGACGAGGTAAGAAATATGTCATCTAGATCATCAAACAATGATGAAGATGAAGGGTTGAGTGAAAACCTAAAATTCCAATTAGCTATGAAGAGAATGGAATTGGAAAGAATTAGGATAGAAAATGAAAGAATTAGTATTGAAAGCAGAGAAAGGATAGAGATGGCACGCATGAACAGACCTGACCATCGTAGGGACAGCAATGGTATGGATATTAGCGCAATGAAGCAACACTTGCCTATATTCAGAGAAGAAGATGTTCAAGATTTCTTTTTGCTTTTTGAGAGGATAGCTGTAGATTATCAGTTCCCTGATGATAAGATGGCTTTATTGTTAAGGTCAACTCTCAACAAAGGAAAAGCATTGGACGTAGTGTTGAGTTTAACACCCGAGGAAATAAATGACTATGAAGTAATCAAAGATAGGGTGCTAAAAAGTTATTCCCTGACACCAGAAAAATATAGAAAGCTATTTAGAGACAGAAAGAAGGCATATGATCAAACTCATGTAGACTTTTTGAGACAAAAGGAGAAAATGTTAGAACAGTGGCTAAGGTCACAGAATGTAAGTGAGTTTGATAAACTCAAGAACCTAATATTGTTTGAGGAATTCAATGATTGTATTCGAGTGGATATTAAAACCCACATCTCAGACCGAGGGGTTGAAGATGTGCATGAAGCTGCTAGATTGGCAGATAACTATGCCATAATTCACGCCAGCATAAAGCCATATTATGCTGACAAACCCAAAGTGCACAAACCAGAGCCCAAGGAGGCTAGTAAACCAAAAGAGACAAGTGAAAACAATAATAAGAACAGTGGTGTAAATAATAATAGTAACTTAGTTCATTTCAGGAAGCAGACAGATGTAAATAAAGCAAAGGTGGTATGTTTCAATTGCAAGAAAGAGGGCCACATGAAGAAAGATTGTTGGATCCTTACCAAGAAGCAAGGTGCTATTCTACACTGTGCCAGAGTGCAGAAAGACAGCAAGCAGACAGAAGAAGTGTGCAACACAGGGTCAAGAAACTCAAAAGAAATGCGGCCGGCATCGCCCATAGTTGTGGAGTCGATGGTTTTTGAGAACAGTCTATCTAAGGTAAAAGAGAATAGCTGTACTCAACCTATTATGCTTTCAGAAGGCCGTGAGGAACAGATGGTTCCTGAAGTCCCGGAAGAGGACGACCTATCCGATTTTCGACCCTTTGTCTACGAGGGGACAGTGTCGACAGAAGTCGATGTACTCAGCAAGAAGAAAATACAGATATTACGTGACACGGGTTCTGCTGTCAGCGTGATCCTGGAGGGCAGTGTGCCGTTAACAGATGCCACCAGTACCGGTGAGTCTGTTGTGCTGAGAGGTGCTAGTATGGAGGCTGTGGAAGCTCCACTGCACAGAATAAAACTCGAGTCGGATATTTTTACAGGTAACATCGTAGTGGGAGTGTGGCGCGCACTACCCGTCAAAGGCGTTTCCATGATATTAGGAAATGACATTATGGGCGGCAGAGTCACTGTCGAGCCCATGGTTAAAGTGTTGGAGACAAAGATGGCGGAGGACAAAAACCTATGTCCTGCCAATGAACGCCCAACATGTGCACTGACAAGAGCAATGCAGAAAAAGAAGTCGGTAAAGACTCCTGCTACGCCGTGTAGTGCAACGAAAGATGTGTTTGTCTGTTCTGAAGACACACATGCGAATGAAACAGTGATAACTGAAACACCTGACATCGATTTAAGTGCTACGTTCTTTGCTGAACTAACAACTGGTGATGCAACAGAGAACGATAACATTTTGTCACCAAAGCAGAAATTGGTGAAAGAACAATTGAATGACGAAGTAATAATGCAACTCAGAATGAAAGCTGTTGATGAAAAGACTGCAGATGCAATGGCGGAATGTTTCTACATGAAAGATGAAGTGTTGATGAGAAAGTCGAAACCGCTCAACTCAGGTACAAACGAGTGGGACAGTATTCACCAGATTGTAATACCTAAGTGCTATCGTCAAGATATACTGCGTATGGCGCATGATCTTCCTTTCGCTGGTCACATGGGAGTCCGAAAAACGCACCACCGTATCCTCCCTTACTTCTACTGGCCAGGACTGAGAAGAGATGTCGAACAATACTGCAAGACTTGCCACGTATGCCAAATGGTAGGACGTCCTAACCAACGAATTCCTGTCGCTCCACTCCAGCCGATACCAGCGTTCGACGAACCATTCAGTCATATACTCATTGATTGCGTGGGCCCGTTGCCGAAAACAAAAGCCGGTTTTCAATACCTGCTCACAGTCATGTGTTCATCCACTCGCTTCCCGGAAGCCATTCCGTTGCGGAACATAACAACAGTGAAGGTGGTAGACGCCCTGACAAATTTCTTCACACGTTATGGCCTACCGAAGACAGTACAGTCCGACCAGGGGACTAACTTTACTTCGAACATTTTCAAACAAGTCATGGAACAATTAGGGATAAGTCATAGGCTATCAAGTGCCTATCATCCTGAGAGCCAGGGAGCTCTGGAAAGGTTTCATCAGACATTAAAATCGATGCTTAAAAAGTACTGTTATGAAAACGAGAAAGACTGGGATAAGGGTGTGCCTTATGTACTGTTCGCTGCAAGGGAGGCCACTCAGGAATCCCTGGGGTTTAGCCCATTTGAACTTGTGTATGGACACTCAGTCAGAGGTCCGTTGAAACTTCTACATGAAACTTGGCTAACGGACAGTGAACCGATTGGACTTTTGTCATATGTAGATAAATTTAAAAATAGGCTTTATCATGCTTTTAACCATGTGAAGATTCATTTTCCACAGATGCAGGAGCGTATGAGACAGAACTATGACCGTAAAGCTACAGCTAGAACTTTTGCACCAGGTGACAAAGTTCTTGTGTTTCTACCTTTGCAAAATCAGCCTTTAAGTGCAAAGTTTAGTGGACCCTATGAGATAGAGTCAAAGCTTGGCGAGGTCAATTATTTGATAAAGACTCCTGACCGGAGACAAAAACAGAGGGTATGCCATATTAATTTACTTAAGCCCTATGTTTCCAGGGAAAAGAGTAAACCACGGGAGGTCCCCATGATTTCATTAGCTAGAGTCCCGACGGATTTATCTAGGATAGAATATAAGTTTGCAGAAAGTAAACTTAATAATACAGATGCCCTTAAGAGTTTAGATACAAGGCTAGAACATCTTCCGGTAGAAGATAAGGAGAAGATTATTGAGCTGGTACATGAATATAAGTCACTGTTTACAGATGTTCCCAGGAGGACACATCTAATAGAACACGATGTAGTATTAACTGAGGGTGCCAGGCCAATTAAACAGCATCCATATAGAGTTAACCCCATCAGACTTGAACATATTAGAGCAGATGTGAAGTATATGTTAGAAAATGACATAGTGGAAGAATGTGATAGCGAATGGTCTTCACCCTGTGTGTTGGTACCAAAAGCCGACAACACATTGCGGTTTTGTACAGACTTTAAGAAATTAAATAATTTGACAAAGACTGACTCGTATCCCATTCCTCGTATTGATGACCTCATTGATAAGATAGGTGACGCGACGTATGTGACAAAAATTGATCTTCTCTCCGCGTACTTTCAGATTCCTTTGACGCCACGGGCACAGGAAGTATCCGCCTTTGTGACACCTGACGGACTTTACAGGTATAAGGTCATGCCATTCGGACTCCGTAATGCCCCTGCGACGTTTCAAAGGCTTATAAACACCCTCACTCGCGGTATCTTCCAGTGTAATGCCTACCTCGACGACATAGTGGTGTATAGTATAGATTTCAAGACACATGTCAGTCAACTACGACACTTGTTTGAACGACTGAATGACGCCAATTTGACAATAAACCTGGCTAAGAGTCAGTTTGGACATGCCACTATCGAGTATCTTGGACATGTAGTGGGTGGTGGAAAGGTTAAACCAGTAAATGCTAAAATAGAAGCTATTCAGAATGTCCCAGTGCCACAGACAAGGAAACAACTCCGTAGTTACCTTGGAATGGCCGGGTATTATCGTAAGTTTTGCCAGGACTTTTCTACGGTAGCTTGCCCCTTAACTGACCTACTAAAGAAGAACAATCGCTTTGTTTGGTCTGACAAGTGCCAAAAGGCGTTTGATGAGTTGAAGTTAAGATTATCCAGGGCACCTATTTTGGTGACCCCGCGTTTTGATAGACCTTTTAAAATTGCAGTAGACGCGTGCGATACTGGGATGGGAGCGGTGCTGACTCAGCAGGATGACCACGGAGAGGAGCACCCGGTGTGCTACCACTCACAGAAATTCAATATCCATGAACGTAATTATAATACAAGTGAGAAGGAACTTTTAGGGTTGATCCTGGCGTTAAAACAGTTTGATTTCTATGTAAACAGCTCTGGGTACCCGATAGAAATACTGACCGACCACAACCCTCTGACTTTTCTCTCCAGGGTCAAGCAAAACCAGAGGCTTGTTAGATGGAGCTTATTCCTCCAAGCCTATGACTTAAACATAAAAAAACCTGAGGGGTAGGGACAACGTCACAGCTGATACTCTATCTCGGGTGCTACATGATTGACTGAATAACCCCATACTTCTTTTTCAGATCATCTCACTTATTCATTAAGAATGTGTCATGATAACCTATCATTCGTTTGAATTTTGATTATGGAATACCTATAGAATACTTGTATCATACAGAAGTCAAGTCTTTTGAAAGTATTAATAATTTTTATAATCATGTATAATATTGATGTTCTGATATATTTTAAATTCATTTGATTATGGAAAAGAAATTCCATTCAAATTTTGATGCATGATGCAATAAATATATATGCACGTATTTACTTGATATGGATGGATGAAAGTAATTGTCATCACATGCAATTAAGTGAGAAAACTTTGAGATAGTTGATTTATTATCTTGTTTTATTTTAGTTAATGAATGGAACTAAATAATAATATGTACAATTTTTATCTTAGAAAGAGATGTAATATCAATTGGAATAAATTAATAGATAATATTGGAAATCTATTGCTAAATTGTTATATCATGGTAATAGAATGGGAAAAACTAGTGGATATTCACTATGTTGTATAGGTTATATATATTCCATATATCCAGGAACGGAGGGAAACAAAGGTACCTAAAGGTGTACACTCATTCAACCCTGAACAAACTTTTATATTAAACTTTCAAATTTGCCAAAAACGCATAATAGTGGATTACATTTTAATATTGAGATTACTGTAGTAATCGTAACTAGAGCGTATTTTCTCCTCATATTTGAGAAAAGGGGAAGTATCATCATCTTAGGTATGAACCCTGTTAATGTCAAGTTGACACTGTAATTTAAAGGGGAAGTAACCTATAGTTTGATTCGAGTTACGTATTACTTATATTTTGGTTTGTATATTAGAAGTAAACTGTTGAAAATTGACAGAGCTTGAGCAATGTTATATTTGTTTAAATAGATTAAGACTTTTTGCTAATTTTTGGTGGAAATCCACACAACTGTACATAGTTAAAATAAGAATGACTAGAATATTTTTGAATTATTTGTACTTGTTGAGACATTAGTTAATATTAATATTAACGGGGAAATATTTGTCCATCACGTTATAATCACAATTACCATTGGGTAGTGACACTTTTTATAATTTAGTTGTGCCAGTGAGCCATGTTTGCTTAAATTGTCTTATAATCTTCCATTGATTGATGGTTGTTAAAACGATAGTGTTAAGTACGAAAAATGTACCATGTTGAGTATTACTTGGGTAATTATGGTACATTATTTCTTTCATTGGGTGGGGGCGTGTCATGTATATTGTTTTTCCAAGAATTGGAACAAGCAATGTTTATTCCCCTCTCTCTCTCTCTTTTCTTACTACACACAATATTAGGACGTTTAGTAGGAAAACAAAAGGTTCTAGGTAATGTTGGGATTCTGTGTTGATCTCAAATTCTCAGGGTCTGGGAACGACTCATTATTTAATAGGGGAAGTTCCTATCGTTTTGTTATGAGTTTTGTAATGTTACCATGATTTTCACCCCTACTAGTAGTGGGTCTGTCCCTTGCACCACTCGGATAGTATTTAATGATTTGTTTTGTCTGAAAGACAGAGAGTTTCAAAATATGTTCCTTTGAGAACGTTTGTGTTTGCACTATTTTATTCTAACTGTACATAATAGATATATTGTATATATTGGACATACCACCTGAAATAAACTATCAACAACAGTTACACTGAAGCTTCATTGTCAAGTTACTATTGTATTGTGTTGTACACATTACTATAAGATTTAGCTACTACTATAATGTACAAGAAAGGAAATGTTGGAATACAAATACTGAATTTGTGCCCAGGACTATAAGAAGAGTTCGTGTAATACTGAAACATAAATACTAATAATTAAAGTCTCCCCTAGGACTAACGAGAATTATCAGCAAGATCTACACAGCTCTGGCCACAAGGGGATTGTGGACGTAACAAAGTACATAGTTCTATGTTTAAATTATTGTAATTGTTCCACCGCTTCAGTATTGATCTTGCAAATAATATTACAAAGATGTGTAAAATGGGAAAAGTGAGTCTCACTGATGATTGATGAGTAATTTGATTGAAAAGAACTAGAGAAGTAGTGTAGGTTTTAAAGTTGGACAATGAAATTGTCAATTAATTTGTCATAATTCATTTTAATATGGATTAATTTGAATGTGAAAATTGAGAGTATAAATTTAGAATATGAGGCACATGTTAAGGTAAGCTACTTGTAGTTGTCACAGCTACTTGATTTAATAATTTGGGACATATCTATGACATGTGAAACTCCGTTATAAATAAATAGCAATATTATATCAAATCAATTAAAAAGACTTCAAGTTCAATGCGTTTTAAATTGTATTTATATAAAGTATAAACGATTAACAACTTCACAACTTTTCAATACGATAGGCCTACTAAAACAAAAAAAAAAAAGTTCATAAATATACATCTTAATCGCATTTTACGAATGTCTGTCGAAACATTAATAATTTACAAATATAACCAAATCATTCATCTTTTGAATGCTTACTGTTTCGTGAAAAGAAATAGTCAACAGATAACTGATTAAAAAAACAGAGAAGAAAAAGACTAGTCTGCCATAAATTGCGTGCCTTTTTCTTGGCAAAACTACGAATTACAGTGTCAAAGTTTATTTGTCTTGCAATGCCAGACTCAATACTGAGCTTAGCCAAGTGGTTCAGGCGATCATGACTCATAGTGGACGTAAGGTAATTTTTGATGAGCTTAAGTTTACTGAAGCTTCTCTCTGCTAATGCTACTGTGGCTGGTGCTGTAAGGGACATCCTCGAACTGACACTTATGTTAGGCAAAATGTTTTCTAATTTGGAATTTGCCAAAGTATTTAGCAGTCCCAATGTACCCAACTGTTCTTTACCAAAATTTTGCATAGTGAACGATTGTTAAGTGAATTATTTCTTGAAGAAAGTCTTCACAACTTATGTCATTATAATACTTTTCTGCTAACTTAGCAGCTTTATACTTCAAGTCTTTTTCTGACATCTTTTGGTAGTTCCAAAGAAAGCTGAATGTGTAAGAAATATCTTTGATTGAATTGAACCGAACTGTAAACTGTAAGCCCTCCAATAACACTATGTCATTATCCAATACAACATAAAATAATGTGTTTTCGAAAGTGGGCTTCCTCAGGGCATTCTTCTGTTTCATTCATCTCCTTCACATTTTCATCAGGTGTATCCTCATCATGAAATCTTGTTCTTCTTTTGGCAGTTGTATTACTGTTCCTAAACAATTGTACTTCTATCTGCAGGTTGGCTGCAACAAGCTTAGCTTCATTCCACAGTGCTTTCTAACTGTTTCCCAAAGCCCCTAGTTGTTGCAAGCTTTCTATGTTTGCAACTTGCAAATCTATAGTCGCATCACAAGCTGGAATGACTTTGTTGCAGACTGACATTATGATGCAAGTGAAAGAACCGACATAACATATAGATTTCATGGATTTCGTTTCTGGTTTTCGGAGTAAGATTCAGCTTTAACAGGTCTTCCAACTTAACCCCTGGTAGATGAGTTACAAATTGTTTTACACTTTCAATTCGATATGACCATGTGGTGCTAGAAATGCCATGAAGCTTTGACAGTATTTTCCACCTTTTGAGGCTGCAACTGAATAATGTGTAGGCTACATTTGTCTAAAATTAAGATACCTTCAATCTCCCCTCTTGGCTACCTCACAGGAGATCATTAAAGTGTAAAAGGGTAGACTAACTAGCTTTTACGGCCGTAATAGTATGCAGCGATATAGAGTATATCTGTCTGGGATACTAAGGTAACAGGGAGAACTGTAAGCCTGTAAGGCTCATTGGTCTATATTTGTAAATGTCTCTGGAGAAAAATTATGAACAAATAGATCCATAAGTCCTAAATACTATCGAAAATAATTAGGCCCTATATTACAACTAAAGGCTTCATTGCATTGCATAATTAACAAAATGTTCAAGTACACATTCAAAGAATAGGTGTATCAGCATTAAGATACCCCAGCGCCACGTGAGATTGTAGGCGGTTTTGGGGCATATTAAAAAATACTTGCATAATTGCCAGTTAATTTTTTAATTTTAATATTCATGGGCTTCATGGGACTCCTAAACTCCCATGGGCCCCGGTACGGCGTACCGGCTGTACCCCCTTCTCGTGGCGCCTGATGTAAAGCTGTTACAGTACAGACTTTTTATTTATTATACATAAATAAAAGATATATCCTACAAATAAAAGCAAAAACAAACTTAATTAAATAGCCATAGGGCCTACCGTATTTGAAAATTGAGCCATGCTCACGGTAAATTTTTTTTATTGGAAAATGAGTAGGCCTACGTAGGCTACATTACAATCAAAGTGTTATTTCTTCAAGTTATAAATATTGACTAACCAATATTGACCAACTAGCAAATCCATAAGTTGAATACTATTCTTAACAAGGTTTATGTGCAAAGGGAAACAGGAAGTGGACAGAGACATAGCACCGTTTGCCGCATTGATACCCCGATGATCTTAGCTCAAAGCCTGCTTAACGCGCAACAGGTTGTTTTTTTTATTACATGTTTGTTTAGGGTAGGTGGACGTCCAAACAAGAAACAGGTCCTGGTGGCTAGTCGAACGATACTACCATATAGCGTGTGTAATATGGAAATACATACAGCAAAACACATTGCTTCATATAGCCTACGTATTAGTATTAGATCTAGTACGCTTATAGCCTAATAGGCCTATACGTATTAATTAACAGTATGGCCGATTAAAAAAAATATTTTATAGTTTAGATTTTAGATGAACTGACATAAGGGACACAATCCAATGTTAGAAAATAATAAAAAAGAATGTATAGAATTATCGTCCTTTAAAAAATATTTAGAATGGTTATCTAAATCATGGGGTCGGCAACCTAAGGCGCGCGTGCCAAACTTGGCACACAGAGTAATTTTCAATGGCACGCGAGGGACCTCCTAGAGGTGTTTTTATTTATAAAAAAACATTAACATTTTCCTGTTCTGAATGAGGAAAACTGGCTAGGACGCGATAATCTTCTTTATAGAAGGAACGTCTATAATGTATAAGATAAGATGTACATCCCTATGTTAAATTAAGGCATATATTTTAAGATTGATGGTTGGGCTTTCTCAGAAGTACAGCAAAGCACTCAAAGCGGAGTTTTCTAACAATTTTTTTCATACCACATGAAGCCTAACTGGTTTGATATTACTACAACCTTCTTAGATGTAGATTTTCTTTTAAGTGGAGGGATATTGGCGATTTTAAAATGCGGCAAGTTGAATTTTTAAAAAAATGGGCATCCAAATATACCCATTTGCGAAAATAATCTGGAAGGAAGCTGCTTAGTAAAGTCACCTGCTATTCTTCACAACTAGGGCTGTGGAGTCGGAGACGAGGAGTCGGAGGAAATTTGGGTACCTGGAGTCGGAGTCGGTAAATAAGGCACCAACTCCGACTCCTACTAAATTTAGATTGGAAAACGACAGGGCTTCATTTATTTTAAACAACCGATCAATAGGCCTACAGAAATTAGTGATATGAGAAAGTAAAATATCTGTTTCTTCTTCTAAGTCCCCATCCCTACTCAACATCCTATCCCTATTGTCATACTATAGCGGGTCGACACACAAAAAAAGTCTTTTGAACTAATTTGAATGCGTCATTAGACTGAACGTCATATAGACCGCTCGGCGCCGGTATTGATGACACTATACAAGTGCCCAAATTACTAATTACCATTCAAATTGTTTGTAATGATTTCAAATGCTATGACATGGCACGTGCGGTTTTCTCGGAATACTAAACACTGCCTTAGTAGGCTATAGGCCTAGGCCATAGGTCCTAAATAAAACGCATCTTAAGCTACTAGTGTACAAGCATACCTTTATTAGAGACCTAGAGAGGCTTTTACACATTTACGATTCTTTCCATAATGTAATTTGCGTTCAATAGGCCTACAAAAAAATGCCGCCTTTACGACTTATAAATGCGCTATGCACACAACGCACAATTGGAACAGGGGCCCCCACACAAAAGGGGCCCCCACACATCCCAAAAAGAAATGTTTGAGTGACATCCCCATATTTCGTTGAAAATGTAAAATAAAATTCATTTATTCCCATACAATTTAAAGCGCTCCAGTTCAACCAAGCTACGTGCAACATAAAATGTATGATTTTACAGAATGTAATATGAATTAACAGCCCTTTTCTGAGGTAGGCCCTATGTGGAAGGCAGGGCGAGACCACGAAGGGCCCCACATAAATTTGGAAACAGGGCCCCCACAATCCTACGGTATTGGAGGTAATATTTATACTTTTCATAGTTGTGTTCTGCTTAGGGATGTTAAACGAAAACCGGAATACCGGATTCCGGTTTTGAAAACAAAAATGGGTTTTGATTTTCAAAACACCGCGTCTGTGCTTTATTATTCACGGCACTATTAAATACATATTCTTTTGATTCTCTTTCAACACATTATTTTACAAGTTATCATAAATATATGCCTCTTCATATGCTTCTTAATATTATGGTCAACGATAATCGGTAATTTGATTATCACTATTGAAAAATTGAAAGCTACTATCGGTTTTAATCAATTAGCCCAGAATTTTTAGTTCTAAATATTTTATGGTAAAGAGTACAAAATCATATTGTATTCACACAAATCAACCCCTTGAATGCCCTGCAAACACTAATTAAGTTTGAAGTATTTTTCAAATATACCTACGAAACTACGAACATTTGGCTGTTCCGGCATGTGACTTGTGACATTGCGCGGGGGGTGGGGGGAGGGGAAAACCGAAATCCGATTTTAAACCGGTTTTATAGAACCGATAACCGGTTTTAACATCCCTAGTTCTGCTGTTACAGGGAACGCAGCGCCCATGTGTAACCTAGTCTCTCACTGGTAAGGGATTAACCGTTTGTCACTTGGAGTCGCCGATCGTGACCTCTACTGATCAGGCCCCCACGGGGGAGGGGGGGTACAGCCGGTATGCCATACCGAAGGCCTTAAAAGTTTAGGGGGCCCATGAATATTTAAAATTAAATACAGTAGACTGTTGACTTTCCAGCCAGTAGTCCTGTGGTGATGACATGTAGATGCATGTTGCCTTTCTTTCCTTTAAGGAATGTACAAAATACATTCGCATATTAATACAGAGGAGTCGGAGTCGGAAGCATAAAAAAATGAGGAGTCGGAGTCGGAACATTTATCTACCGACTCCGCAGCCCTGTTCACAACTGCTAGGCATTCGCTCTTTTACTTTCAGCTTTTGGTTCAAATGAATCTTGTGAACATATTTTATCGCACATGAAAGCTGTTTTAAGAATACAAAGAGGTCACCTACACTTGACCACATAGAAGTGACTAATTATGTATCCGATATTATAGGCCTACAATTAACAAATAGCATTCAAGACAAGGCGCTCATTAATTGATACAGACGAATTACATTTAAAATAGTTTTTATGTTCGTCTTCTTTAATTAAACATAAATATAAGCAATTCTAAAACATATTTTTTAGTATTATTATTTTAGTAAATATAAGATACATATTTAATAGAACATTATTATGTAATTTCTGTTATTATTAATGTTTAAAATATAAACACCTTAAATGGACAAACAGTTAATGCAGGAAATGTTTATTAACAACTGTTTAACGTCCTAAATTATTTAAATCCTATAATAATTCAAACCTTCTAATGAATATTATAATGTTGGATTTATATTAAGAAATAATAATTAGTCAGTAATATTTATCATGTTACAAAACATCATTTGTTTGGCATGACTAGTAAATCAAATGTCTTGCTATGTGGAAAAGCTTTTTTTATTAAGGGAGTTAAGGGAGATAAGTAACCCGTTTTATTTGCGCTAATATTTCTAATAGTTTTTTTTTCTTTTATAAAACCATAAATGACTTACAATTTATTTTTTTATATGATCAAACTGTAAAACATATTTGAAAATTATATAAATATTATATGACTGAAGAATGTATATGTATATTTTCAAACATTTTATTAACTACCCAGTTTGTCTGATTTACAACTGATCTATTCCGCTTAACGATAGTCGGCCTGTATTACATATTGTGACTATCCCGATCATAATCACATTAAAGTAAATTCCAGTTGAACTGATACCAAAATATAATCTAATAAATAATTGCATGTGTTAGATCCCCATCTTCATTGACAAATGATGTTTAGACATTAATTACCATTGAATGTGAAAGTTTAGTAATAAAATATACCTATTGTATTTGATGTAGATATCGGTTCTTAAATGTAGAAATGAGCAGTGCCATTTATACTGTATTATACATCCGTACGTAATTAAGGACATAATTGTGTGATAAATAGCGCTTTGTCACAGGGAGCCAGTGGAGATGTTTTAGAACTAAAAATATATAATTCTGCCTCTTTACCCGCGAAACAATGCGTGCTGCAGTGTTTTGTAACCTCCGGAGTCTCTGCAGCTGGTTCTGGGGCGAATCCCGCACAGGCAACTGTTGCAGTAATCCAACATTGACCGGATTAGGGAGACTACTACGGTATTGGTCATTCTTCAATTGAGTTGAGGTCGCAGCTGACCCAGGGCGCATTTATTAAATGAAACAAATAACAAGCCTTAATCACAGCATTGATGTGTGTAAACGTGTAACCATTGTCAGTTTATTCTAAATAAAAAATGGACAGCGGGCTCTCGGATGTCACAGGTATTAACCGATGTAATCTCGACCTTCAGAAGACTAACATCCAAACCACAGATAGATATATCTATTAAATTGCCTCTGTTGTGTCCTCATTCAATTTAAGTCTGTTTGCAGCCATCCAGCCTTCACTATTACACAGCACCCCTCCATATCGTCAACAGCAGCAGCAGACGAATCAGAACGAAAGCTCAAGAAAAGCACCGTGTCATCTGCAAAACATTTGCGAGACACACAGATAATGGTAAGTAGTAAGACAACATAAGTGACATAAGGTCACATAAGCCAACAACAGATCTAATGTTCTCTAATTGTCATAAATTGTTAATTTAAATAGTTGTTTGTCATCTTTGGAAAACCACGGGTATCGTTCCTCAGTGGGCCGCATCATTTCCTAAATAATATTTTTCAAGCGTCCCTGCCTAGGCTTATAGATTAATGGTCATAAGTGGTCAAAATCTATCGATCTGTTGTAAATTTGTGGGAAAATAAAGAATCAACATTTACGGCTAACACCGCAATTCACGAGTGAAGTAGTACTCTTTTGTACAAAAAGTAAGAGAAAACGGATATCCGGTTGTCTTGTTTATCATGTGATAATTAGGTTGGACAATCAAGAGAGAATTAAATCCAACTTCAAAAATGAATTCCTTTGTGATTATAGTAACACTTTTCGGTAATGTACATATTTAGTTTTTAAGAGACTTACTATTATATTTTGCTAACAACAATTAATATTTTTACGCATATGATAAGATAAGAAGATAGGCCTAAGTCAATTAATGCATTCAGATTTCACTACTCTGAATTCTGAAATTTGTCACTACTCATTACCTACTCAAGTCAAGTCAGTCTACTCGGACTCAACTTGAACTTATAATTTACTTATAGCTAGCTATAGGTCTATACAAAAATAAAGACATTATTTATTAAACTTTTCACGTTTTCCCTGTGAGACAGCGTTATAATATTAACGTACTGTAGTACATTGGGCTCATTGGGTGAAGTGTGGTAGACTGCACACTCTTAGTCACTCTATCATCTAGTATCTATCACTCTGCCCCTCTAACACTGTAACACTATAGAGTATATAGCAATATAGCTAATTTATCCAACTGATTTTTAAAATTTAGAATAAATGTCAAACGAATCCTATGAACTAATAATGTAGGCCCTTAGCCCAAATATCAATGTCATAATGAGTTATGGCATGTTATGAATGGCTTTTATGAACTTTTATGACTAAATGATAAATAAGTTCAGTGTCAGTGTATAGTATTATATGTCCTTTTAAAGCCTACAAGCCCAGGAATCGAAATATGACATTTTTAAAGTCAGCTGATAGTCCAATATTTTAAAATTAAAAAATCGGGAAAATCCCCCTATCAAGAAGTTGCCGAGGCTACAAAATTAGTTCCACTAAAGAACAGCAAAATAGCATTAAAACACACAATATTGTTGAAATGAATACTTTTATGACAAATAAACTCACAAAACGTAAAAATATCAGTGTTTGTGTTGTGTTTTATTATTCTTTTTAAAATTAAACGTAATTTCGCACTCAGGCGTCTTAAAGTCTAGGATTACCGAAATCGCTGCCATACTGTCAAAACACGGGCTATCGTGGACCTAAACAAAGCGTGTGTGTTAAAAGTGAAAAAAAGGATTTTTTTTACGTTTAAACTACAATAGTTTGCGTAAATTTAGTTTAAAACTAACTATAAATAATAGTATTTTGTTGCCGTAGATTGTACACTAATAGTCGGAAATCGGAAAATAAATGTGTAAATAGTGTTTTAGAAAATACTTTTTCGACATCGATCGAACGTTCCAAAAAGCGAACATATTCCACCGAATGGAGTTAAAAAATAAAAATAAAAAAAAATCCTCGTTTTGCGAACTCAAAAAGTGCATCAAATGTAATTTTTAAGCTATCCGATCGGATTTACATTCTATAATTCGCACGTGTGCATTTAAATTGACCGTAATCTCGAATCTTGTTTTGACAGCGAACATTATCTTTGCTAGTCCGAAGCCTTTTTTGTACCAATCGATTTTCATTTATTTACTAATAAAATGAATTCTTTGGCTAAATATTTAAAAAAAACTTTGTTTTTATGAAAAGAATTAAATTTCTGGTTAAAATTAAAAGAGTTTTACGAAATTACATAGATAAATCTTTCTTTAGATCTAGTTTTAGACTTAGTCTTGGAGGCGGAAAAAACCCACCGATAGGCTGTAAAAATTAGGGCTTTTTAAAACACGTTTTTTTCAAAAGATAAACCTTTTTTTGTGCTTCTAATGGTGGCCTAGGGAAAATTAACATGTTTATGAATGTTAAACATTAAAAAAACATAATATTTCGGCTTTATTTATTCCTGGTAAGTGATTTTCAAATGTATACAAAAAATTGGGAAATGGGCTCTGTGGATTATGTAACGTTCGAGGGTGTTTAAATTAATATAAACAACACAATAACATAATTAAAACAAACAATACTGATGCAGCTGATACTTTATGGACATATAAGCACATACAAGTTAAAAAAACAGCATTTTGTATCAACAATTTATATTTTTTAAATAAACAATAAATCTCCATCATTTGGTGGCCATTTTGTGAAACCTGCCACATACAATTTTAACTTTTGATCAATGAAATCAAAATTTGAAAAGTAATAACAGTGAAGGTCAGATATAACATTTATTTAAACTAAAACATCTTATAAATTATGATTTCTATAGGAGGGGGTGGGGTTAGTGTAGTGTATGCCATTCTATTTTAAAGTAAAAGTTAACATGAAAACAGGAAGGAAGAAGATTTTTGTACTAAAACTGAGATAGCCTACTGTAGACATAGCATACCCATGCAGTCATCCAACCATCCCCATGGCACTACAGCCCATGTAGGGCTTTTGCCTGGTCCACCCACTCCTTCCATTCTGGCCTATCCTTGGCTTTCCTCCGCCATACCCGCACACCAAGTTTTTGCAGATCTGACTCTATAGCTTCGAGCCATCTTTGTCTCTGTCTGCCCCTAAGCCTCTTTTTGTGTTTTTGGCATGAAAGAGAGATTTTTTTTCTAGTCAAATTTATATTGTAGTGTCTGAAGTACTGTAGCCTAACATTCAGACAGACACATATTTCTAATCTTTAAATAATTAAATAGAAAATATTGGAAAGTCAGCCAACTTTCTAACCTTCAATTTTTGGATTCTATAGTTCCCATGCATATAATTTAATACAATACAATAAAGCTTGAAATAATATAAAAAAGGAAAGTTTTGAAATCCCTATCATGAAACCTGCCTTATAACTTATGGGCAACTTAAAGTAGGCTTCACATTGGAAATCCGACTCAAGATAATATAATTATAATAACAGTTTGCCATGGTTAGAGAAGTGGTGGGGGCAAAGACTATGAGTGGCATTAAAAAGAATGTTTACTATAATTTATAATATATATATGAACAGAGGAATATGTATATTTTTTTTAGTAGTAGTAGTAAAGAGCATGTATCAATTAATTCCACATTTGCTGGCACAATCCATTTTAAATTCAGGGGATGAAGTTATTATGATTTACTACTGCATGCTTATGTAAAGGGTAATAGCCTAAAACCAAAGATTGATAACTTTTTTTTTTCTCTCTCAATATATTTCTAAAACAGTAGTTCAATGCTGGTGTCAACAGCTTCATGTTAAGCATGCTCCTTCATATGTATTCTTCCAAGAGCAATCAGCTGATTCACCACCTGTCAGTTCTAGTGATCTTCATAAAGTTTTAGCAGGTCCTTTAGGCTTGGATAAAGTAAGTTATTTCCTGTCTTTAAAATTATTTTTTATTATCTGTTTTAGAGAATTATTTACATTCCCCCATTCTGTGTTTTGTTACAAATTTTTACAAAACTTGTTAGCATTTTAGCTTAGTTCTCAATTATGAAATAAAAGTAATTATTGAGTACTAGCAATTAGAGATGGGAATCGAACCCTCATTTAGCAGTTCCGGTTCGGTGAGACCATACGTTCGGTTCGGTAGGACCCTAAGTTCGGGTTTGGTTTGGCCGGATTGGTAAAAAAATTAAGTTCGGGTTTGGTTCGGTAACAATTTAAGTACGGGTTTCGATCGGTTCGACAACAATTGAACTCTTACAATGTTTGCGTTTTAATAAAACTGTTTTTTTTATATAAATAAAAAATCTTAATATAGTAGCCTACAAATGGATTTTCTACTGATTTAAAAGAATGTTTGTCTTCTGCCACATGTTCAAAACTCGCAATTAATTATAATAGGTTGATGCAAATAAAAATAACAACAATAAGTGTTATTTCTGGGTCTTGTGTCATATGAAATACAATTTAGAGGCAGACCGAAACCAAATATTTGATTTAGGCTTAAAACAAAACCATACCGAAAGTTATAAACTAACTTTCAGCTGAAACCAAAAGTTTAACAACACCTTCGGCTAAAAACAAAAAATAAACCTAAATTTCCAAACAAAAGATTTTAAATATTAAATAATTTATTGGTCGCCTACTCCATTTAAATAAACCATGGAACTTGTAATATACTGTAAAAAAACCATGGAACTTGTAATATACTGTTGTATATACATGTGGTAGGACTATTATATATCATTTTATTCAGAAATGAATATTCTTAAAAGATAGAAAAACCTAAAAGGCAATACATACTTTGTATAAGATTTTTGTATCTAAATATTATGATCAAATTTTGATAAAATTAGACAAAACAATACAAAAATGACAAATGCAAGATGTTCTGCTGATGACGAAAGTCAATATCACTTTTGGCCAAAACTGAAAGCTAACTTTTAAGCTTCGGTCGAAACCGAAACTAAAACGAAAGAAGCCATTTGCCTACTTTCGACGCAGAAACAGAAACCGAAGTTAGGTTGGCCTCTAATACAATTAGTAGGCTGTACGTTTTTCTTGTGTAAGCGACATATTTCTGGTCTAAGCAACGTATTTCTGGTGTAAGTCGTGTAAGCGACCATAAGAGATTAGTCTCAGTTCGTATCACTCTGGTGAAGTGAGGTTTAAGTCTGGTGTAAGCGACGTGATAGGAATTACAAAAAAATTCGTCATTACAAATATTTAATTTTTTAAATTTCAAAATGCTCATTGTTATCAGTGATAAGGCTAAAAAATATCATAAGACAAGTTGAGCTCTTAAGGGTAGGGACGGCAGTGAAATTGATCTAAATGTCAGAAAATTCTATTTTTAAGCTTTTGCCTAAGATGTATACCTTAACTATTTCTGGATCTGAAACATTAAGTTTGGAAATTTTAGTAACATTATTTAAATGTAAAAATTGCATTTGTAATGGGTATACATCAGAATTTTATTTTATTTTTTAAAAACATATATACACTACAGTAATATAAAAAATGAGTTTAATTATATATTAATGTACATGAAATTAAAGGTTAACATCTTGTCTATGTGGGGAAAAAAATCTTACAACAAACCATTAAGAAATAGCTGAGTAAATTGAATTTTTCAATCAATTTTACTCCCCAAATGTTTTTTCCCAAAAAATTGTCAGTTTTTCTGGTTTTTCTCAAAATACTACTTTTTTTTCTTCTTTTTGTATTAACTTCCTTATTTATGAACCAATCTTTATGAAATTTTTTACATACATTTATTACATGTAAATAATAAAAGTTTGAAGATGAATTTTTGATAAGAGTTATAGTTTTTCTTTAATTAAATTATAATTAAAATTTTTAGCTATTAAATAATTTTTTTTCCCTATGTCCTACTAAAAAATTCATAAAACCCTAACCCATAAATAATATTTATTTAGCTATTTTCAAAAACAAGGATTTAAAAAAAAAATTTTTTAAATTAGAAATGTAATTTTATTATCAATTGTTAACGTTTCAATTTTAATACTTAAAAGAAATATTAGTATTTAATTTGTTTAGGGTGAGCCTTGCACAAATGCAGAAAGAGCCTGCTATTTTGTTGCCCCCCTCCTAACCAAAACGTGCAAGATTTTCCCATTAAAAATGATTTCTCCCTCCCACTTTATACCATTCGATGTGCTATCACTTACCTCTACCCCCTCTACATTACACAATTTGTCCCTCCCCCCACCTCGCAATGTTCTTTGTCTCATGCTCTGCCAGTTTATCATCTATGACATATAATCTGGATTTTTGTTTTCACTCACAATAAGCGGTTGGAGTGTTTACTTTTATGTCTAGTCAATTTGTCTTGTGTTTTTAAATGTGTGGTTAAATGTACACCTCTTCATCCCCCCACCCCTAGTTGCAACGTAACTCATTCACTCAATTTTAGCCCCAGCACCCTTGCTGTAGTAATGCAGTTGACATACTTTTAGGCTTCTTTTCACTTCGCATGTAGTAATATTTTCTTGAAAAAATATTTTAAAAAATTTAAAAAATGCCTAGGTTCTCAAAAATAAAAGCCAATATCTTAAGTTTGTTAGGAATGAAAAAAAAAACAAGCGCTAAGGAAAACAAAAGACCAAAAGGCGTGTTATCACTGATTGTTTTTAGAATAAACACACTAATTTTTTTGGGTGGGGGAAAGGCAGCTAGGAAGTGGGGTGATGACAGGAGAGAAGATAAAAGCTTGGGAGAGCAATCAGTCTTTTGTGATACATCTATCTAGGTCAGTTACGTTGACTGTTGGTCAATGTTTGTTTAAGCAAAGTTTTGTTCCCATGTGTCAAAGGGTGTTAAGGGAGGGATGGGTATACAAAAATAATTCTTTTGTTTTTAATTACTATCAATACAAATGTTATCATTACTGGTGAATGCTTGCTACTGACAAGATTAAAATATTTTTGTTTCTGTTACTTTTATGTAGGTTCATTCGCATCGCTTTAAAGTTCGGGGCAGAGTTCGGGTTCGGTTTGTTGGAAACCACAGTTTGAGTTCGGTGTGTTCGGTTCGGGTTTGGTTCGATGCCCATCTCTACTAGCAATGTTCCTTGTTTTTCTGCTTTTCACACTAAAATTTTCAATCTCTGTTTTCCATGCAGTGGGTAAAACCATGAATATGTTAGAAATGTGATAAAGAAGAAATCCCCTGTCAGAAAAAAAACAACAGGAATTTTTAGTGAAAAGGAGGCAGATGATTTGGAAACAATACTATTAAAAAATTTAAAACAAAAACGTCAAAGTTGGACACATTTAAAATAAAATTCTGTTGTGCATGGTTGCCTTAATTTTATGGTCCATTTTTATTTTGTAGAAAGTATACTAAATCTTCAATAAGGATACAAAAATAAATAGTAATAAAACATATTACCTTTTCTTTTTCTACCAATATATTTTCATTTATACTTTACAAATGGAAATATTAATACAATTAATTTACATTAGAAAAATGCGATTGTAAAATCAGCCGGCTACAATTAAAACAATAAGTTAGAATATATGACACTATGTCACTGTTTCACTTAGGCCTATCAATTAATTGATATATGAGACTATGTCACTGTTTCAATTAATTGATATACAAATCAGGGTTCTCGCTGCTTCTTAATTTTAATGTTCACAAATTGCCTTTTGTAAACAAAAAATGAGTTAGTGGTAAATCACAGCATGAATTTTCTTAGAATTGGTCAAAGTCCATAGAAGAGAAAATGTCGTAGGGCTACATTTGAATATAAAAAAAGTCTGTAATGATGCTAAGGCTTTTACACTTTCATTTTGTTTTAGTTCTAAATAAACATATGTAATCGGTCATGGACCCTTGCTCCTTGCCTCTATAGTACGTACTATCTTTTATTATTTTAAGTAAAGGCATTTATATTTGTCACTAGATTAGGGTTAGATTAAACAGGAACAACAAAAGCCTTTGAAAGCAAATTTTAAGAAGAAAATTTTTTTTATGTTTTTTAATATTTAGCAAATTAGTTATTAGTTTACTCAGTCTCACTGAAAATTGTGCACATCTTACTGAGACATTTTTTGTTTAGGCAGCCCTGGTTTAATCATTGGCTTTCATAAAACTACAATTACATTAGTAAATTTCACAGCATTGCGGTAGTCACGTTTTTTTTTTTTTTTAGTTGGAAAACAGTAGTGGAGAAAAGTTTTCATCTTCATATAAGACTGGGAACCCCGACAAACACACTTCTATAAAGACGATTATTGTTTATATTACAGACTGCCTTTGTCAATTTGTATAATTTAAATTCAATTCATTGCCAAACCTCATTTAAGGCTCGGCATTGTTTTAAATTTTGTATGTTTTATTCATAATGTTGATTACACAAATATTAAAACCACAGGTAGTCTCATTAAAATACAACTACTCTGTTTTCTAATATTTTGCTGAAATTATTTTGAAATCTCTGCTAAAATTGTGTGTGTTTTGTTCACACAATGAATCTTTGTTGTTGTTTTTTTGTTCAGAGCAATCCATTTATCCAGTCCAAGTCAGTGTTGAAAAAACCCAAAGCCAATGTTCTATTAACTGTTGTGACTCACAAAGACCAAGATCTTCCAGTGGACAGTAAAGCTAGTTTTAAAGTGGACTGGGTAATTACAATATTCTTTTATTGTTAATGTCTGCATGGGGAGTTGTTTAACACCAGTCGTTCTCAGGGAGACAACTTACATGAATATTATAAATGGGCAACAGTAGTCATAAACTAATTGCTTTAGGAAATCCTTTTTAATTTATCAAAGATTATAGTGAGGCCGGCTGGTCCAACGGTTAGTTCACGGACTGTCAACAGACACTTCGCGGGTTATATCCCTGGCTCCAACCGATCCTTGCCGCTGTGCAGGAGTTTTGGGCCTAGTGGACGTAATCTTTTATCTAGAAGGAACGTCTGTTAAACGTATAAGATATAATTATCTGATCTGTTATAAGTGGAATGTGCAATTTACTGTAGAAAATTTATGTTTTTAAAGAATGTGTTTATTTTTAGTACACATTAAATGGTGTTCCTTATGTGGATGTATATTCTTCTCTAAAGGATGTTCCATACGTTGATGTTGATTACATGATGAACAATTTGCAAAGCAAGCTTTTGGATAAAAGCCCTCACATGTTAGATCTAGTCTCAAATAATCAGGTATGTATTATACCACTAGAGTTTGTTCATTTGAAATTTATGATCATATCATTTACATTTCCTTTGTGTAGATAAAATTTAAAGATTTCTCACAGTGTTAAATGTATGTAAATTTATAAATTTACTTTTATGAATACAATATTGATAGGTGACTTAGTATTTATCTAGCAATCATTTTATTTGATATATATTTATAATTATTTTTATTAGATCTTGTATGGTTTTGACATTTTAGAAAAGTTATCATCTGATATTAGAATTATTGCTATGGGATATACATGTTATGCACAGATAGTGTAATAGTTCATGAACTGGGCAACTAGTAATAGTCATCAATAGCACTACTAATCACTAGTCAAGCTAAGAAAACCTATAATATGGTCAAGTAAATGATGGTTTAGGCTTACCAATGTCCATCATATGATTAGTTGGCATTTGCCATTAATTTGGCTTAGCTTAGTTGGCTTAATCGGGCCAAAGATTAAAGCAACAGTGTTGCCCAGTTAATGAAATGAAAAAAAAATGTCCGCTTCATGAAGTATTAAACTTTTCTTGGGTCCACCTCAGAAAAGGATCGTGTGATGCATGTATCCGAAGTTTAGCCAAATTTATTATGATACTGCATTAGTAACAGAGTAGATGTCCATCTAACTGACTTGACCCGGTCAATGGCAGTAAACTTGTAGCAGTAATGTTCCTTGATTACCTTCTCTTAGTTCTTTGATGTGAAGACAAGCTCAGAATTGTTCCAGTCTCTGCCATCCTCCTTGAGCTCTGCACACGACCGTCTTCTGGACAGTGACTCCTTCTTGGCCAAGATAGGAAAACAGCTCAAATCTTCACCATTGAATGTTAGTTTTTCATCAGATGGAATTCTCCTTGGGGAACTGCAAGTAGTCTCTGATGCAATCTCTACAGTAAGTCTGCTATTCTCAAAACATAACTTAATCACTAACTTCCCAGAGTCACGACATAAAACCCTCAGTATTTTCCTGATGTAAAGCGAATGAATAGCTCTTGCCTAACTCTTGTCAGCAAAATAAAATTATTTTTTTCTGCTTAAATATGTATCAGACTTTATTTAGGCCTACAAACAATTAATGCTGCAATTACACTGTTTGAATCACTAATGTTGTATATCCTGAATATCTCTTTTAGTTTTTTAATATTATACTTGTATTTAAAAAATATTAGTATTACGGCTATCTAAATTAGGCCCACACGTGGGCCTACAAAGTACTTCATTATTAAAGCATCGAAAGAAAGGGTAAATGTCAGTTAATTTCATTTCTGTAAAATGAAATAGGAAGTAGAATATTTCTACTGTTATGTATTTCCTGTTTATCATTGTAAACCAAATTTTTATGGTCCATTATACTATGGGTATATAGCGAGCGGTATGGGACAAAATGGGAAGTTAGTGGTTAGTTATTTGTTCTCTGTTCAAAAGTGGACTGTTAAATAATCAGTCCTAAGGTGGTTTGCATGCCTTTATCTATATGTCAAAACATAATTTACTTCATCACTTACAAAATCTTTACTGTTTGACCTTAAATGTTTTCTAGTTAAAAAAGAATTCAGCCACACTGGACACCAAAGCCCCAGACCTTCTGTCCTTCACACTGACCGGCTTGAAGAGTGTTGGGGATGAGCATGGTGCTGACTCGGTCAAGTCCAAGGAAGCAGTGACACTTTTCTTAGAGCATTTAAATAAGGTATGGCTATTGTTACTTCTTTAAATTATGGCCATTGTTACTTCTTTCTGACACTGTTCTTAGAGCATTTGAATAAGGTATGGTTATTGTTACTTCTATAAGGTATGGCTATTGTTACTTCTATAAGGTATGGCTATTGTTACTTCTATAAGGTATGGCTATTGTTACTTCTATAAGGTATGGCTATTGTTACTTCTATAAGGTATGGCTATTCTATTGTTACATTTATCTGACTCTGTTCTTATAGCATATTTTGAATAAGGTATGGTTATTGTAACTTCTATCCAGTGCCCTCACATAGGGGGGGGGGCAGAGGTGGCATATGCCAGGGGGCGGCAGATATAGTCTAGTTACAGTATGCAAGGGGGCGTCGCTGAAACTTTTGCCTTGGGGCGCTTCATATGCTTGTGTGGGCTCTGCTTCTATCTGACTCTTATCTTAGATCATTTGAATAAAGTGTAGCTATTGTTTCTTCTATATGATACTGTTCTTTGAGTATTTGAATAAAGTGTAGCTATTGTTACTTCTATTTGCTGACAGAGAAGCTAATTAAAAGCAAGAAATTTTTGATTTAAACTCTCAGTTAATATTTGATTTCAATTGAAATAAATGTTGATTTGAAAGAACATGTTTTTTAAAGGTAGATTCAAAGTATAGTATTGTAAACACACATCAAATGTGTTTTTGTTTCATTTTATTTCTATGTTAACTTTTCTTCAGGTTGGAAGTCATTGATGTTTTTATAAGTGTGATTTTTGTTCTTTTTTTGTTCAGATAACAGAAGAATTGAAATCAATCTATAAAGACAATGTTATGGTGGAAGTTCTTATAGTCCCTTCCATTGATACAGCTAAAGTTAGAAAGACCAGGAGTTTGATGGCTGCCAATACGGTGGATGTAAGTATTTATTACGCTTAGTCTTTATTTTCAGAATATGATGGTCATGGATTTTAGTAAAGTTTTCATGTTTATGACGTTACAGAATTAAGGTATAAATTTTACCCATTACATATCAACAGATCCTTAACCCTCATAGCCCCAGGTGCGTATATTTCAATCAATCCCCTCCGTCCCAAGTGCATATATTTTGATCAGCCAATGCAATTCCCTATGGCCCAGGTGCGTATATTTCAATCAATCCCCTCCGTCCCAAGTGCATATATTTTGATCAGCCAATGCGATTCCCTATGGCCTAGGTGTGTATATTAAAAGAACAAAAATAAGGATCTGACCTTTCACCATAGTTTCGGGGCAGAATGTTTTATTTGATAGCTGAATACTATAATTTTATTTTGCTTTTTAAATAATGAAATTACTGAGTTATTTTTGTGAATTTGAAGGTGCAGTTCTAATGGGTGATAACAAGTTACTTTCCGCTATTATGGACTTGTGTGTTAATGAAAAAATTTCTTATGAATTAATATTACAAATAAATCCCATTATTTTATGAATTAGATGATTTTAATAAGATAAGGTATTAAGTTTAAAATAATTTACTCTCTACATGTTACCACATTTTACAAACAAAAAAGTAAAAATTTAATTTTGGAACCCTATTGATGTTTCAGCAGTTCTAAAATAAATTCTGGGCCGCAGGGAGTAATAAGTAAAATAATACTAATAGCCAATAATGGAGTTATGCATAGCATGAAAGTAGGTCGGGTGAGAAGGGTTAATAAAATAATCCTCTTTTTCTCTTACTGGACTGTGTAAATACACTTTCTTTCAACCTGTTGTACGTTAAAATGTAACTAATAAACCAATATGGGTTGGAGAAGAGAAACAACTGGCAATGAAATATCTGTACAGTTTCTGTGTCATGATTGTTGTCAAACTGTTCTAATTTAACTAAATATAGTTCATTCAAAAGTTTGTACTAGTGTCAGCATTGGCGTGTCTAAAAGACTAAACAGTTGAGCATCAAACTAAGTTTTTAAAAAATAATTTTTTCATTTATTAAAAATTATTTTGTCTATTTCTAAACATTGTGTTAACACAGTTCAAAATAAGTTTAATTTTCCTCCTCACATCAGTATAAAAAGTTGAATTTGGAAATTGATTGGTACAAGGACTACCCAGCATCTTTCAACATTGTCATCTGGCTTATCATCATCCTTGCCATCACAGTGTTCTTTGTTGCTTACGGCATCTGGAACATGAATCCAAACCTGGAGTCTATCCTGTACAGAGTTCCACAAGATGAGTTGGCCAAGAAAATTAACTGATTCCAATGCATGTGTGTGTGTGTCTGGTGTTTTTGTCTGTGTTAAATTGGTTAGTTCACTTTCTATTGTCAATTGAGAATATAACATATAGAAATAGACTCTTTTTTTTGTGTTGGTGTAAATTGATAGAGACTGCAATCTCAGTAGAGACAGTTTTATATTAAACCAAATTTTAGATATTGTATGTTTTCTTAGGGATTTTATTGTAATAGAAACTAGTGTTTTGATCTTGAGAATCTTGTATGATGAAAGCAAAAAGTTTGTTCTTTTGAAACTGTCTATTTTTTTAAAGTGTGCATGTTTGTGTGTGTGTGTGGGATTGGAGTTTTGTAATGAGTCTAATGATACATGGAAATTATTCCAATTTTGTTTCATGCTTAAGAAATATTGAGAGAACAAAAAGAAACTTTAAAACATTTTTGGAATGCCATACAAACCATGATGCATTCCACATGACAAGTGTTGTAAATACTTTGAAAGTGAACATTAGAAAGTTGAGCTATTTAGTTGACATGAGCTTGGAAATAAATAAAAAAAAACAACTCAATTGTACCTAACCACATTCCATTTTGCCTGTTAAAACTTTAAAAATAGAAAGATTTTTGTATCTTTAATACCAATGCATTGACAGTGCAACAGCAGTTCTCAAACCTGTGATCTCAGTGAACATAGAGACATAGGTGATGGGGAAAACCTTGTTCAAAATGATTCAAGTCCAGGAACAGGTATAAATAAAAATATCTACTTTTTATTGTACAGTCAGGTCTAACAAATAGTAAAAGGTAGTACTTGTTGGTTACT
The DNA here is from genome assembly GCA_949126835.1 of Anisus vortex. Taxonomy (NCBI): domain Eukaryota; kingdom Metazoa; phylum Mollusca; class Gastropoda; family Planorbidae; genus Anisus; species Anisus vortex. The sequence goes on along the minus strand of OX421508.1, from coordinate 12,638,208 downwards.
GAAATATCAATCCCTGTGTGAATAAAGGGTTGATAAGCACATGTTGACTGAAGAATTATATAATAGAGTTTTGACAGATTAGCACATTTTTGGTGTTCATATTTTGTGTTGGCAGTTTGTTTTCCATTTGTATTTTTCCTTTTTTTCTTCTTCTGGTTCAGCTATAGAGCCAGCCCTAGTAAAGTTGTATGTAGTATTCATTACTACATGTGTAGTATGAATGTTTACCAAGAAATTGTTTTTTTTAGTTGATCCTTCATGTGTCACCGTAATATAGTGAATAATCAAGGGCCATAACCTGTACATTTAGCTCATCTCATATAATGTTGCTGTAGCAGTGGTTTTGTGTTGTTTTTGTATTTTAATTCTAAATGTATGTAAATGTAATTCCATTTCTCACTTTATTTTCATAGCATAACTGTGATGTATTCATTTCATAGCAAGGTGACACAAAAACACACCTTTTATTTTTTTGTATCGTTTAACCCTCCTCCGACACTTTATGACTGGATGAAAGCAGAAAGTACAGAGTGAGTCAGTTTTTTTTTTATCTCATTATATCTCAGTGTCATATTTTGTGTATATTAGTCGGATATTTATTTTATGTAACATTATGAAAAGTAATTAAAAAAATAACGCCAATTTGAATTTATATTTTCTCTGCGCAAATGTGTGTGTATGTGCGGACTTGAGCAGAACCCTAGGAGAAACTGTCATAAAGATTCCCTTATTATATCATATTATATCTCCTAAAGATTCCCATATTATATAATATTATATCTCCTAAAGATTCCCATGTTATATTATATCATATAGTTGCATTCTTACCACAGTTAACTATTCTTCAATATGATATTGTTATAGACTATGACTATGATTACGACTCGTTAAATCGGATTCAATGAATAGTTGTATCTTTATTAGAAGTCTCTAGATTCTGCTGATCTGAAGTCCAAGCTAGGGGTTCCTTGACTGACAGGTCTATGCAGTAATGTAGTTATATTCGGTATAATTATCTTCAACACCTTTCTTTCAACAATGATATATCAAACAACTCCAGTTGTTGAATAAACAATTTTATTTAAATTGTAGACTCAAGATAAACTATAAGTAAATGCATCAACAGATGGCGAACATAAGAGTGTCATAAAATTTCATAAAATATACAAGTATCAATATAGCGACTTCTCTCTACAAACGATGAAACTGAACTAACCCTAATGATATAGGGACTTTACTAGGAAAACTATTATCGAAGATTCTACAGGGTCCTAATACGCAGTTCATTTCCACTCCGCTATAGGATACTGCGATCCAGACTTTAACCTTCAATTATGACGCTGTTGAACGACTTAATTTTATTTAAACTGCCCTCAGAGCATAAAGGTCAAACCTTGGCCTCTCTTAATATCTAATACGCACTTATGGACAAAGGTCAATGCTCTGGTAAGTCATTCATCTATTACCGACATTCGTAACAATATATTTTAGAAAATATGGTTGATTTCATCTTCTGACCTTTACAATCAATTTAACAAGTAAAATCAGCATGGTTTACAAAACATTTTTTTAGTTTCATTGCCCACTTCATGAAAAGGGATTTAGTGGCTAGCACAAAGCTAGCAGACTTCACTCTTCCAAACTGATGCCTGGAACCCACTAAAGCTTCAGAGCTTATAGGAACATGCCTCTGTATTTAAACCCAGAATATTCCCTTAGACCACTCATCTTTTTTGCATGGAGTTTATAGTTTGGAAACAGCAGTTCGACTAATTTCAATTATACGCTTCAAATGTTTTGAAACTAATTTTCTGTTTATAATAACACATTTTAAAGAATATTTTTAATAATGTAAAAAACAAAATTTGATAAAGTGTACAATACTTTTATGAAAGTAAAACTACTTAAATTCATTGACATTGTGCAATTTATAGAAATAAATGACAACATGCATTATTATATTTAAGCATTGTGTTGCTATAATGTTTAGGAGTAAATAATATATATAACTATGATTGCCAAAGATATTTGAATACAATAACAAAAAAACAGGATAGCAAGCAAAATTACATTCATAACAAATGTAGAAAAAAAAAAATTTCAGATCAACAAAACCTTTCTGGATTATGAATATTCAATTTATAAAGTAACATTGATTTAAAATTCTATTCACATAATAAGATGTCTGAAATTCAACTGGATTTGTCACAATACTCTAGTTCACCTAAAGAAAAGAAATAAAAAATTTTATTCTATCACTCACTATGAGGCTCTCAGACTAGAAGGGAAAATAACAAGAAATGGATAGATTAGATATCAAGATTTTCTTACCCTTTTATAATGAGAGTTTTATCTGGGGACAGCTTACGAGTTTTTCTCAGGAATTTGAACAGTGATAGTTTTGATTTCAGTGTACAGTTGAAGAGCATATTCCCCTCTGTAGACAGTGGAACATTGAGATGAGTAAATAATAATTACCACTAATTATAGATAGAGAAGTATAGACAATTTTAGATAGAGAAGTATAGATAATTATAGATAGAGAATGAGATGAAGTATAGATAATTATAGATAGAGAATGACGTGAAGTATAGATAATTATAGATAGAGAATGACGTGAAGTATAGATAATTATAGATAGAGAATGACGTGAAGTATAGATAATTATAGATAGAGATTGACGTGAAGTATAGATAATTATAGATAGAGAATGACGTGAAGTATAGATAATTATAGATAGAGAATGACGTGAAGTATAGATAATTATAGATAGAGAATGACGTGAAGTATAGATAATTATAGATAGAGAATGACGTGAAGTATAGATAATTATAGATAGAGAATGACGTGAAGTATAGATAATTATAGATAGAGAATGACGTGAAGTATAGATAATTATAGATAGAGAATGACGTGAAGTATAGATAATTATAGATAGAGAATGACGTGAAGTATAGATAATTATAGATAGAGAATGACGTGAAGTATAGATAATTATAGATAGAGAATGACGTGAAGTATAGATAATTATAGATAGAGAATGACGTGAAGTATAGATAATTATAGATAGAGAATGACGTGAAGTATAGATAATTATAGATAGAGAATGACGTGAAGTATAGATAATTATAGATAGAGAATGACGTGAAGTATAGATAATTATAGATAGAGAATGACGTGAAGTATAGATAATTATAGATAGAGAATGACGTGAAGTATAGATAATTTTAGATAGAGAATGACGTGAAGTATAGATAATTTTAGATAGAGAAGTATAGATAATTTATAGATAGAGAATGAAATGAAGTATAGATAATTATAGATGAGAACAGGACCAAACAAATGTTGTCATAATAAGGACTGCAGTTGCTGAACTAAGACATTATCTTGTAGACTTTTTTTTTCTCTTTAAGTAAAAAGTCTGTAAAAATTAAATGGTTTACTATTAAGTTACTATCAATTTTTTTATTGCTTCTATCAGTATAAAAAAGTACCCGTCAAACCAAATTGATCCATAGGTCCAGTGAAGCAGCGTTCACCACGGCGTACTAGGTGATTGTGTGGCCAGTACTATGCACAGCCGCCTTTACTGTACCCCAACTAAGGTCAAGTATCCATCAGAGCTGGATAGACTCAGGGACACCCTCCAGATCCGAAAAAAACAAACTATCCTGCACCAGGATTCGAACTTGGGACCTTCGATACACCAGCCAAACATGGCCACCGTTCCCCCGTTTACTAGCAAGTTACTATCATTTTTTAAAATTTCTTCTTTTAGTAAAATGATGAGCTTCTGAGAAAAGTTTTTGGTGTTTTAATCAAGTTTAACCACAGAATGTATCAAATCAATGGGGTTCCACATCAAAAGGCTGAAAGAACAACACTTTAAACATAACACTTTAAACACAACACTTTAACAGAACGCTAACAACAAAAAAAAATTTCATACACTTCTCTTCCATGTCCTGATTGCTTGAAGCCTCCAAATGGTGTCTGAGATGTAACAATGTCATAACAGTTCACCCTTAAATTAGAAATATGCATTATGTTTTATCATTTTTAAATGTAAAAATATTTTTAAACATTATGGCCTATTATCAACATTTAAAGCAGCATATGAGAAAGCTGTAACCAGGAACTAATCAAAAAACAAAATTTACCAGACACTTCCAGCCTGTAGAGACTGTGATATCTTGAAGGCCTTGTTGATATCGTTTGTGATAACACCAGCTGCTAAGCCATACTTTGTGCGATTGGCCCGTTCAATCACTTCATCGGGGTCACTAAATTTAATAATACTCTGGACTGGTCCGAAAATCTGAAAAGGCAAAGTATTACAAACCTGTACAAAATATAAAAATGTTGGCAATGTTGATAAATTCTGTATATTGTACTTTTTGTCTCTTAATTAAACATTACCTTCAACTCTAATGTTTAATCAGTTTTATATTTTTTTAATGTGTGAAAAAATATTTGTGTAAAATTTGGCACGATTAAAACGTTTCAGTCGGAGAAAATGTATTATTTTTGCAAATATTTTTTATTAGGCCCTTAGTTATTTCATTGTCAATAATGGAATACTGAGAATTTTTCAGTGTAATTGGGGAAATGAAAAGCAAAGTTGCAGATGAATTGGTAATGTTTTCTGCAATAACAATATATCTTTTATAATTGGAGAACAAAAAGGTTTAGCTGAATTAAAACTCAAAATGCAAGACTAAACTCAAACCTCAGATATGAATATAACTAATTATACGTCTTCCTGTAAGGTAAATTTGTAAATTTATTTTTAAAATGATGAAAACATGTTTTTATGATTTAAGTACACATTCAATCAGCCATAGAATCAATCAGTGACGCATTCAATCAGTGGCATTTTCAATCAGTGACAAATTCAATTGGTGGCATGTTCAATCAGGGACACATTCAATGAGCTGCACAATCATCAGTAACATATTCAGTCAGTGACAAATCCAATGTGTTGCACAATCAATCAGTGACACATTCAGTCAGTAAGACAATCAACCAGTAACACAATCAGTGACACATTCAATCAGTGAAATTCAATGACCTGCACAATCAATCAGTAACATATTCAATCAGTGGCACATTAAATGTGCTGCACAATCAATCAGTAGCACATTTAATCAATAACATATTCAACCAGTGACACATTCAATCAACCAGTGATACATTCAACCAATCAGTAACACATTAAATCAGTGACACAATCAATCAGTGACACAATCAATCAGAGACACAATCAATCATTGACACATTCAATCAGTGACACAATCAATCATTAGCACAATAAATCAGTAGCACATTCAATCAGTGACATTTAATGAGCTGTACAATTAATCAGTAACATATTCAATCAATAACACATTTAATCAGTGACACAATATGTGATACAATTAATCAGTGTCACAATTAATCAGTGAAAATTAATCAGTTACACAATCAGTAACACATTCTATGAGCTGTACAATCAATCAGTAACACAATCAATCAGTAACATAATCAGTAACACATTCAATGAGCTGTACAATCAATCAGTAACACAATCAATCAGTAGCACAATAAATCAGTAGCACATTCAATCAGTGACATTTAATGAGCTGTACAATTAATCAGTAACATATTCTATCAGTAACACATTTAATCAGTGACACACTATGTGATACAATTAATCAGTGACACAATTAATCAGTGAGAATTAATCAGTGACACAATCAGTAACACATTCTATGAGCTGTACATTCAATCAGTAACACAAACAATCAGTAACACAATCAGTAACACATTCAATGAGCTGTACAATCAATCAGTAACACAATCAATCAGTAACACAATCAGTAACACATTCAATCAATGACACATTTACTCATTGACTCGATTAAAAAAAATTGCATATCCCACCATAGAATCATTCTATCAATAATACATTACTTCTTCAGTTGCAATGCTCATACTGTCTTTCACATCGGCAAATACGGTTGGCTGCAGAAAGAATCCTTTCTCTCCTAATCTTTCTCCTCCATAGACAAGTGTGGCTCCTTCCTCTTTGCCTTTCTTCATGTAGTTTAGAACTTTATCAAACTGGCCTTTACTGATCTAATAATTAACATTGAAGACTTTAGTCGGAAATTTACACTATCAATTTTACAAATTATGGTATAAAGCTATGGTTTTCTCCCATATCCCAAATGGTGTCCATGAGTCTACACATTTCTGACATATTTTGGAAAAAGTCAAGATAACTGTGCTTTGTGCTGGCCCTAAAAACTTCTTGTCTGACTACAGAACCTCACATACTTTTTTTCTCATGTAAAAATTACTATTTGAATTTCAATTTGCATCAGTTGCGTTATTGAATTAAGTAGCATGGCCTGCAGTGGGATCTTTCTATCTAAATCATTTAAATAATTAAGGATGATAGAAAAAGGACTGAACAACCTACCACTGGGCCTTGCTGAGTGTTTTCATCAAAGGGATCTCCCACAACTCTTTTCTCTACAAGTTCTTTGGATTTCCTGACAAACTCATCATAGATTGTGTCCTGGACAAATGTTCTGGAGCCTGCCACACAGTTCTGGCCAACATTTGTCATGATGGCTCCATGTGCACACTGCACAGCAAAATCAACTGAAGGAAAAGAAATATACACACTGATAACTCCTAGGCAATTACAAAAAACAAAAACAAATTACAAACAAGGCAATTTTTTAGATATATATTACTTTTGTTATGAAATTTGTAAATAAAAGCTGGAGTAGAATGGTATGAAGAAAGAGATCAACATGTATTTTTACTATCCAAAAGGATTTTCTAAAATAGAATAAAGATATTGTGGCAGAGAACAAGTAAGAAATATATAAGCCTACTGAAAACCTAGTAGATAAAAATTACAGAAAGCTGCAATAGTGAAGTTTAGTGAAAAAACATGAGGTTATTTTAGCTACTAGCCACATGCACCAATCTTCATATTTGTTTATCATCATTTAGTCTAACAATGACAAAGGGCAAAAGTTTGAAATTAGATAATATATAATAATAATAATAATGGTTATTTATAAAGTGCTTCTATCCAAGCTAGTTTAGCATGCTCAGTGCGTTCTAGAAGATTATTACGTCTTCTAGGCCCAAAACTCCTGCAGGGTGGCAGGGATCGGTCAGCGACAGGGATAGAACCCGCGGTGTGTCGGTTGGTTTTTGTTTGACAATCCGGTGAACTAACCGCAGGACCAGCCGGCCTCACATATACTTCCTGCCTGTCAATCTTAGCCAGATGTAATGGTTTGTAGGAAATGTAACTTTTGTAACTTATGTTAGTCAATATCAAATTCTATCATTACATAGAGATTTTCAGATTATTGGGTAATTGCAATAGTGACAACTAAAGATAGCTAAATGTCATTTAAAATTCTAGCTTGAAAAGAAAAACAAAACATTTAAAGCCACATACACTTTGAGCATATTGTTAAACTTACTGTCACAGTCTGCAAAGATAATTAAAGGACTCTTTCCTCCAAGTTCCAAGCTAACTCTTTTCAAATTACTTTGTGCTGCAGATGTCATAATTTTTCTCCCAGTCTACATTGGTAAACAAAAAATAGAACTCAAGTCAACATCTCCCAATTCAATAATAGTTAGGTGTGACCCTTTTTGTTTCTCTAATTATAAAGGAAATAAAAACTTTTTTTTTTTCAACTGCAAATAGTTTTGAGGTTTAAACTAAAAAATAGAACAAAATTTATGTATGGCTATGTGCAAGATGTAATCAATTAGACTCTACCCATATGTAGGCCCAGGGGCATAGTGGCTGAGCGGCAGCATGTTTGGCTGGTCTATCGAAGGTCCTGGGTTCAAATCCAGGTGAAGGCTAGGATTTTTTCCAGGAACTCGAGGGTGTCCCTAAGTCTACCCAGCACTGATGGGTACCTGACTTTAGTTGGGGAAAAGTAAAGGCAGCTGGGCATTGTGCTGGCCACACATCTCTAGTAATAACTCTAGTATGCCATGATCACAGAGACTGGTGAATGTTGCTTCACCAGCCCTTTGATCATTTAGGCCTAAACACTTCTATAAAAAGGGGCTTCTCTATATTGTAAAATAATTAATAAAAGGTAAAGTTATAAGGCAACTTTTTAAAAGCAAATTATATGCAAATATGCCCCCGAGTACCTCTGTGGAGCCAGTAAATGCCACTTTGTCAATATCCATGTGGGAAGATATTGCTTGTCCAGCTGTATCTCCAAAGCCAGGAACTACATTCAGTACACCAGCAGGAAAACCAGCCTAGTAGAGAAGAGAGAAACATTTACTAAATGTATCATTGATTGAATGTTTCCTTTGTGAAATATGCCAGAGTTTGAACGTGTTACTGATTGATTGAAAGTGTTACTGGTTGAATTTGTCACTTATTGCACAAGTGTCATTGACTGAAATTGTCAATAAGCATTTACTAACCAATTTTATATTAAACAACTTGAAAACAAAAAGCTAATTTGTTTATCCAAGAAAAATACCTTTTTTAATACATAGGCTTTCAATATAATATAATATAAATTCGCCAATCAAGTATCTCATTGGTCTTCTTTGATAAGTATATAATTGGATGACATAATCAGGTATATTACTGGATGCTCCATTTTGAGTATATATTTTTTTCAAACTGCAACATCGCTGTCCTTTTTTGTGTGCATGCAATGCATATGACTAAAAACTACTTTGGAATATTTATTTTACTGGCAATATATTGCAGTTTTAAATTTGAATTAAAAATTGTCTTAACATGTTAACAGCCTACATATTATTATCCCCCATAGAAATATTACCCTCTGTTGAAAAAATGTGTTCCCAATGAAGAAAGTTATTTCCCCTGTTTACAAATATTTTTTTCCTTTTTTCCCCAGTTAAAAAATTATCTCCCTTGTTGAAAATATATGTCTATATTCTAGATTGAAAAATTATGTCTCAGTCAAAAGTAAAAGAATGCATACATTTGAGACCTACAAGTTTAAGGCAGGACCACAGTTTACCAAATTCATGTCTTCAAAACGACAATGTTTGTGAAGTGCAATCCCCTTTCATTATTTATCTTAAAAGTAGGTCTACAGATCTAGTTAACTTTTGGAGGACTTTAAAATCTCCAAGATTATTATGTGGAATTTCATCTCTTACCTCTTTGAACAAACTGGCAGCATAGAGAGCACTGAGGGGAGTTAATTCTGAAGGTTTTATAACACAAGTGTTTCCACAGGCTATGGCTGGGGCAACTTTCCATGTAAACATTAGCAAAGGATAGTTCCACTAGATAAAAAAGTAAATATATATTATATATATTATCATATTGCAAAAACTAATAAATTTTTTTCAAATAAATAGAATTACTAACTTACTGGGATAATTTGGCCACAGACTCCAATGGGCTCATGTCTGGTATAGGTAAAAAAATTTCCATCTATAGAGAACAAAGAAATTGAACTGTAAGTACTACTCTATGCAACTACAGTTAATCTGTTACACATGGGAACAATATTCCATAGTCATTACAAAATTTCCAGGACATTTGTAGGATAGTTGTATGATTTTTCTCTTCCCACAGTTTGTGAGATAAGAAGCAAAAGTTAAAAGATTTTATAAGTTAAAAGACTAACCAACTGGAATAGTTTTGCCACAAATTTTGTCACACCATCCAGCGTAGTATTGGAACATGTCAATGGTCATGGTGATGTCCACAACTGCTTCAGTGCGGGGTTTTCCATTGTCTAGAGATTCTAATGACTGCAAAATTGAAAAATGTTTATATATAATCAACATTTACATACTTGCACATTTCAAATATTACACGATAGGCCTTGACCCTTGTAGCTCTTACATTGTAGCTTACATTAAGGACATTTAAAAGCAAACCTAAAATTAAAATGAACGATAGGGCTTGCTTTTGACAACTGTGTATTTTTTATTAAAAAATGTAGAAAATAAAAATTGTTTGTATAACATACAACTATGTAGTCAAAGTCTCTTTGCAGCAGAGATGCAAATTTAGCAATCAGTTGTCCCCTCTTGGAAGCATCCATCGTTCTCCATGGCGACCCACGCTTGAATGCTTGTCTTGCAGCTGCTACTGCCAGGTCAACATCTTCCTATAAGAACATGTTTAACTAGGATTTAGAGTTGTCTCATTTTTCTATTAGGCATCAAACCAAATGAAACTGATATTAAAAACTAATGATAAAAGAGCTTATACAAAACATTCAACTATATAAGCCTAAATATAAGAGGTATACAGTGAAATGTATTCCTTATCTTAAAGTTAATTACTCAAAGGAAAATAGCATGCCTATTTTACATAGTTTTAATAAATGACATATAATTCTCATATGTTCTGTTCAAACTTGTACAATCAATCAGGATGAAAGAATATTTTGAAATTGAGAGGCTCATTCCACATAGTTATTTATAGGTAGTGGTAGTCTGTATTCAATGTGTGTAGGTTATCTACCTTTGTTTTATTGTAGACCCACTAGAAACTTTTACTGTGTTATAAATTTTAAACTGTTAGACTGTGTTGTTCAAGTGTCTTGTGTATTCTCGCAGAGTCCCCTGTGACATCAATTATTTAAGGGAAAAATTAATGCTACTTGTCATTGTGCTGGCTATGCAATCCCCTTGGCAATCATCAACCCCCAGGAACTATTAAATTCTGCTTTTAGTAGTCACATGGACGAGTCCTGACCATACTAGAACCTCTGGACAGCTGGGACTAGTCCATTAGAACCCTGAATATTAACTCTGAGGTTGAGAGTAGGCTAGTGCATGTGTATTGTAGGTAAGGCTATGAAGAGATCAACGGAAAGTGGGTCACTTGAGGGTCTGGAAGGGATATTATACTTAAAAAATAAACAACTAAGATATTAAACATTCAATGGGCAGTAAATTAATGACAACTGCATAACGTACGAAACTTGCCTATTAGCCTAATGTAGAAAAAACACCTATTCATTCTTATAACTCCAATATTGGAAGCACTGTTTCCCAATGTTTACTTAAGATCACATCCAATGATACTTTATTATATGGTTTTATTTCTTGTACTCTGGCCTCATTTATCTAGGCTATATTCATTGCTTTCAGTGGCTGGCCTATAAATTCCTATAAAGTATGAAAGTTCTAGATCAATAGTGTTTAGGGTTAAAGGCCCCAGAATAGCTAGCCAAATATTTGGTGTAGGTTTCCATTGCAATGACAATGACATTTTCTTAGTACAAATTTTTAAACTGGGTTGTAGATAATTTAAAAAATGGCATTATTAAGATTTAAATGAACTTGTAGGTTCATTAGTTATAGGTCGCCATCTTGTTCTTCTTAAAGTCTACAATGTTTAGAAAAGCTCTTGGCCCGTTAAGTTTCTCACTAGGAGTAAGGCTTATATTTTAGTTTCCTAGAGGAGAAGATTCTCATGCCCAAGGTAGAATGTCTTATGCTAGAAAAGACTCTATAGGCCTATTATTGTAACTTAATGTCAGTGAATAGATTATACTATTTGTTTCTTTTTAATTCTCAGATAAGCCTATTATACATGATGAATGATGAAGAAATAATTGTGAGTAAATAGTCTAAGTTTGTTTAGTAGAAGATGAATATATTTAACAGCACCGCACAAAAAAAGAAAAAAAGAAAACAGCAACAAACAAACATGTTTTATTTGAACTTGTGAATGTAATTGCAACCTTGAAATGTAAATGAGTGTAACAGTCAGAGCAGGAATGTTTATTTATACAAGAGAGATAGAAAATGGGGGAGAAAAGTAGAGAAGAGTTTAGGGAGAGTGGAAGAAAGTTGGGCAGTGGATTAAAAATAGAGCGAGGCAGGGATAGAAATGAGAAATGGATGGAGAGGTAGAAATAGATATGGGTGAGGAAAGATAAAGATTAAAGGGTTAAATAGGAAAAATGGGAGAAGTGTAGGCTACAGTGAATGTAAAGGAAAGGAGAGGGAGAAGTGTAGGCTACAGTGAATGTAGAGGAAAGGAGAGGGAGAAGTGTAGGCTACAGTGAATGTAGAGGAAAGGAGAGGGAGAAGTGTAGGCTACAGTGAATGTAGAGGAAAGGAGAGGGAGAAGTGTAGGCTACAGTGAATGTAGAGGAAAGGAGAGGGAGAAGTGTAGGCTACAGTGAATGTAGAGGAAAGGAGAGGGAAAAGAAAGGGAGTGACCTTTAAATTACAGTAGGTCATAACTTAGCCATAAGTGTATTTTTTATGTTTGATTTAGACCTACTCGATGGGTCAAATTATGTTTACATTCAATATTGACATTTTAAGGTCCAATAACTCTTAAATCCTGTCTGTAGGCATGCTGCATTATAGGACTTTTCCAACGTGGTGTCTTTTTTATTATTTAACATTTAACGCTAGGTTATAAATGAATGATTGGGGGGGGGGGGGGACAAACCTTTTCTGCTCCCTGGATCTCACACAAAACCTCTTCAGTGGATGGATTGATGACAGGGATCGTCCTTTTGTTCACAGAATCCACAAACTCATTGTTGATGAAGAGCTGTTGAAAGTAAATTTAATAAAAAAAATATTACGAATATTCTTAATACTTTCTTTATTTAAGAACTTACATTTATGCTTATAATAAAGTTTAGGCCTACATTGGCAATTCCAGTTTTGCATCAATCCGGGGTGGGTAGAGGTATGCTGCACAGGACAGGCTGTAGGAAAAGTTGCCAGACAAGCGAACTATAAATGTGTACAGCAGAATTGTTAAGAAATGACGTCACGTGATTTTGACAGTTTTATTTGTCTTATCAGCGAAAGAAAAAAAAGTAAGAGCAACGAAGCATATTTGTTGAAACACAAGGAAGGCTTAATAGGCCTGCATAATTCGGTATTTAGACTATTTTACTACATTGTCCGTTATTGAAGCTAAGACTACTTTTGTGGTAATAATTACGATTAATTAACTAAGTACAAACTTTTTATGACGTCACACCTTTCAAACTCACATCCTCCACATCACCCCTCATGCAAGTAAACCATTCACACTAACTTTATTGTCACACATCTTCAAAACAAATGCCCCCCCCCCCCCCCAATCGCCTTCTGAATATTTAAATATGAACCTTAAAAAAATGTAGTATCTAAAGCAGCCTAGAGTCCCCTCCCCCTTTCAACCCCCTTTCACCGTAGAATGGATAAGTTTAAAAACAACAAGATGTGCATGTGGTTAGTCCAAAGCCCTTCTGTGTAATGTATCTCTAGAAATGTGGATAAATGTAGTGTCATATAGTGCATTAAACCATAGACTATAATATACATGGACCGCTTGCTTTAGTATTTCTGCTATATGATGATTCGAAACACTGATTTTCGGAATTTCCGATTCGTTGTTTCCTTTGCACTTCCGTTTTATTGAATCGCGTCGATTTTCTCACTGAAAAATTAAAATCGAAAGTTGTATAAAGCGGAAACATTTAAGAAACAACGAGAAGGGTAGAAGTAATACGCACGAAAAAAAAAGTTGATATTATTATAAGCTCTAAAAATAGAGCAAGCGGTCCATCTTATTATAGTCTATGGTTAAACAGTCACAATATAATGCACTGTTTAAACACAACAAACAAACACACACACACATACACAATGTATTGTCCCATATGCCATTAGCGACACCTAGACTAAGGGAAGACCAAAGTCTGAAAATACCCCCCCCCCCCCACACACACACACAAACACAAAAGAAAATCGGCGTCAACAACATAAATAACCGTAACAGATTTTTTGTAACTATTTGTGCTAGGAGAAACTTATTGTACTGCAATGTCCAACAAATACTAAACAATGATATAAAGACAATGGGTTCATTAGAGTCCTTATTTAATGGTAAAAATAATAATTTTCAAATCAGTTTCCAGGTTTTGATTAACAGACTGATTCCGAATTGCCCCCTTAGCGACATGACCTTATCCCACCCGTTGACTTTAACGGAAAAGGGGGGGGGGGGGTTATACCCACTTCGCCAGCTTTGACAGACTGATCCACCCTCCTCCGACAGATTACCTGTGTGACTACAATAAAACTTCTGCATACAGACTACACCATGACAGACTACCAATTTTGACACCTCCGATATTTACAAAACATAAAAACCGACGGTGGCCTTGTTGAGTACAAATCAGTCATGCAAATGTTTATGCCATTATCTCCCCTTTTAATAAATTGAACAAATTTTCTGTATTGAAACAGCGCTTACATGGAAACAAAATGAAATTTTCTTAATTTCAGTAAAAAAAAGTTTGCCTCTTACAATAGTGTATAACTCAATTTGATCAAAACAAAATAATATGAAATGTAAAAGTACATCACAACCACAAAAACACAGACCGATCAAGAAATAAAGGTCAAGGCCGCCCACAGCCTAAGTTACCAGGAAAAAAATGGGGGTGGAGTGCGGCGTGCTTATTGTCAAACATAGCAAAAGTTTAAAAATGGCCTTGAACTAAATGCATTTACGATTTGCTTTCAAAGATAAATCTAATTGTTACAGGTGAAATGTTAAATATATAATATACGATTGTATATATTCGTGGGCAAGTATTTGGATGTAGGCTAAATAGGCTATAGGCCTAATAGACATTAACACTAACTCGTGTTGACAAGTCCCAGTTAGACTTTTAACAGGCAAAACGATATGAACAAAAAGAGGTTGTGAAAAAAAGCAGGGGGGGGGGGGGGGGTTAAAATTTTGATAAGTTTGACAATACTTGATGAAGAGAAAATATAGGAAAGGAGAGGGGGGGGGGTAAAATTTTGATAAGTTTGACAATACTTGATGAAGAGAAAATATAGGAAAGGAGAGGGGGGGGGTAAAATTTTGATAAGTTTGACAATACTTGATGAAGAGAAAATATAGGAAAGGAGAGGGGGGGTGGGTAAAATTTTGATAAGTTTGACAATTCTTGATGAAGAGAAAATATAGGAAAGGAGAGGGGGGGGGGGGGTCATTTTATATACAAATGATATGGCTATATAGCTTGGTGGATAGAATGATATAAAATAAATGTAACATACATTTGTGCTTTTACATCCAATGTAAGAACCTGACAAAGAAATGCACATTTATTAGTTTATGGGTGTCCTTTTTTACACTATATATAGGCCAGAATAGTTGTTTCTTATAGACACTTTCTTTACAAACTTCACGTGGACAATGGACGTGAAGACCACCAGGCGTAATTCTTTGTATACATAGAACATATATTTTTCTTACCTCCCCTGCAACAGTTTAACAATTTGGCATATCTAATTAAAAAAAGACAACTCCATTGGGAGGGGTAAAGCACAATAAAAAATGATGTGCCGACACAGACAATTAGCCACACGACAAATAAACACGCGGACACTTAATCACACGACATTGGCGGGACAGATAGACCTAATCACAGCGACAGATAAACACACTTTTTATTATTATTAGGAAATCAAATACAAGAAAAAAAAAAGTTGCAGCGTTCAATGCGTAATCCCGACATTTCATTAGGCCTTTGTAGTATGCCTACTAATAACTACTATCTATGGACAGGACAATTGAGATTCATCAGGGGAAGACAGGTGAGCTATTGTTCGCGGTAGTCGCATCACGTTAGCAGTTAAATAAAGGCTAATGCTATTAAAAGATAATAGGGTCAATTTGACCGTCCGATCGGAGCCAAGGGTGAAGTTTCGCACCTTGAAGTCCGAGAGCGACCAGACAACTAAGAAGAATGGTGGCGCCACAAGAAATCGCCCCACCCTCCCTAAGCTACACGCAAACACACACACACATATATATAATATTAAATAATATATTAATTAAATATATCTACGGAACGCATTAAATCTCTCTTTAGATTGCATAACGAAAAACCTCCCCTCTCTGCCTCACTCCTCCCCTGTCCGACCCCCTTTCCCGTCCACCATCACTGTAACGTTCTATAACAGACAGCCCCAAGTTTAAATATTTCTGTCCGTTTCATTTGTTCCGAAGCAGTACTGCTCATCGTGCGCCTCAGTTAGATGGGTGCATAAAGCGCCAAGTATCTTATCAAATATTGCGGGTTGCGGGGCACCATGGATACCACGCGATATTTCCTTAGGACTCACTGCGGCGCTGTTCTTTATGCACAGTCCGATTGAAATCATCTTTGAGTAACTTTAAAAAAAAAACCATATGGAGAAAAGTAGCTTATTAGTCTAGAGCATAGGTTCTCAAATTTTTTCGGCTCACCGCCCCCTTTTACAATTTTTTTCCGCTCACCGTCCCCCCCCCCCAACTTTCTTTTAGCGCCCACCCACCCCCTTCCGCCCATCTGGACCTATAGTTTCCGCAATTTTTTACGCGGACTAGACTTTTTGTGTGATTTATTATCTTTAAAAAAAACTGAAAAGGAAACATATTGTAAGAATTAATAGATACAAAAATGCTTTTACAAAAGGTTTAAATAAATCAATGCGAATTTTTTGCCTGGTGTGTTTCAATTGTGGTTGCAAAAACCTTAGGTCTAATAATCAGTAATATTTGTTATATTACAAAACAGAACTTGTTCGGCATCACTATTGAATCAAATGTGGAAATATTTTTTTTTGTTAAAGGGAGATAATTAGCCAGTTTTATTTGAGCTAATATTTTCTGTTTTTTTTTCTTTAATAAATAATAAATGGCTTACAATTTATAACTTTGAAATTATCAAACTGTAAAAAGTATTTGTAAATTATATAAATATTATATGACTAAAGAATTTATATGTATACTTTCAAACATTACAATAACTACCCAGTTTGTACAAATACTACTTATCTATACCGCTTAAAAATAGGCCTATCTCTGCAATTTCGTCTACATTTATTAAATTACAATAAGGACATCTCGGTTTAACTGAGATCAAAATATCATTATTATTAGCAGATGTTAGGGCGACAGTGATCGGTCGGCAGGGTTGACAGTCCAGTGAACCAACCACAGGACCAGCCGGCCGCACACTATATTTGTCAAATACAGACCCCTACTTCATCAAAAAGTCACTGCGATTCCTATTTCTTATTAATATAATAATATGAAGGCATACTGTTGTGGGATATCAGATATTTAGCGCACCTGCGTTTACATCACATTTCCTCCTCCAAAAACTAATCGATTCAAATAGCTGAGGTGTTAGATATCAGGTACGTTTGTACCGCCCACTTGCTCTTCACCGCCCCCCCAATCGCCCCCGGGAATATCAGCGCCCCCCTATAGCTTCCCACCGCCCCCCGGGGGCGATATCTCCCCTGTTGAGAACCTATGGTCTAGAGTCTAGACTATTTGTTCAGCCTAGGTTATAAAAGTGTTCTTTTTAATTAATTAGAAGTGTAGGCAATGGCGTAGCTAGGGGAGGGGGAGGGAAGGGGTCCAAATTCGAAAGTCCCCCCCGGGCCCCTATTTAAGACGGGACCCCAAAGGAGTGTCCGAATTTTTTTTTCTCATGTCATAATGTCGAATCTCAAAATGTAGGGGCCCCTAAAGAGGCCAAGCCCCCCGGGCCCCCAAATCCCTAGCAACGGTACTGAGTGTAGGCCTTCTTCTATTATTTCAAGTTGACGTGGAGTACAAGAAAATAAACTAATAACTTACTTGGGTATACTGAATCTTTATGTTAGATGCCATGGTATTAGGGTTGGCGATCCTGAATGTGTTGCGTTGTATGTGAATTTATAAACCAAACACACAGTGGCTATCAATGACTATCGCTAGAACATTAGAAGACACGGGCCTACGTCTTTCAAGGCGTTGGTATCGTGAGAGTGAGAATGCTACGAACATTAGCCGTCTGTTTGTTTAGTTAAACCTTGACCTTACAAGCTCAGCTGTTAAACAGTAAAAAAAAAAAAAAAAAAAAAGAAATTTTAAAAAAAGTAAACGAGTCGAGTTGGCATTATCTTCAGGGTTGTACAGGGTGCTGGCTTACTTGACAAGTGTTCTCAAACCGATAGCCCATGTGGGTGAGGTCAATAAGAGACGCATTCTGGTTATCATATTATTAAAAAGACTCACATAATAGTAACATAGTATTAAATACAGATATTTAATTTCAATTTGATTAAAATGATTACATATCCTAACCTACAGTAGGCCTATACATAATACAGCTCTTAAGTCTGGGGTTGCCAAACTTTTTGGACTACTAGGTCACTTCAAGGAAGGGGGGAATTATGTTAAGGAAATGTTGTTTTAGTATTTAAAAAAAAAAAACACAGTATGATCAATAGAGATAATGAGGTTGGAATTTTTAGAGGCTCTATAATAATAAGGAGTTTAGCAAACAGAATGTCATTACATTGGTTGTTAAAGAGCTCAAAATGTAGCTTCTACTTACAAAAATTCATCTGCGCGCACGAAAAAGTTCGGGTTAACAATCTTATTTAAGCGCTCTATACCAGGGATCGGCAAGCAGAGCGATTTTCAATGTCACGTGATGGACCTCCAAGAGGTGTTTCTTGATGAAAACAAATCATTTTCCGGCATTGAATGAGGAAGACTGACTTTTGAAGTCGATGATTCTGAATGATATAGCGAAATATTCCAGTGAGTTGAATTTACATTCACATGGACAGGTTCAATCAGCATATGAACCATTAGACCATTGGAATGTAGCTTATATGCATTGAAACTGGAATATCTTGACTTGAAATCAATTTTAAAACATTTAACTACATGAACTTCCCTAATTTAAGATAATTTTGCGGCAAAATCTGAAAGGAAGCTGATTACGAAACTCATCTGCTATTCTCGCGTGCTAAATCAATTTTATACCTCTAATTAAATATTGAAATGATAACCATAATTCTGGATTTGAGTAGAGAAATAATAATTAGTCAGTAATATTAGTTATATTAAAAATCAAAACTTGTTTGGCATCACTTTAAAATCAAATTTGGAAACTTTATTTTTAATGAAAGGGAGGTAATACACTTTTATTTTTCGATTATAATCTTAATTGTTGGCCTGTAGTTTTTTTTTCTCTTATAAAAGAGTAAATAGCAAACAGTTTATAGCTTTGAAATTATGAAGCTGTAAAAAGATAGTTGAAGCTTATATAAATATGATATGACTAAAGATTTTATATGTAGGCCTACAACGTAGGCCTATCTATACCACTTAACGTTAATTGCACAATAGGTCTATTAAAAAGGGAACGCAGGCTCAATATCAGTTTAACTGAGATCAACATATAATTCATTTCTATCGATGCTACATCTAGATCATAGACAAAAAAAAAAGAAATTTTAAGACAATTATTTAACATAAGTGTGAAAGTTTAGTAATAAAAGTTAGCATTTGGTATAAATGCAAATTAAAAAGAATGATAATCACAAACACGTTCATTTTTTTAATTAATGATAGAACGCTTTAACGATTTACTCTAAAATATTCTCCTTTGCTTTTTACATTGATCTTGCTACGGTGCTAAATAAATTGCCCTTGTCGGGGCTATTGGAGTATTGGTACGCTAAATGATTTAGAAATCCTAGTTTGGAAGACTGTTAGCAAAAAAGTTGCCGATCCCTACTCCAGGCAGGATTAGACACATACCACGGATAAGCGTAGGACGCAAACATATTCTTTATAGAAGGAGCGTCTGTAATATATAAGATAAGAAAACTAAGTCTTCGAGAAATACATATAAATACATATAAAAGAAAACTACCTGCACTAAGTGGCCTGTAGACAATGGGTTTAAATCAGGGGTGTACAATTTGTATCGCTATGGGTTACATAATGTAGTAATGAATTGCAATACTCTCTTTTCTTCTTGTCGCAACATGGCAATGCTATTTTCGTACTCCGTTTTCAGGGTCGAGACCCGGCATTTTGGGAATTTATATAATCAGTAAATTAAATCAAAAACTATCTAAATTTTGAACGATTCTTTTTCTCTTCCGATTCGTTTTTTATCTGAACTGACAATGTTGTGGATTCTTATTGGAATGGTGCTCTGCCGTTTTATGACATTGTATGAAGCTAGAGGGGTGTATGTGTTGAAAAGGGAGGGTGTGGTTTGAGGGGGTGGGGGTTGAATGCCAAATTCGACTGGCATCCTTTACTGTAAGCCCTTGTCCCTCCATCCCACCCTCCAAAAAAAAAAAGGAAAGAAAAAAGACTGGTTAAACGAAATGTAGAAAAAGAAACGATGGTGGGTTGGGGAAAAAAAGAAGAGGGGGCGGGGGTAGAGGAGACAGATATTAAACAGATAGATAGCGAGATACTGAAGAGTGAAGAGGGAAGTATTTACGAGACAGAATGAAAGCGTCAAATGTGTAAGATAAGATGGCCGAGAAAACTAATTGGGTCAAAGTCACAAAATTAATGCCGGCGTTTAAAGTTAAAACGCAGTCATGTTAATGTCAGTGCCAGCAAAAGAAGAATATCTAACATTTTATCCCAAATTTTTGTGTAAGATTGGTGGCGAATTTTTGTTTTAGATCAGGGAAATTGTAGAATTGTAGGGTCTACCTTAAAAAAAAAACAGAAAGGAGCGAAACGTTTTTTTTTATACTGATGTATGTTTATTGTCAAGCTGCGAAGCCACATGTCAAGAAAGGTTGCCGGAGTACATACACGCCATTTATATTCACGACCTTATCGCTGACCCAAGATACTGGAGTAGCACTATACCTATAAGCTTACTACAAGCACGCGAGCTGGACAAACATTTTTTTTAAAGATAATTTAAATATTTTTTTTTTAGTTTTCCTGTCGAAATGGTTACATTTTTTTTGGGGGGGGGGGGGGGAATAATTAATTCACTTTTTCTAACAGACTCCTCTGTCCGTTTCACAAGCTGACTGTGGGTAGATAATGTATGTCCGTTTTTGTTGCTATGACTAGTATAACTCCGCCACCTCCCGTAATGGCTCCTTAGTCTCGAAAGACGATTTTGTTTCTTGATTCCTTGTGGTGGGTTTTCATCAGCTCTGCAGTGTTTGCTGGAGTGCTATTCACGAGAGACACAATATCATGCATCTCTGACTTGTGAGCGTAGAACATCCAGGGGTGGGCTGGGGTGGGGTGGACTTAGTATTTTTTGTTTCTTCTTTTTTTCATCGGTGATACGACGGAGTTTTTTTCTCTCCAGTATACAGATCGGAGCGTAATGTGCCACTTCTGTCCTGGGCTAGGACTTCCAATTTTCTAATGTCGACATCTATTGCCGTAATATTGCGCTTTCAGATGTCTTTACATTTGAGTTGGGGACGAGCTGCGTAGACCTATTGGTCAAGTTTTTGGCTTTTCCTATCCGACTTCCTGTAGACATGGCTTAGCCATCTGAGATGGTGTTGGTGGAGGAGATCAGCCTGACATCAGCTGGATACGTTCGTCATTTTTAATAACTCATTGTTGGTTTTTAGTCCTTACAGGAGATGCTAAGTAAGTGTCTAATGCAGAACATGTGAAATAGTCATTATTCTTGTTATGCATACATGGTACCGGTTTTGCTGACATACAGCAAAGTGTTGAATACATATGAACTTTTCCCATTCGCCTACTTCTGTAGGCACTACAGCAGTTCTGTGTTTTGCTTCCACTCTCTTTAGCTCTTTTTCTCAACACTACTAAAATATGTACTTCGAGAATTTACGGAAGGAATCCATCTATATACCCGATTAGTGCTTTTCAAGTGGCCAGGACAAAAAAGAAGGGTCTGCGAAACAATATTTAAAGACATGTTAGTAGCAGTAGCAGACGATGCTCACTTTAGTGGCTCACACGAGGAGGAGTTTCTAGCCTTAAGACCGCTTTGCCAGGTCCTGCTAAAACTTTGGCCCTAACCATCAGCATCAAAAATACCAACTTGGTGTCTCAAGGTGCAGACCGATGCCAAACTATATGTTGTAGAGCAATTAATTTATCTACCATGTGAACACTATTTCCAGACCATGGGAACACCATTTCCAGCGAGAGTCACTTGACACGGACACAAGCAAGAGGATTGATTGACAAGGCATCCAAATCCAAGTCTTGGCTCTCACAGAGAGAATGGAACAACAAAAAGATGCAAGCCGTCAACGCACACAAAATAAAATATACAAAAATAGCTTCATCTTTCAACAAAAGAATAATCTTAGCCTATATAAATATATGTGTGCGTGTGTGTAAGGATTTGCAAGTGTGTGTGTGTGCCAGCGCAGGGTCGGATTAAGTTCATAAGCTGAGGCCATAAGCATTTCTAAGACGTTTGTGCCCCCTCCCCCTCAGAAATGTAGGATACTTTTTAAAATGCATAAAATCATAATATTGTATAAGCTTTATTTATAATTGACATTTCCCCCCTACTTTTTACACTTTTAAAGTATTTCAACACATCTTCAAAACTAATTTTATGTCTGTGGTGCCCCTCCCCTTGCGTAGGAAGCAATAATCTTCTTTACAGAAGGAGCGTTGTAATGTATTAGATAAAATCCCTTTTTATTTTACACTGAGCTCAGCATAGGCCTAATATGTTGTAAGCTGGAGTGCGCTTCCCTTATTTATTTATTGTTGAACAAAAAGTCGCCAATCCTTCATTATTAAGAAGTCATTAGGACACATTCCTTGTTCACAAACCGTTTAATCTTAACATAAGGTGAGCTTTAAATGACTTTTAAATGTCTATTTTGAATATTAAACTGCACAACTCTATCCAAAAAAATAAAAAAAGAGAGAAAGTACACATCGACGGTATGGGATCCCTATCAACAACACCTGATATCTAAGCTGGAGATGACCCAACGTCGAGCGGCACGTCATATCTTACAGGACTACGGCCTTAAAACAAGCGCCTCTGCTTTGGTGACCAAACTAGAACTGGAGCCCTTACAACACCGCAGAGCGATAAACAAAGTCACCATTATTTGCAAGAACGTGTACCGCCACGTGGAAATGTCCACGCAGCCAGGTCGTATCCAACATGTGACCCGCCCTACCCGAGGCCACCAACTCAAGCTGCATGTCCCACATGCACGCACCGACGCCTACAAATATTCTTTTTTTTCCGTCAGCCATTAGGCTGTGGAACACCCGGATCAGGCGTCCATCACAGCCCCTACTGTGCCGGGTTTCAAATCATCACTGAAGGGCTGGTCTAAAAACCTAAAGTGACACTCTGTCATCTGTATATAGGTAATTGTTGTTTGTGATGCTTTTTATTTTATGTTTAGTTAAATTGTGGGCTCTTTCCTCGGTCCTAATACGGGGTCTCCTCGGTAATATGAAGAAGACGAAGAAATAATAACACCATTTAAAGTCAGCCATTATACGATAATAATGAACACAAATTATCATGATAATTGCCAATAGTTTGCTAACAAAGAATAGTAAACAAAAATAAATAAGATTTAGGCCCTATCGACAGACAATGATGGCCGTATTTTACTTCCAAACATGGGCCCTATTATATTCGTTTTATTGGCACGTTGGCCGTTGAATAGGCCTAGCTTTGGCGCTTATGCCTTAGTTTATGTTTTATTAGACCTGCGGTGTATTTTTTCCCGATGTTTTTTAAGGGGAAAATAATTAGAAAAATTATTTCAGAAAAATTGTAAAAATTTGACTAATAAACAAAAATGCATATAAAGGATAATTTATGCTAAAATGCTAAAAACTTTGTTTTGAAAGATTGTGTAAATTTTTGTCATAGGTATAGGCCTATTATGCTATGATGAGATGACAATGGATCGACAAGGATGATTTGCGCGTGAATTGGATTAAGTGAGGAAGAGTTGCATAGCGTCATCCTCACTCTTTCGTCCAGGCCCCACTTTGTCCAGTGGCAAGACGTAGTCAAGACGAATGGAGTAGAGACTGGACCAGGGCATTATACGTGTCATGCCATGCTCTATGCATTCCACCACACATTGCTGGGATCGCCTTTCAGTCCGTTGATCAGCTAGTGATTCCTCCGCGCCGTCCGTCGAGTTCCAGACTTCACATGCATAGGCGACAAACCTGATTCACCAGGATTTTGAGGCCCTTTGGTTACCCTCATATGGTTTGACCGGCCAGTCGAAGCTGTTTCCCGGGGTGTGGCCGCTGCGCATGCTACAGCTACTTGGAGCCACAGATGAGATGGTTAACAATGTCTGTAACTTACCAACTTGTAAGATACGAAGACTGTCAACCAATGCCAGGTTGAAATACATTTTCTAAATTCTGTATAAAGGTGAAATCTTGTCCAGAACAATTCAAAACTAGAAGTATAGGTGAAGACACACGCCATCCATAAAAAATCTGCTCCTGAATCTACATATTCTTCTGTCAAAAATTATCATGTAAACATTTTCTTGTGTCTAGTTACATTGCATTTAATAATAAAACTCGTTGATTTACTTCATTTTCAGCATTCCACTTTCAAAATGGCTTCATTTAGAAATCTGGCAGTGTAAACCAAACAAAATAAAAAATGGCCGACTTCGGCCGTGTACCGTTTTATGCTTTATGTGTTGGGTTATTATTTATAACTTTCAGGGAGTTCACAATGTCTCAAGAGCCAAACATAGTGAATAAAGAAATCAAAGTGCCAAAATTAGCAACATTCAGTCCGACATTAAAATTTTTATTTTGGTAAGTTTATTAATAATAATAAGAAATGTTTTTAGACAGTTTGATTAGTAGAAAAACTATGTTATAGTATGTTAATGTTAGTGTTAGAGAGTGTTAGTCCTGTTAGATGTCAGACTCATCAATCAATGTAATTACTGTAATGTCTAATCTAATGTAGGCCTAAATAAGACACTACAATTTGCTAACCCCCTTTAAAAAACACACTTTTGCCTGGCTTTATTTTTGTATTATTTGCGAACTATGATCGCTATAATTGGAAAAGTTAGACTATGACAATGCGTTTATGTTTTGAAATGTCAATCCAATTTTTTTTAGGTCAATATAAATATTTATAATTAGCTGAATCACGGAGTTCTAGAACAATGTTCTGCAACGTTTACTAGTTGTATTTCTTTACTATTCTCTTAACTTGCTTTATAATTTTAAGTAAGACTCAGTTCCTAGAAAAGTTAGCTCAGACTATATTACTATAATTATAGCCTATAGTTAGGGATGTGACAATTTTTTTCAAAATTAACCAAATGCATTTTTAAAAGCAGCATATTAAAGCTGATGGTCTGAGTTTTCCAACGGTATATAAAGCATCTCTCTATGACGAATAGTAAAAAAGTTACAAATTTTTTAGTGGTCATTTTTTTTTACATGGCGTATATAGTATATAGGGAAAAGTGTGCCAAAATTTTGAGAATTCTTGTCAAAAAGTAACATAACTTTGCCATTTCTTAACCTAGAGTCATGATCTAACCACTATTGGAAAGGTCTTGAAAAGTACTATAAGGCTACACTACAAAAACAAAAAAATTCTTAAAGCATCATTAATGGGAAGGAAAATTATGATGAAAAATTGTGTTTTTTTTCGCTAACAATTCACAAAAAAAATCATAACTTGATTATTACTTGTCACAGAGTCTTGATTTAGCTACCATTGTAAAGATCTCATTGAGTATTATAGGACTAGACTAAAACAATTATTAAAAGTTCACTATACCAATTTAGAAAAAAAGGAAATTATAATGT
This sequence comes from Anisus vortex, assembly GCA_949126835.1. Classification (NCBI taxonomy): domain Eukaryota; kingdom Metazoa; phylum Mollusca; class Gastropoda; family Planorbidae; genus Anisus; species Anisus vortex. The sequence continues at coordinate 12,612,563 of OX421508.1, read as the reverse complement.
GATATTTTTTGCTGACTCATCAAAAGGTATGTACATTTTTTAATTTCTATTGAAGACCTATAATCATGATTTTAAAACTTTTGGCTTAGAAAGTCATGATACAAGCTACAAGGAAACAATCAATAAACCTTAAAGCATGCATGTTGATCAATTTGATAAATAAAATATGTTTTTTCTTCATGCTATATCTTGTTTGTATTTATTTTTTTCTAGGTGAACAAAAAATAAAATTATAACGAAATAAAAATAAAGGTTAATTTAAGCATTATGTTTCATACTGTTGTTATTAAAAAGTATGGTATTTATAAAATGTTTGTTTGTTTTATTATGGAATTATGGTCATAGAATGACATCCTAGCATCTCCTTTTCTCTGTCTTGTACAATCATACTATTCATAGCCTTTCTTGCTTACTTTAGAATCAAGTCATTCTTGCAAACTTTTGTTATCCAGCCAAAAAGTTAAAATTTACAAGTTGCTTTATAAACAAGAAATAGTTGCATTATTTTCTCAGTATAACTATAATGAATAATGAGTATAATGTCATGTAAGCCTAAGCCTACCTATGACTTATAGGCCTATATAAATGAGCTGTCTTTTTTTTTTTTTGCATTCCCTTTTATTATAAACGATAGATTTTAATAAAATTTAGCACAAAGGTAGAAAAATACTTAATCTAAAAGAAAAACAAAGTTTCATTGAACTATTTTTATAATGTTAGGCGTAGCCTTACTTTGAAAAATACACAGAACAAAGGCCATATAAGGAAAATACCCCCGAGATTAGAAAATTAAAAAAAAAATTAGCGCTACGATAGATTTTGATTAAATTTGGCACAAATGTAGAAACATACTCAATCTAAAAGAAAAACAAAGTTTCATTGAACTATTTTCGTAACTTTGTGCGTAGCAATACTTTAAAAAAACACTATATTTTCCAATGAAAAAAATAAATAAATTCCCGAGTTCGCGAATGTAAAAAAATAATCAAAATGTAGGTCAATATAAGAACTATGAACTTTCTAAAGTTGTTAACCTTGGTCAATAAGTGCTTTTATGCAAATTCTATTCAATTAGTACCAGTGTCGCTAAGTCCGTAAAAAGTCGGAAGCAACTTTTACGACGCGTCGGCACTCGGCAAAAGTCGGAATTGTCACATCCCTACTATAGTATATTATATAGTATACAAGCTACATTGCTCGGCGTTGCCCAGGTGAAAAAAAAAAGGACTGTCTGGGGTGCAGATAACAAATTTATAAACTACACTTACTGAATACTTTTAGGAAAGTAAATAGGGTAAAAAAAATAGTCAAATATTTTTATTTAACAAAATCTATATTGCCTATAGATTTACAATGTCTTTTGTTTTTAAAAGTTTGAAAAATTAATTGTCGAAAAAAAAAAGTATAGTCTAACTGGGGAATCGAACCCTGGTCACCCGTATAGCAGTCCACTACGTTTACCACTGAGCTATCGAAGACACATGTCCGATGTGAAAAATTATTAGACGGTATATTGGGCTAGGCCTAGATAGGTCAGTGACACACGTGTTTTCAAATTGACCAATGGGGATCCTCGCAGGGCTTAACACTGTCTTTTTATATATATAGATAATATACTATGGTACTATTTACTACTATACTATAGTTTTTATAGGCCTACTCTACTAAACTAATGACTGATGCTAGTCTAGTATAGCCTATACTATAGTATAGCCTAATTAAAATGAAAACCTCAAAATAAATTATAAATTGAGTGTGGATGGTGCCCTTCTGTATCTCTATGGGTGGGACTTATACTCTTGTACCCTACACCTCAAGTGGTGGGACTTAGCCTATACATTACTCTGTCGTAAATTTTCTGACAGCAATACCCGGATGGCTGTAAACAAAAATGTCTAATAAATCAGATTGTAAATGTGTTATACAATATTATTTTTCCTGGGCTATTTAATGTATTATTAAAAGTCATATGCAATAATCTTTAACTTTAAAAACAAGTTAAGATACAATTTTGGGCAATTTCTTTTGTTTTCCAGAGTCCATTGCCTTAGGCAAGAAGTTAAAAAGTTTTACTCATATTCTTATAACCCTGGTGCTCTAGAAACCGATTGAAACTTTGAATAAAAAATATTATTAAATCTCTTCATTTTTTTTTCAGCACATCCTGAGGTTACAGAAAAGTGTTTGAGCAGTATGCTCATGCACTCCAGGAGCGTTTCCCTGCACTGACGATTGTTGGCGATAACTACCCGCCTCCAGTGTTAAGGGCAACACTTGCTCAAGTTCTCAGCATTTTAAAATTTATTCTGATTGGACTCATTGTGACTGGTTATAACCCTTTTCTCTTAATCAACCTGCAAACTCCATCTGTCTTTATCTGGGCTATGGAAAATAAGGTATGATTCATTTGATGATGTTGGTTGTGATTTTTGTAACCTCCTTTACAAGTTTGTTATTGAGGTCATGAGCTGATTATATAACAACTGGAATCTTGTTTATTGTGGGACTGATATTGTAAAAAAATTTTAGGAACATGATTGTTATATTTTTTTTTATGAATAAAATCTATAAATGTTTGACTCAAAAATTAAAATTAATGGTCGCATAAAATACATTTTTATTTGTTTTTTTGGGTTGAATTAAAAAATAAAGTTTTTGGTTCAATTGAAAATGGTAAATAATATTGAATGACCAACACTTCCACTACTGTCATTGATCAGGCTTCAAATTTCAGTGAAGGATCAGTAATAAACATTCCAACAAAATTTATTTTTGGCAATTACTTTAAAAAAAATCTGGTGAAACAATTAATGTACCTAATTAAAGACTATTATTATTATGTATCACAAGCAAAATGTATAGAGTTACAGCAAGATCTTACTATATTCAAATTGTTGCCAGTTATTGGTGCTAAAATAAATAAATTGTTTTTAAATACTCTTTGTACTTTGGGTAGAGGAGAAAACACATAATTACATAACTCATCTGGAGCCTTTCTTCATTAATGTAAAAATCACATTTTTTTTATACAGGGGTCCCTTTAATATATTAGCAAGTGTAAGTGTGGTAAATTAAATTCTTTGTTTTTTCTTAGGCATGGAGCTGATTTTCCTAATTCATTAACATTATTCATTATTTTATTTCCAGATGTATGCATGTCTTATGCTCTTTTTCATTTCCAATGCTATTGAGGGTCAGCTACTATCTACAGGTGCTTTCGAAATTTTGTTTAATGGTGGGTATCAACGGTTTACATTTTAAAGAATTTTTTTTCACGTTGAAATGTAAGTTTCTACATGTTAGATTTGTTAGTTGGGGGTAAGCAATTAAATATGTTTGATCTTTCTTTTCTCTTTCTAGATGTTCCCATTTGGTCAAAGCTAGAAACAGGTCGCATTCCATCTCCCAGTGAAATGTACCAGATGATTGAAAATAATCTAAGATATGCACCGATGACATAGCAATAGTCGTGATTTTTTAGCTGTGGTTTGAAATCCTAAAGGTATTGATATATATATATATATATTGGAGTCATCTCTTTAGAAATTTTTGTATAGGGATGTTAATGTTAAATAAAAATTGACAATTTTCCTTATTGGTCTGAAATGCGATAATTGATTTGAATAAAAGAACCCAGATTAACAGCCATGTTTTTAAGTCAAGTTAATCAAATACTGTGGGATACCTTAATATCTTACAGTCCTATCTTCAGAGGATAACTGAATATCTTTTTCAATATAGTATCTGTATAATTGACAATAAAGAATCTGTTAAGTGTTAAAAATCAGGTTTAAAAAAAAAAAAAACAAGAAATTTACATCATTATCTCAAACATCTGAATTTACTGCTTGTTATCCAATTTACCATAAAAGTATTCTGGAACTATTTTCTTAATTCTATGCAAACTTTACAGACAAAATCATAAAATGAGCAAATTATGTAAACAGTTTTAATTGTTAGAATAATAAATGCTTGTCAATCTAAACTTACTCAAAACATACATATCAGAATGTACTAAACTAGAATAGATGGAAAATTCCACCATACTTGTATAATTTTTGGGTTGACTTATTTAGAATTCTATAAAAGACTTTACATTAATTTTACTTGTACATATGCATTTATATATCTATATATAAATATGTAAATAGAGAGAGAGACGAATAATATTTAAGCTAGCTTTATTTAATAAATAAGTTTTAATCCAGTATTGAATATTATATTCATATTATCTCTGAATAAAACTTTAAAAAATTATTAACCTATGGATACTGATACTGTTTATAAATGTGTTAAAACCATTTTATCATATAATGACTCAAACATACATCCCTTTTCCCAACATGTCTGTTATATATAGGGTTTATTTATGTCATAATTTTGTGTGTGTATACAAGGTTTTAGCACCACTTTGGTAGAACAAACTTCCGAACACAATGATACAAGCAGATCATATTTTAAAAACAAAATTGAAAACACACTTGTTTGATTTATTTCAACAAAAGGTGAATGTAAGGTGCGTTTAAAGACTGATTGTTATGAAGTGCTATATAAATGATGTAATTTGTAATGAATAAGACATTTTAAAGTAATTTTTTAAAATAATTTTAGTTTGAAAATTTCACAGATATAAATTAATGCCTTCAACATTAAAAATCAGTAATAATTTTAAAAATATCCTTGAAAATAAGTGTTGCAGACTTCCTTATGGGTTAGTGGGGCAGCATCACATTTTTGCTTAAATAGGATTTCCTTTGACAAATTGTATAAACACTTTTTTTCTTTTTCTTCTCAGTGGTGACTGAATGTAGACTGGTGGGAGTTCCATGATGATTTTGATCTTTATGATGGCCATCACTCAAAGGCAGCCCCTGGCTGTTTGTGATTGCTTGATGTCACTGTTCAGAAGTCTCTTGGACCCTTGTTCCACTCTACACCGGCCATCACACCAATATGTTTCCTGTGAGGTTTGCAGCAGAGTCTGAACAATCTTTGTGTGTTTGTAAGAGTTTTATGTGTGTTTTACTTGGTGATTTAATTAATGTTGGATGAGTGTAAGCTGTTGTAGTCTTTTTTTAAACAGTATAATTGTGAAAGATTATAATATGTAAACTTATAAGCTAACAAAATTCATAAACATTCATTTTAACCTTGTTTTTTGGTAAACAAAATAGTACTTTTGTTTTGAGATGTGTATATATTTGAATGAAACAAGTTTTTGCTCACAAAGTATTATATTTTTTTTTCTTCATATTTATTCATTGTTACATCTAGGATGTTCATCATATAGTATTTATGTACATGGGTTCAGTATGGAAACATTATTTTAGGAATTTGGCATTCTGAACTTACTCATGAATTTAAATGATTGAAATAGTTAATATAGTTCTTAAAACATGGGTAGGAATTTCATACTACTTTTATATTTTACACGTATAAAATTGTATTACATACTCCAACAATTTTAGTAAGAACATTTGCATTTTCATTAAGTGTGGGGTGGTCAAAGGGGGGAACATCAATAATTAAAAAAAAATAAACAAGTCAAAATTAAATTTGTGGAGTTGTTTTTAAATATGTATAGCTAGAACTGTACAACAATGACATATTCTGAAAAAATGAATTATTCTTGCATGTGTAAATGGCATTCTTAGAGGGAAACTAGAAGTTTTTGAACTCTGAGACTATGTTTCACTGTGAACAAAAAACGTTGTTTTTTAAATGCTAGAAACTAAAGTAAAATGTCAATGAAAAAGAACAACAAATTTAAATAAACAATTTTGTATATAACAGATTGTACTTGTCAATGTAATTCCAAATTGTGGTCATTTGTTGGGGTAATTGGCTTTGTCCATCACCATTATTTTTTTAAAGGATAAAACATTAAATTAAGGCAATAGAGAACGGCTTTAAGGAGTCAGATAATATCAGATATAAGCTAATAATGTGACATTGTTTCCTATTAATTTTTTTGTGATATAACTGATCACAGCAATCAAAATATGTTTCTTTTATAGTTTTTCCACTTTCAGCAGTTGGTATTTAAACAGTTTGAAGTTTGGGAAACTATGGTGTAGAAACTGCTCTTTGTGATAATTAATGACGGACAGGCCCATAGTAGGCTTGATTTTAATTTTTTTTTTAAACAGTTCAGGTATGGGGTTGGGGTAACTATAAAACTGAATTAATAATGGTTGGGAAAGGTTTCTTTCATTGTGTGTTTGTTTTATTGTTTTTATAGAAATATAGTCTATGCATTACGGCTTAACCAAATGTATTGTGTATGTATTCATTGTCAGTAAACTAATTTAAATATCTTTATTAGTTGGATGTGTTGTCTTTGGTGGTGGATATATATATATATATACTCTACCTTATTAGGGCCATCATTGATTTATAATTTATACACACAATAATCAAGAACCAAAATATATAGTCTGGCCCTATTATTAAACTAAATCTAGCTTCCCGGTATGCCATTGTCAAAGTGATAATTAAATAATTTTTTTTGTCAGCATTTATCGGTTATAGGACAAATATAAATGTTTCTATCAGCATCACTATGTTAGATATTATTCAAGGGGTAACAAAAGGTAAATATAGTTCTTATAATGCAGTGATATAAAAACTTTCTTTGGAACCACATTTACATGCAGTCTTTTTTAGTGTTACAGGATTCTGCTTATAAGATTTTGCCACAATAGTGAAAGTATGAACAGATTAAAATTTACTGCTTACGTGCAGTGTAGTAGCTTTTTTTTTCTTCCCTATAATGGTAACATCTTTCAGTTGCGAATACATTGATTAAAATACTGATGGGAGATTTTGTAAAGAAAAGAATTCTTAACTCCTCTTGTTTTGGGCACACAATTTTCTGTCATGTTAGTTGGCAGGTGGAGTGTCTCTTTATCTTTTATACTTGGACTTGTGCCGTTATTATTTAGTTTGTAGGAATAACACATTAAATTGAGTTATTTTTTTTACAATTTTGCCTTGAGATTTGATTTGAGCAAGGTCAGATTACATTTTTGAAATACATCAGAACATTTTGTACAAGTTGCTGCCCTTTGGTTGTAATATAAACTATATATACTATCTACATTGTAATTTGTAATAATGCATTTACATATGTATAGTGAATTTAATTTAACTTTTATCTGTTCAGGCTTGTAAGAACATGGAACATTTTTTTATTTTATACAATTAAATTATCACTAACAGACAAATACTGAAAGAATCGTATTATAACTGTATAAAATGTAAAAGAATTTGTGCAATGAGTTTTTAATTTATATAGAAAGCCCAGATTTAAAATAAAATTAGTTGTGCCTCATTGTTCAAATATCTAGGAATAGTGTTAAATTATTTTTGTTTAGATATTTGTAGTATAACCCTATTTTGTCCACCCAATTCACTCTAATAATGTGTACTGTTATTGTTTAATTGAATTTTTTCACACCTTTTTCTGTTTGCACCAGTTTTGTCATCTATCACACAATCATAAGTTACTCTCTCTATTTATTCTGTAATGTGCATAAACAGAACAATTTCTCTAAAAAAAATATCAACCAGACTTTGTGAAAAATACTTTCATTATTTGAGTATGTTTCATTCCTTATGCTGTTACCAGTAATAGGTAACTGATTATTTCTATGTAAGCACAACACCCAAGTATTATGAAGGATTCAAATTTAATACAGATCAAAATTTAGTCTGCTAGCAATAACAGTAAATAATAAATATGCTATAAAGTCAACTTTCATGTGTCTAACTCTGAGGAAAATGGATAAACCATCTCCAGTAAAACAGGCTTGCTGACGAATATATTTATCTTTTTTGCATTTTATTTGGCTGAAGGCAAGCATGGCATGGCAATTCAATTTTTATTCAACTTGGTGTTTACATGCAGTCTTAAATAGACTATTTCTAATTATATTGTGCTTCAAAATTGCCTATAATTATTCCACATGTTCTTTTAAATAACAACAACAATATGTGTTCATGACCTGTAGAAACTTAAATAGGTAAGATATACTATTTCAAATGAGTAACTACTTTATTTTGTTGTGATAAAAATGTTTTTTTTAAATATCACTTTTTGTAAAGTGGATTTATTTGAAACTTCCTGTCTTGCTGTCTTACAGTATCTTATAGCTGAAGCCAACAGAATATTAAAGAAATAACAATGCAGGCTTTTGTTATAGTTAAAGTAAATACATTTCAGACTATTTGATAATTAGTGCTAGTGAAGCAGAATTTAGCTGTTTATATGACCATGACTCATACAAAGGGGGTGTGTTGTGATCACTATCTGAAGCCACCTTCATTTTCCAGAGCCCAGGGAACCATAAGGACTAAGTAGACAGATACACTCTAGACACTGTCTAAGACAGTCCAGAAAATCAGCACATTTCTCAACAGAATCCTCTGTTGCTAGTTCATTGTGAAACAATGTTATAATAGCATGGATTTTTTTTAATGCCTGGTTTTAAATAAATCTCTGTTAAGTTTCAGCAACATATCTGGTCCTTTGACTTTTAAAAGGGTTTTAATTTTTTCTAAAGTAGTCTGATACAATTAGCTTAAAAAAAAAGTCAAAATTGCTGTACTAATGAAACAATATTTTAACCGCTCAGCTATGATGTAGATGTTCATAAAACTTTGAGACTCAATAAATGTAAACACATAAAAATTAGATTTTTTTGTTCATGTTTTTTTTTATTATTTTAATTATTGATAACACAGGAACTTATTTTTACCGGTCATATAAAAAATTATCTACCTAAGATTAATTTTACTATAGAGTATAGAGTTACTAAAGAGATTGCTTTACTTAAAAAAAATGATATAACAATTAACAATAGTTTACATGTATATTAATAAATGATTTCATCATTTTATTTGCTTAATTACTGGTCTGGAAATTTCATCTACAGATTGTACACTTTGTTTTTTAGTAAAACAAAAACACAATTAAATCTGGTAACGTTTTTATGTGAGAAACACTGGGCAGAAGTTGGCTTACATGCAATTCTAACAATAATAATAATACTTGTATAGCGCATATCCCGCTGGGAACAGTTCTATCCACTGTCAACGGTTACAGACAACAAAAAAAAAGATGAAAATGTATAGATGTACAGGTGAATACTGCTAACGCACTAGGATCGTTTTCAGACGGATCCTGAAGGTGTCAAAGCTGTAGTGGGAGGGGATTCCAGGCGGACGGGCCCACGTATGAGAATGCATGTTGGCAATGTATTTAAATCAGATCTATATATTCTCTATATATATGTAAGCCAATAGGTTTAGATCCGCTACTACAATGCAAAAACTATGTGTCCTCCCTATTTGTAATGGAACTATGCATTTAAGATCTAAATGGAATGACTAATAGAACATCTTTGTGAAGTGGCTCTTGACTCACCTAAATGTTAAAGTGGATAATTATATATAAACTTTTGTTGTCACCTAAATTTTGTTCTTAACTAAAAATATTTTCAAGACAGCAGTTATGAAATGATTTCAACATATTTTAAAAGGTTGGATGATTAAAGAATCTAAAATATAATAATAGCCTACTTCCAAATTTAAACAAAATTAACAAACAAAAAAGTTACAAGTTATTTAGCAAAACATATATGCTATCATATATAGGGTTGCCAGATACATGGGTACCAAAAGGAGGACACATTTAGTGTTTCATTTAAATCATTTTTTTATTTTTTTCAATTGACCCAGCAATCATTACCATTTTACTACAATTACAATGGTTGCCAATAATTATCTTTTAGTAAATTAAACCAAAAAAAAGTGTAACAAAATTAAATATGAATTCAATTGACTTTTTAAAAATGCAGCAATACTTTATTATTCGAAAATGAAACAGTCAATTCTACAGTTAATGCATTATCATCTTACCTAATATTAGTATTATACAACTTATTTCTCTGACAAGCCAACTTTTTGCAGAAGATCCTCGTTAGCAAGCACAAATGTATAAAACTGTTTAGGCTACATGTTTTTTTGTTCAAGTTGTACTTTGTAAGAATGATGCCCCTTTACAGAGTCAATGAACTGAGAGTCTGTTTCTTTCCTTTGTCCATTATGCATTTATCAACACTCTTTCCACATTTCATTGCGTCCAGGGATACAAAAAAAAATTCACAAATTTTTGGTAACTCTGAAAAACTTGCATTTGGGAAACTGGGAAGCTTTGGCAAAATAAAACTCTACTGCAATTATTAACCTAAAAACACATTATATAACACAATCTAATTCATTACATTTTCTGCTAAATATTCCAGAGTTTTGCTTCACTTGACCAAGCCACTTATTGACAGTAAATAAGAACATAAAAAGTGCACTAAGGTCTTTAAAAACCTTTGGCGTAGAAAAGCCGTACATTTTAGCAGTTTTTAGCTTTGCCTGCCGGACGGAGGACATAGGCCTAAAAAGAAGGACATGTCCTCCTTTTGCCGGACATCTGGCAACCCTAATCATATATGATAATTTTATATACCAACATAAAAAATCATAGCACAAATGAAATAAAGAAACATCAAATCAAATTCTCATAAACTGGCCTAGTATTAAAAATAGGCTAAACATGAAGTGTACTAGATCTACATCAATGGAAAGGAAATTAAATGTATGGGTGTTTGATACATGCTTTAGAAAATGTATTATATTTTAAAAAAAAGTGTAGTCAAAATTTGCCACTTTTCGAAATGGGCCACGCCAACTTTTCGGATGGTCATTTTAATGCCTAATTTATTTTGCAAAATCCTCCCCCCCTTTTCCCCGGAAAGAACTAGCAAGTCCTATCCTATGCAAACCAAAGTGACCAAAGACTAAAATATTATAGTTATAGGTTAAAGGCCTATGCTATGCCTATAGGCTACATGCAAGAACTGGCTCAGGCAAAGCATATTCATCCATCCCACTTAAATTTGCTTTGAAATACAAGAGGTCTAACTAAAAAATGTTAAATTATAAAAAATATAATAAAATAAACAAATCGCTTTAAAACAAAAATAGGTTGTCATTATTACTGTCAAATACTGAATAATTATCAAATAAAAAAGAAAGAAATAAAAGTGCGATACTTTATGTAAAATTTAAAACTATTTCCGCTTCACTTTTTTTTATGTGACCTTTTCGACCACTGACATATACAAATACGTTCAGTAAATGTAGCAGACTGGGTCAAAATAACGTGTCAGTGGGTCAAATAGTCGGACCTTGTCCTCCTTTTTCCTCTCTACTTCACCTGAGATACGACTTTTGAAGACTACCCTATAGCCTGTCATAATACATTACGGTAAGCGGATCCTGTATTTTGTTTAGAACGATCATTAAGCGTGACGATGTATACACACAGAACCTCGCACTACTCTTTTCTTCTACTTCGACTAGACTAGATCTAGATATAAGAAAAAGTAAAAGCCTAGGTCTAGGTCTCGAAGTCCCTTGAACCTTCGCCCTTCGGTTGGCATTCGAAGTTAGAATTTCTAATTCTAACCGAATGACTTTGCATTGCCAAAGTTTACCAAACATTATCATTATCATTAGAGTCATTAGTACTCATTAGATTAGGCCTAGTCATTAATTAATTATATCTGTTTAGTCTATTTGTTCCATAGACAAACTAAGACATAGAAATCATATGTCTTTCTACACTTAGCCTACTAGGCTACTTACTTTATAGTTATATTATAGGAAACTACTTACTTAGACTTGGTCGTTACTTTCATGATAGATAGATTTTATTTCCTCATTTTATTTTGTCATTTGAAATTTCATTGACTCATTTTACTTTTGAAATAGCCTACCGGTAATTATAATAATAATAGAATAATAAAAATCCATTAGGCTAGACAATATCCGATTTGTTAATAAAAACATAGTTAATCTACTGTTTTCAGAAGTTTCGCTTTGAAAAAGAAAAGAGTATTAAAAGATAGCCTAAATAATTAATATGATAAGCAGCAACTAGACATAATTAAATATATATTTATTTTTTTACATATATATATATGACATAGCCACATATGCCTTCTATATTTTGACATTGTTGCATTACATTCATTTATGAAATCATATAGGCATGGGATTATGAGTATAGAGAACAGAGGACATAATCTCATAAAGTAAAGTCATCATAACATTAACACATACTTCATATAGTTGATATAGTCATGGGTCTACATAGCATCATATGTTAAGTGAGTCATAGAATAGACCTTAAATATATACCGTACTTATAAATTATAATTATAGGCAAAATATTTCATATAAATTAATATCTAAAGATTCTATAAAAGTCAAAGGCATATCACAGGGAAAGGTTTTTGTGGGCCCTTGTGCAGCCCTTTAATCATTGGCACCTTCTATTCTAAGTCTCAAAGGAAACTGCTATGTGACTTTTGTCTTGTTTAACCTGCATAATCCATAATGAGTCATATTGCTAAGCCATCATTAGGACTCCTAGGTCATAGCACAAGCTATATAGCAGTAAAGGCCATAGGAAGCCTACAAACATAGGCCTACTAAGTATAATCTACACTTATGTGGAACTAAGTATAAACTCTTTTTCTCTTAGGCTCACAGGCTAAGTAGGTCCTAATTTTACTATGGGTATGCATATATGCATATCTTAAGCTCTACTGAAGTGCATTAGTTATTTCTCAGTATGCCCTTCTAGGCTCAGGAATAAGGTCTAGTAAAAGTAAATTATTCAGACCGTTTTATTATATTTATATACATCTAATGTTTTTAATTGAAAACCTATAAAGGCTTAGAGTATTGCTGCTGAATGAGAGAAAAAAAGAGACCACTTTTTCCTTTTTTCTTCTTCATACTCAACTAGCATATATTGCAATGACGCAACAAAGCCTCCTGACATATGTATACTCCCCATTTGTAACAAATAGTAACAAATTAAATATAGTAAAAAATTGTCCCCCCCCCCCCTCCCTCTCATCTACCACAAAGGCAGAAGGCATTAAACATACAAACAGCAACTACCTGGAAATATAGAACCAATTTTTTTTGTAAAGTAAAAATTAAATATTGCCTGTTAATACATAGCCCTAATACAGAATAGGGGACCATGTTTTTGATGGAGTGTAGAAATTGTTGGATATGCAACTGTTGCATATGTTTACATTGACTTATGATCAAAAGGTAAAATTGAGGAAGGCAATTCATTTTAAAATTAATAATTTCCCTTCGCTTAACACATTGTGTTCAGCTGGGCTCATAATTCCTCATTTCTTAAGCAGCTAGCACAGTGCACATCCAGCTTAACCAAGGCGATTTTCTTCAAAACAATGTAATAATAGTTTCTCTATTGAATTTGGTATTGTCTCGCTAGTTCGTGTATTTTATTTACATTAAATTTGGTGTAGAGAATATTTTTGTAGTTAGTTATTAATTGTGAGGTAATAACACCAATAGTTTTCTCAAAGACTCCACCACTTTTTAGGACACCTTTTCTTTTGCATTTGGAAATTCTTCTGGAAAATCCATTCTAGTACTTTCTGCACAAAAATCTATAAAAAAAACAAAACTCTTATTAGTGCAGTAGGGCTGTTGTTGAAGGAAGCTACTTAATATTAACCAATGAAGTTGATTGTTACTATTGTACACAAGTTCAAGCATTAAATTATGCGCTTAGAGCCTACACTATGTTTGTTGATAGTGCTTTCTAAAGACTATTATTATTATTAGTTTAAATGATTGTTTCACTAGACTGACAACGAAAGACCTGGATTTGTAACACCCTTAGTAAAAAATGTCATAAATCCTCATCATTAAATGCGTTAGCTTTTTTAAAAATAAATTTTTGGTATTAATAATACAGTAATCTGAAGTATTGTAGAAGAGGTAATTTTGACCTTGGTTTAGATACTTTAGTGTCGAGAAAAGAACGAGAGTTCAGCAGATACTGTCACCAAAAATTGTGTCACTCATGTCAAACACTCTGTAGATAGCTTCCTTAAATGTCATCAGTCAGCTGATAATTTTTTATAGTAATCAAATGTGATGATTCGGCTGATTTTAGCCAGACTAAGACTGGATGTTTTTATTTTTTATAAATCATTTTTCTACTTTTCAGCAGTTAATCTATTAATAGACATTGAAAAAAATATAATCACTTCTAATTTAATTGTCACGGTATTCATACTGCATAATTAATGTTTGATTCTATGGAGAAAAATGAAAAATCTCCCTTTTTAGAAAAGACCTTGTTGGTTTGATTGTGTAATAGATATTGCTCTTATCAAAATAGTTTGTTTTAAAATCACTTTGTAATACTTATTCAGGTGAACATGTAAAGATAATCTAGATGAACTTGTGTGTTCATGTTACAACTGTGGGCTTGTCTTAGTCTTAGTCACTTTTTGTTTGGTTGGGTGTTGTATAAGAGGCAGGTTGTTTCAAATACAATGTAGGGCCTATAACTTTTTTATTTTTACACAAACCAAATGATTAGACAACATAAAACACAACTAGTACAACAAACAGCTACTTGGCCTAATCCATTATATTAATATGTATAACTATTCCCACCCATATTCATATTAATAGTTAATAGAATCTATTACAGTCAAAATAAGAATGAAAATAATATTGAGGGATGTACATTATTGACAACCTCAAATATGTTTTCTTTTCTGTTAACTTTTGGTTTCTTTTAAAAAAACTTCTCAAATAAAAAGAAAAACATAGAGAGATAAAAAAAAACCAAGCTCTGTTGAAAGGGAAATGGGTAAAGTAATACTGTTTTTAGTATGTTCCATTGGAATTCAAATGAGTAAAATACAAATGTTCCATGTGTAATTAACTCTATCTATCTATCTCTATACTCCAGTATATATGTGTGCGTATGTATGTAGGTTGCACCATATATATGTATACATATCTTTTAAACCATCTATAATGAACCCCAGTATATTATACATTGTACATATAGGCTTAAGTAAAAACATTCATATTAAGGTAGCCTATAGAGGTTATATTTAACTTGATTGTCACTGAACTTAAAAGGGCGAGGGGCCTAACATGCCAACCTTTTAATTTCTCAAGAGGGTGTATGCCAAGGATTAAAAATGGATAAAGATTTTGGTGACCTTTGCCCCATGCCCTCATAACGTCCACTATATCATTCAGCAGCTAACCTTGTCATTGGTCAAGCTTCGCCCATCACTATATTGGCTTTATCACTTTTTTTTTTTACTGTGGCTATGTATAAAGTGTAGGTCATTATAAACGCCCTCGTCATTTTTTACCCTTAAGATTTCGGATGCCGACGAACGTTTTGAAAGTACCAGGTAAAGGTTCGTTTGTGTGTTGTTATTTATGTTTGTTATTTATGTTTGTTTATGTACAAACATTTATTTCCAGTGCTGGTCAGCTTTGTGTTACTTATGTGGAAAGATGCGCTATAGAAATGATCATCTTGTAATACTATCCTGTAATATGCTTTTTTTTTTGTTTTCGCAGTTTTCTTAGTTGACGTAAAAGTTATTTCAATAAGCACAAACAGTTATTAATTATTTTTTTATTTGCGAATTATATTTAAAAAAAAATGCGATTCATCATTGGAAATGTGAAATTTCTAGTCTTAGCACAATAAGGTTAAAAGATATTTACAAAAAAATTAGATTCTAAGTACTGTTTATTTTGATGCTGATAAAGAGACAAATTGTAATTGGTAAATCCACATGGTTGTCACACTCGGCTTTACATGGCCAACATACGAGTTTTCTGTGAATTAGAATTGTCGGCAACCTTTTTGTAGTTGAGTGCCGAAACAAGATTTTCAACCCATTCAGCGTGCCGACAGCCTATAAGTCACCCTGCTCTTTTATTGTAGAAAAGAATTGCATAGGCTTTTTAGGGGTCCTTCATAGAAAATACATTCCCGGGGGCGATGAAGGGCAAATGGGCGGTACAAACGTACCTGTTATAGTTTCAACACCTCAGCTATTTGAATCGATTAGTTTTTGGATGAAATATGATGTAAACGCAAGTGCTACTAAATATCTGATATCCCCCAACAGTAGGCATACATATTATTGAACAAATAAGAATCGCAATGACTTTTCGTTGAAGTAGGGGTTACTATTTGGCAAATATGGTATGCGGCCGTCTCGTCTAATAGTTGATTCACCGGACTGTCGCCTTAACATCTAATATTACTCTTTTGATCTGTTTGTATTACCGAGATGTTCTTTAATGCGTTTGAATTAGGGATGTTAAACGAAAACCGGAATACCGGATTCCGGTTTTGAAACCTAAAACCGGTTTTGATTTTTAAAACCGGATTTCGGTTTGTTGGTTGTAAGTTGGAAGGTAATCATTACTTCAAGTAGAAGACCATTTTATTTGGTTCTAATGGAAATATTTGTAATAAATAATGTTAGACTCGCACAAAACCATTCTTGAAATGCCTTGCTAACGCTATTTAGTCCTAGATATTGTGTTTCTTGTGTTTCCAAATACCAACTAGTTTATGGCTTGCGATAAAAACAACATCAAACCAATTGTTAAGTTACAGTTACAATTAACATGAATCTTTTTACTTGTCGGCTCATCTTTTAGATGTTCGCGCCTCTTTGATGTACGCAATAGAGAAACGCAAACTAGCCCTTCCCTGTGACCCTAAACAATTATTCGACTAGGCACCGCGTCTGTGCTTTATTGTAAACGGTACTATTAAATACACATTCTTTTGATTGGTGCTACGCGAAACCTTTCAATACAGACATTATTTTACTAGTTACCATATATGCCTCTTCATATGCTTCTTAGTAGGCCCTATTATGATTTTAATCAACGATAATCGGAAATTTGATTATCACTATTAAAAAATTGAAAGCTATTAGCGGTTTCAATCAATTAGCCCACATTTTATGGTAAAGTGTACAAAATCATATTGTATTCACACAAATCAACCCATTGAATGCCCTGCAAATGCAAACACTAATTAAGTTTGAACAACATTTCAAATGTAGCCTACCTACAAAACTACGCACATTAAGCTTTTCCGGCCCGTGAGTGACTTGCGCGGGAAGGGGGTAACCGAAATCCGGTTTTTAAACCGGTTTTATAGATCCGAAAACCGGTTTTGAAAATTAACCGGTTTTAACATCCCTAGTTTGAATCCTTCGTAAAGAGGTAACCACAATAGCTGAGCGGTATAGATACGTAGTAATCATACAAACTGGGTAGTTATTGTAATGCTTCAAAATATTCATATAAATTCTTTAGTCATACAATATTTATAAAATTTTAAAATAATTTTTTTACAGTTCTATCATATCATTTCAAAGTTATAAATGCAAGCCATTTAATTTTTTATAAAAGAAAAAAAAATTGAAATATTACCTCAAATGAAACGGGTTAATTATCTCAATTTAATTAACAAATGTTTCCGCCAAAATTAAATGGGGGGGGGGGGGGCGGTGAACGGAAAAAAAATTTAAAAACGGGCGGTGCGCCGAAAAAGGTTGAGAACCTATGGTCTACATTATTGGCTTACTCTGTAGTATATCAGTATTGGGTCGAATTTTGTTATGTGTTTATGTATGCACTAGTCATTGTAGGTTATTGGGCTTTTGTAGAATTGGACGCGTAGCGTGGGTCTAAATAATTTACATCAAACTTCACGAATACGATACTGTTACAGAAACAGTTTGCAACAATCTTTCTGCATTGCTGGTCTATATTATTTCACGTTGTTTGGTACACATTGTTTTATGAATGTTGGTGTACATATACTTGTTGAATGTCGGTATGCAATCTTTTAGGACTGTGTTGGCCAAAATATTTCAGGGCTGTTAAAACACACTCGTTTATGACTGTTGTGCTGAAATCTTTTCAGGACTGATGGATTCAATTATGGGCATCTCGTTACTATCTCATCGGTGTAGGTCTTGAGGTTCGAATCTCCTGTAGGACATTACGCTTTGATTTCCCATCAGTCTTCATTTACCATTTGCTTTATTTCACCTTGTTTATTTATTTTTAAAACGTGCTTGTTATAAGTGCTATTAGCCTACTTAACCTAATTTTAAAGACAATGCTAATGGCTTGGGCTGTTACTGAAGTCCGTGAGAAGAATATTAATTAGGTGTTGTATTTGTATGTTTGGGGCTGGGTAGAGAGGGGGTGGAGACGAAGTGACTACCAGGTAACCAGTCGATGCTTCCGTCTTCAAATTTTAATCATCGGCGGAACAGTAATAGAATGGAGATAGGAGATTTTTATATAATTCTTGGCGAAACATGAAGCATTTATTGACTTGGCTTCTGTGTGACATATCCCCGGTGTTCATTGAGGGATTTCACCGTCATAAACATCCTGCTGCGCAGACATTGGCCTCGCCTATCTAAGGGTTCTAATCCCTGGTGTGACATCTAGCGTTGTTTATTGATATCTGATAGCAATTTATTCTTTTTCTTTTGTGTGTGTCTATGCTATCAATACCATACATTTTTTTGTCATTTCGTAATGGAAATACTTTGTATATAAATATGCACCTCCCTCTTGCTGGACATTAAATTAGACTCAGTGGACAATGAAGATTCGTGTACTTTGTGGTAGCGATATTTTATTTTTCCAGCTGGGTCCGTTACAAGCTGAGAATTAGAACCGTTTTACTTAAGTATTGTTGGTTTTTAAATCCAAAATTTATTTGAATGTTCTTATATTTTTCAGATCGTGAGCTTGAGGGATGAATTTTTGAACTGCTGTAGACTGCACTAGTTGTGAGCGCACACGTTTTTTTTGCTGTATCAGATCTGGTGTATTGGCCTTTTTCTGCCGATCTACTCGACAGGGTTAAAGAAAAGAATATATTATACCCCTGAACTTGTGCATTATACCAGAAAATGGAGGTCGGCTCGCAGATGGCAGAGGAGGAGGAGTTGACTCACCCGCCCCATTCAAAGTAAGTAGAGGGAGAAGTTTACGGGGGATGACTTGAGTGATTGGAGGATGGATAGGTTATTTCTCACACCTTTGGTTGTGTTAGGCATTTTGGGTCCAATGAGGATGAAAACTATTGTTGGGCCCAATGAGGATGAAAACTATTGTTGGGCCCAATGAGGATGAAAACTATTGTTGGGCCCAATGAGGATGAAAACTATTGTTGGATTCATATGTTTGGTATATTTCATTCGTAAGGACCTGCGAACGGGAGTTGGCCTTCCTCCATACATATCTCCCTATCTACCAGAGGTACGAATGCAAATGACGGACCCCGCGATCGGAAAACACAGCAGCTTGGCTGAGAAGCTTGCTACTGCCCTTGCGACGGTGCATGCCTATCCGGACTGCATCAAGGCGTACACTGATGGGAGTGCCACCAGTGGGGCCGAGAGGCGGGCTGGGTATGGATGTCTTGTGCAGTACCTAGGGGCAGGTACCCGAAGAGAGAAGCTATCAGGGTTATGTGGTGCAATCTGCAACTACGAAGCAGAGATGGAAGCAATCAGACATGCCGTTGAGGCAATAGGGACAAAGCTAGATGATGAGTCAGAAGTGGGTGCTGACATCGTCATCTTCACTGATGCGCTTTCAGTCCTCCAGGCCATCGATGGTCGGGGGACATGGCCCGGGCGACTCTCAAACATGATCATGTCTATCTCAAATCTGATCTCCAGGCACGGAGTGAAGGTTACTCTCCAATGGATTCCAGGTCATGCAGGAGTCCCGGGGAATGAGATAGCGGACTCCCTAGCCAAGAGGGGGTCCTTGTTGGTACCGGATGTGGACGAATCGTGCTCGATGGAGACAGCAGTGCGACTGATCCGTCAATGGGAGATGGACCAGTGGTACAAGGGCTGGGACGAATCTGACAAGGGCAGGTGTGTTTGGCAGTATTTGAAGAGACCGGATCGTGCTGACGGGTGGTGGAAACTCCGCAGGAAAGACTCAGCCACTATTGCCCAGTGTAGGACTGGGCATTGTGGTATTGGTGCCTATTTCAGCAGATTTAGGCCCAACGAGGATTCGCGGTGTAGAAACTGCATGGAGGCGCTAGAAACGGTCGAACATGTGCTTGTCGAGTGCCCTGCCCTGCAGGGGCTCAGAGTGGACGGGGAAGGCCAACCGTTTGTGCCGACCCTTTACGGGAGTGTGTCACAGCTGCGAGATACTGCAAGTTTCGTTCTCCAGGCCCTAAGAGAGTAATCTCGGCCTGTGTCTCTGAGAAGAGTTCAAGTCTGGTATATTTCATTGGTACATGTCACTTTTTGTCTTTATTGGACTGTTTGCTAGTTAGATGTGTATAGTTTCTTCCAGTGTTCCCGGGCAACTCCCCCCCCCCCTTTCCTTTTCGCCAACAAATGACCAGAAATACACATAGATTTAGTGCTGGGTAGTCTAGGGTGGGCAGAGCTGGAGCCGTTTCTCGCATTTCTCACAGTTTTTTGCGTTCAACTATCAACCATGATAGTTATGGTCTGTCGAAGTGTGAAGGGCGGTTGTCATTTTATTTGCGTGCAAGTTGTATTATTTTGTTTTTAAATTTCTTTTTAACACAAAGTTTATGGTGTGTAAGGATACTCTTGTTAAAAAAAAAGAACAATATTTAACATTATGTTGTCACCCCCCCCCCCTCTCCCCCATATCCCCTTTCCCTATGCTTACAATACAAGTTTAGAGTAGGGAATACCGGGTTTGGTTGGTCGGTAATCATTACTTCAAGTAGAACACCTACCTTTTTTTTTTTGGTTCTGATGGAAATATTTTTATTAAATAATTTTGAATTCGCACAAAACAATTATGGAAAAGCCTTGTTAACACTATATAGTCTTAGATATTGTGTTTCTTTTTTTCCTAATACCAACTATGGCATGCGATAAAAACAACATCCAACCAAATGTTAAGTTACAGTTATAATTAAAATGAATCTATTTACTTTTCGGCTAATCTTTTAGATGTGCGCTCTTTGGTGTACACAATGGAGAGACGGAAACTAATCTTTCCCTGTGACTCTGAACAATTCGGCTAGACACTTCGTCTATGCTTTATTATTAACGGCACTATTAAATACACATTCTTCTGATTGTTGCTACGCGAAACCTTTCAATACATTATTTTACAAGTCTAAGTCCACGGTGTGTTGTTGGTAACTATTCCTTTTGAAACTGTCATTTCTCTCATATTCACTTCAACGATGAATTATATTTGTCTAAGTTTATAGAAAAACAGTTTCGATATGGCTAGTAGAATAAATCAATCCCTTTGTCTGGGAAAATTTTGAAAAAAAGCGTCTTTAACGATGGCTCGGTGTAAACTATGTTCCCAACAGATGAGCCGGAGAGGTGGCAGGACCACAGGGTTGCGTACGCACCTGCATACGAAGCATCCTGGATTAACATCGTCATCCACTTTATATGGTTCTTAATATTATGGTCAACGGTAATCGGAAATTTGATTATCACTATTGAAAGCTATTATCGGTTTGAATCAATTAGCCCAGATTTTGTTTAGTTCTAAAGAATTTTATGGTAAAGTGTACAAATTCATATTGTATTTAAACAAATCAACCCCATTGAAAGCCCTGCAAACACTAATTAAGTTTGAGCTATTTTTCAAATATACCAACAAACTACGCACATTTGATTTGGCTTTTCCGGCCTGTGACTTGTTATATTACGAGGGCGTGGGGGGGGGGGGGGGGGCGAAATCCGGTTTTGAAGAAAAACCGGTTTTACCATCTCTAGTTTATAGACACACCCTACTTCATTTTCCGCACTCTTAGGAGAAGAGAAACGAAAGCAATAATTGGATTATCGCCCATGAATTGTATTTTTAAAAAAAAGTAAAGTATCCCGTCGCACCAAATTGATCCATAGGGTTGGGTGAAGCAGAGTTCACCAGTTTCCGTGGCCACGGTATACTAAGTAATTGTGTGGACAGCACAATGCACAACCGTCTTTACTCTACCCCAATTAAGGGCAGGTACCCATTAGAGCTGGGTAGACTCAGGGACATCCTCCAGACCCGGGAACAGATCCTTGCCTTCACCAGGATTCGAACCCTGGACCTCCGGTACGCCAGCCGAACACACTGCCGCTCGACCACTGAATTGTATTACTTAGATATAATCTTTAAAAGTTTTTCTTCTTTCTGTGCAAGACACGTACACTAAGTGTTTTGCCTCCCTATTTAAATCTTGTTCTCTCTATGACACCCACACGTCATTCATTGATGCCAACAGTCCCGGTCCAGTGAACTCCATTACAAGAACATTTCTTAATAGTGTGTAGATTCAACTGATAGACCATATCATTATATATAAAGCTAATTACCTATGTTGAACGTGAAATAAAAAAAAGTACGAGTTCTAGCCAGAGTTGAAAAACAAAAGTTCATTTCAAAATAAACAACCGTATGTTTAATATATGGGGCGTGCTGAGCTACAGCCACAGCACTAGAATGTCTATCTGAGGCGGTTAAACATTCTTTACACCAGGGGTCGGAAACCTAAGACACGCGTGCCAAATTCGGCACACAGAGCGATTTTTAATGGCACGCGAGAGAACTCCAAGATTTTTTTTTTTATTGATAAAAAAACAACATTTTCTGGTTCTGAATGAGGAAAACTGACTGTTGTAGCCGATGGCCACGAATCATCCGGGGTGAAAGATTGTGTTTCAAGAGAAGTTTCAGTAAGGCTTCATACAGCGTTTGAGACGCTGTATCTTTAACATGAATCATGTCCAGGAAGCGTTCCTGAATTGCTCCTTTTACATCAACCCATCGAATAATCAAAGACACCCACTCTTTCTTGGCTGCACAACGAGCTTCATCAACTAAAATGGTGTAAGGTGTGTTAACCCCAATTTCTAGAACAATTCTTTGTTTTCTTTGCAAAATTCTTTTTGAATTCCACTTGACTTGTATAACGCAATTTTGGGTGCATGTTGCAATAAATTTGAAAGTTCAGGTGCACCCGGAAGTAGTAAATCTAACGTTTCCAAGAAATTCCCCGGATTGGTTGAGTAAACAATGGAACGATTCGATCGTCGTTTTTCTTTCGCACAGATTGACATTTTTCTGCAACAAAACAATACCGGGTACATTTTTCATAATTTTCTGTATAATTGTTAAAACCAGATGCCACTTTCAGTATATGAAGAATAATATTTGAATTCGAACTGATCTTTTTAAAATAAAAAACGCCATCGGCAATCCTACATTCTGGGTGTGTCATTTGTTTATGAGTAGAATGGCGCCCCTTAATGCTCAATGGGGGCGCCAAAAATCATGCTTGCCAACTGGTTTGTAGTGAAGATATTTGTGGAGATCCGGAATACAATCTTGCAAATGTTTTTGGGAAACATTAGTTTACATCAAAATAAAATTAAATAATTAGTTTTAATACTCATTTTGGCGCCCCCTAACGTGGAGCCCAGGGACATATGTCCCCTCCTGCCCCCCCCCCCTCTAGCTACGCCACTGCACAGTGGCTGTGCAGCTGTGCGATCTACCCACCATGATTATTATGTAGTCAGCGATCTGCCTGTCATGCACCCGACCAATCAGCGCTAGCTGTATGCTACATAATGTACATGGATATTGTGCGTATGTTTCCGAGTTGTTTTCTGAGCATGAATGTGGCCATGACACATATAATCACAAGTGTAGACAACTTTTAGTATCGAAAGTCAAAACCGACACTTTCTGTTTTGTATTTGCTTAGTGAAATTGGGCGCGTCACGTGATGTAGTTGCCCGACGGGACAGATATGATATTTAAAGTTTACTGCTTCACAAGCTTGACTAAATCTTATTCTATATTCGCCGTCACTTCACCGAAATAGATAACAAGTTATTATCTTTATTGAAAAAAATATAAACACAGAACAACAGCAAATAAATAAATCTAATGATATATCAACGACCATGAACGGCTTTTTGAGTCATGGCCATGATTGGCTGAGCCTCCTTGTCTCATGAACTCCCTTTCACCAAAAGGGGAGGGAACTGGGACTTGCATCCCCTTCCCCATTCGTTGGACAGTTACTTTTAATGCTCCGTAAATAGATACTACTAAAAATTCAGATTCGCCCATGGTAGTTATCTGAAAGTATTGTACATAGACATGGACTTGTTCCCATTACCAGAAAACTTGCGCAGTCACCCATGGGCATCGCCTTAGTCATTATACAAGTTGATCTCTTTAAACAAATCATTGCAAGATCTACTTGCTGCTTGGAAAAACCTTGTTTCTAGCGGTCGACCGACCAGATCCTTAAGATGGCCAATACTAATTGGGTCGCTTCCTGCCATCCTCTCGAGCTGAAACGCGACACACAGACGTTAAGCCGATGATAACATATTGTTCTATCAAATTTTTAACCACACCCATTCTACCTCAACCCACAGAAATAAATTTCGACCATTTTTCCTGTTTTAATTAAAAGAAGATAATGAGTTTCATATATTGTCATCCTTGCATTCCCGAGATGTGTCAAGAGCTGGTTGTTTTGACCGTTGTTTTTGTTTTGTTCATTAGGTTTGTCGAAAACCAAAATCTTGGCTCTCTATAATTTGATGTTGACGACGAAACAATAGATCAACTTTTTGCTTGACCCCCACCTCTGCCACTCAACAAACATGCGCACTTTGTAATTTTAGACATGCTATTTTTGAATAAATAATATCGGTCAACAGGGTTGCCGCTCTTGGTTGTTGATTTCCACATAGAGTTTGAAGTGGAAAAAAACTTAGTAATATTATTTGAGTGTTGAGTGTTGATATGTTTATTTTAACCCATATCCCTTTTTATAATATATGCTTTAAAAAAAGTAAATTAGTCTAATTGATTCTTTGAAAATGTAATATGAAATGTGTAGATTGTTATTAAAAATAATGAATATAATTGTATGGCCTATAAACATTTTAATTTACCAGTAAATTATTATAAGCTTATAATAGAAGAAATGGAAATTAAACAAAGAGCAACGTTAAAAGTAAATAGATTATAATAAATATAAACAAACAAGATAACGACAAAAACAACAATAAAATAACACATAAACACATACAGCTATGTTTAAAATAAATCTAGATTTTGTTCAAACGTTGCAAAAAGGCGGAATAAAAAAACAACAACATAGATATGTGTAGAAAATAAAAGCGTTGTATCCCAGTTGAATATTTATTAAGCCAAAGTATTATCTGTTGTAGACGTTTAAGTACATTGGTTTAATCAGCTGTTTTCTAAAGTAAATTGTGTGCTATGTCGTGCAGTAGCTTTCACCGTACTTTCTAATGCTTTATAAAAAAAACACAACTAATTTCGACTCTCTTCGCGACTCAATTTATTGATTGATCAGGAACAACATGTCTTTTATAACCAATGGAGTTTATATATGTACATGAATGAGTTTAACTCTAAGCTGACTTTGTTGCAGGTAGGGTTAGAGATTTAGTAGGGTTAGTAAGATTTAGTGATCTGTTAGGAATACGTTTTCAATAAACCCAATAAACTTTGCTGATATGGCTATTCGGCTAACATTTAAATACAGCATTTATATTGCTAGTTTTATATCGATTGTTAATTGTCCCATTTAAAGTAAACGTAAAAACCGGTACATGTATTTTAAATTATCGATGTGTTGTAAGGGTCGATACTGTATTTATTTTGGCGTTTCTCTACCACTAAACAAGTTTAAAGATTATAAATTGCCCACGTGAGCTGTGTCCCCATGCGCAGGTAATGTATGTTTATGTGCGTTACTGTGCGATTAAAAACATAATGGTATAGTCAGTATAGTCTAAATGGAAACAAGTAAACAAAATTGTTGGTAGATATTTTATACGTTGATATTTTTTAGTTTTACGTCAACATCGGATTGAATATAATATACGTAAAGAAATTATACTCTGATATGTTTACTTGCATAGTTGTGTATTTCTACGTTTAGACATTACTTTGGGTCCTTTGTACAGAAGTACGGTAAGGTACTGCTAATAAAGTACTGCTGTGGGTATTACATGCCACAGACTCACAGACTTTCTAAGCCTTGACGGAAGAGTTCTTTCCCATTTAGTGACGTGTCAACTGCTTACTTGATTGCTCTTTTCCTTATATTCCTTTTGGAACAACGGGCCCTTTGTGACATGTCTCCATTCCTTTTGGAACAACGGGCCCTTGTGACATGTCTCCATTCCTTTTGGAACAACGGGCCCTTTGTGACATGTCTCCATTCCTTTTGGAACAACGGGCCCTTGTGACATGTCTCCATTCCTTTTGGAACAACGGGCCCTTGTGACATGTCTCCATTCCTTTTGGAACAACGGGCCCTTTGTGACATGTCTCCATTCCTTTTTGGAACAACGGGCCCTTTGTGACATGTCTCCATTCCTTTTGGAACAACGGGCCCTTTGTGACATGTCTCCATTCCTTTTGGAACAACGGGCCCTTGTGACATGTCTCCATTCCTTTTGGAACAACGGGCCCTTGTGACATGTCTCCATTCCTTTTGGAACAACGGGCCCTTGTGACATGTCTCCATTCCTTTTGGAACAATGGGCCCCCCTGCGACACATCTACACTCCTTTTGGAACAAGGGGCCCCTGAGACACATCTACATTCCTTTTGGAACAAATGTCCCCTGCGACATGTCTCCATTCCTTTTGGATCATAAGGACCCTGCAATATGTCCCCACTGTGTTTTGTATAGAACTCTTTAGCTCTCCCCATGTCACGCCGCACACTGTCATTGGTTCTACAATATTGGGAAGTAAATGTCCATTACAGTTGGAAAACCCACAACATACATTTTAAGGCATCAACGAGAAAAGCTATGAAACGTAGACTTGTCAATAGTTTGTCAATAGCGTGTCGGCAATTACTTTATAACAGCTACCTTATGGATATGCACTAGTATTCGTACACTTTCGGGAAAGTGTTTTCTGCACAGTATGAGAACTGCTCCGGATTTGAAAGTCGTAAAGTTTACTTTCTTTATGTTCTTGCTTATATACGTCATTACGTGAATCGGTGGGCTTTATTTGAGATTAGTGTTGCTAGGTATTCAACTCGATATTGATTGGAAGTTGTAGCTATATTTAGATCTATAACCCCCATTTGACGTTTGTAGAATTAACTACGAAACAAAATTCGTGCAAGTTATCTGGGATTAAAACATTATGGTGTTGGCAAGGAACTGGGGACAAATGTTGATTGTGAATTTCATGGTTTGAGTTATGATTGATTGTTGTGTATAAGCTTTGTGTGTTCGTCCATCCTTTTTTTTGTAACGTCCTAATTTTAGTTTCGTCTGTCCATCCTTGGATTTTTTCACAAATTTTTATAATTTATAGCGTTCAAATTAAAATTTTAGCTGTCAGTTTTTTTGCCCATCCTTAAATAATTAGACAGACTTGTACACAGTTGTATTTGTCCACACTTTTATACAAATAAGAGTCCAAAATCATACATTGTATAGCAATTCTTACACTAGTGCCAACTTTCATTCTGTCAAACGTGCTGAAGTCGTTCCACCTTCACTGTGTATAAACTTGGTCTTCTGGAATTACAACCTGTTTCTTTCTCCATCCAGTCATCAGTTTGGTCTTTGTGTTTAGTCGTTATTGAATCACTAACTTAATAACAAAAAAATACATTTACAACAAAAACTACCGGTATCGGTGAATATTTTTAACAACCAAGCCAAAATATCCACCAAGCTACCTCAAGATCACTAGGATCTACACTTAGTTGTTTCTTTTTTACAGCGTTAACTGTACCTTTGTGTTCTGTTTTTTGTCATGTTGCCAAATTCCTAGCAAAGAACGTAAGGTTTTTTAACTCTCTGATATAATACACTGATATCGTTTGCTGTAGTTGTTGACGTCCTTCCTCCCCACCCCCAACTCTTGTGTGCCCCTCCGTGTACCTTAAAACCTTTACGTCAATAAGTCGACTTCCGTGTGTGCCTATGAGATTCCTTACAGAAGTGAATAGGTATAGAATACTTACTGAAGGCTTTTCCCGCCCTTTTCAAAACTCTTTATTGGCAATAGCAATATGCGATTATTTATAGAAATCTTAACTTTAAAGAAACGCTGCGTGTGAGAAAATGGAAAGAATGAATGTACATTTTTTGGATACGTGTTTTATCGTTTTTAAAGTCATGATTTATTTTACCTGAAGAGTAAGTATGGTGGCGTCCTGTATATGCACGGACATTTAAACGTGGTGGGCCCTGATCTAGTTTTATTAATATTTGACACGTGTCCTTTAGTTCCATTGTTGTAACAAGTAAAACAAAAAATGACAACGCATTCAATTAACACTTTTTCTTATTTGATTTGAGGAATTGTTTGTGTTTGAATGTAACAAGAATAAAACGGAATGCAAAATACCAGTATAAGAAATCTATCTGACCATCATGGGCTGTAAAATAAACAGAAGCCAATGACGTATCGCTAACTGTGCACATTGTATGTGAAGACGTGTCGTTTGTTAAGTTTATAAAGCAATCAACGTTTAACACATTAATTTTGACCTGGACATCGCCCTATGTGACGCGTGTCTTTGTTTTGCTCATCTACGCAATCATTTCATTGTCAGCTATGCTAAAAAAAATTCGTACTGTTTGTTACGTCATCGTTTTTACCGGAAATTTTCCTTGTGAATTTCGGGTGTGTTTTTTGGGGCACGGTGGGGCAGCGCGTTCGGCTGGCGTACTGAAGGTCCTGGGTTCGAATCTTGGTGCAGGCTAGGATTTTTTCCCTGGACTGGAGGGTGGAGGGTGTCTCTTAAGTCTACTCAGCTCTGATGGGTATCTGACCTTAGTTGTGGTAAAGTAAAGACGGCTGTGCTGGCCACACAATCACCTAGTATGCCGTGGCCACATAAACTGGTGAACGTTGCTTCGACGGCCCTATGGATCCAATTGGTCCTTCAGGATACTTACATTTAGATGGGGAGGGTGGATTTACAAGTCATAGTCACCGGTAGGCTGGATGATAAGAGTAAAAGGCTATTCACTTCCCACTACCACTATCATTCTACCTTCTGGCAAGTAACTTCCCACTGCCACTATCATTCTACCTTCTGGCAAGTAACTTCCCACTACCACTATCATTCTACCTTCTGGCAAGTAACTTCCCACTGCCACTATCATTCTACCTTCTGGCAAGTAACTTCCCACTGCCACTATCATTCTACCTTCTGGCAAGTAACTTCCCACTGCCACTATCATTCTACCTTCTGGCAAGTAACTTCCCACTGCCACTATCATTCTACCTTCTGGCAAGTAACTTCCCACTGCCACTATCATTCTACCTTCTGGCAAGTAACTTCCCACTGCCACTATCATTCTACCTTCTGGCAAGTAACTTCTCACTGCCACTATCATTCTACCTTCTGGCAAGTAACTTCCCACTGCCACTATCATTCTACCTTCTGGCAAGTAACTTCCCACTGCCACTATCATTCTACCTTCTGGCAAGTAACTTCCCACTGCCACTATCATTCTACCTTCTGGCAAGTAACTTCCCACTGCCACTATCATTCTACCTTCTGGCAAGTAACTTCCCACTGCCACTATCATTCTACCTTCTGGCAAGTAACTTCCCACTGCCACTATCATTCTACCTTCTGGCAAGTAACTTCCCACTGCCACTATCATTCTACCTTCTGGCAAGTAACTTCCCACTGCCACTATCATTCTACCTTCTGGCAAGTAACTTCCCACTGCCACTATCATTCTACTTTCTGGCAAGTAACTTCCCACTGCCACTATCATTCTACCTTCTGGCAAGTAACTTCCCACTGCCACTATCATTCTACCTTCTGGCAAGTAACTTCCCACTGCCACTATCATTCTACCTTCTGGCAAGTAACTTCCCACTGCCACTATCATTCTACCTTCTGGCAAGTAACTTCCCACTGCCACTATCATTCTACCTTCTGGCAAACCTCTCTGGCTTAGTTTCTATTTTTACTTTGGTTATCGAATTGGCAAGTCTTAATGAGGCCTAGCCTTTTCAATAGGTCAAGGTTTATCGTGTTCCAACTTGTCCCTGTAACTTCAAGTTGCCCATTGCCTAAACTTCCTGCATGGTTGGTATTTAGATCTACATAATATCTTGAGGCACGGTGGTCGAGCAGCAGCGCGTTCGACTGGCGTTCCGAAGGGCCAGGGTTCGAATCCTGGTGAAGGCTAGGATTGGTTTCTCCTGGGCTCGAGGGTGTCCCTGCGTCTACCCAGCTCTGATGGGTACCTGACATTAGTTGGGGTAAAGTAAAGGCGGCTGGGCATAGTGCTGGCCACACATCTCTTAGTATGCCGTGGCCATTGAAACTGGTGAACGCTGCTTGATCGGCCCTATTATCAATTTGTCGGGATACTTTACTACACAATTTTAATTATTTCCTTTGGATGTTTGCAACCTGTCTCTTTTTATTTATACAACTTACATTCAAATCTATGATGAATTAAATATTTACGGTGATCGTTTTATGATTCTTTTTGAAGAAATAAACAATAAATACGATAGCCTGCCTATTCATCGATTTTTTTCGTCCGAAATGCATTAAGTGAGTTCAGATTGTTTCATTTTATTGTAAAGGTTTGATTGACTAGGCGTTGGGGGTTATAATAAATAGAAGCACAAGATGCACATAATTGTTAAGCTTGCTTTCATACACGCATCGATCGCTTGTTTTAATTGCTTTGTGTGGGTGGGAAATGATATAGCTGACTCGACGATTTTGTGTTGTTATCATAATAGTATGTGTTATCACCGGCCTGCGTGAGGTATATATGTACGTAGTCCGTATGTTTGCGTATTGTGTACTGAGTTTGTGACACGTTTACAATCAGCTCGCCAGTACGCATATCGTGATGGAGTGGTAACTCTAAATTTATTTTTAGAGTGTGTGTGTACATAGGGTTTTTCTAAACGGCCTTGTGCGGTGTGGAACGATTAAGTCTTATTGAATGTCCTACATAGATATAGCGCTGTCACCAATTGATTGCTGGGTCACTCGAACTTCATCTTTAGAATACGCTGCTCCAATATTGCAAAAGTTGACATATTGCGGGTTTAAATATTGCACGGGTTTAAATATTGCACGGGTTTAAATATTGCACAGGTTGAAATTGCACGGGTTTAAATATTGCACGGGTTTAAATATTGCACAGGTTGAGATCTGGAAAGGCAATGCGAACTGTTGTGGTAACTGATTAGCATGACGCGATTACCTCTGGACAAAGTAAACTATCCGGTAATCCCAATCAGATCTGTTTCCTGTTAGCTTTAGAAAGATGTGAAAGACCTGAGACGTGTGAGATCAGTGAGAATATAACGGATTACTAAACTTTTGATATGAACACGTTTTTATTGAATGAGAATAAGTTTTAGACATATTGGCGTATGTCAGAGTATCACAGTTCATAATCCTCCACGTTTTACAGCTGTTCTTAGATTTTTTAAAGCTGATTTATTCCTGTTTATCTAACTGAATACGTTTGTTCTATGAATCTCGCCCTTTGATAATGACGTCAAGTTGTTGGTCTTCCATGTTTTTGTTTCCAAGCAACCTATCCAATGTTTATGTGAATTTGTCAATCTATATGGAACAACAAAAGTGATTTTTTTTTGTCTAGACTATGTCTTTCTTGGTATTTGATTAGACTATTTTTTATATTGTTTTGTATTTATAATATAAATATATACTCGAATGCCTTGCGTAGTATTATTTCTTTGCGTTTGATTATTAGGCCTACTCCATCTTCAAATGTAGCTGATTGTGGTTATTACCTGTTCATCTTCAATACCCAACGTTCATTTTTATCAGTTAAGTGATTTGTATTTTTATCATTATTGACTACCTTTGTCATCGGTAAAGACGTTCCCGTTCGGTGCAGACATACAATAATGTATTTAACTAAACCTTCAATTTATTAACTCTTAGTATTGAGACAAAATACAAACAATGAACACAAAGTGAGTTGAGTCGTTGAGGCTTTTGTGAAAGTTATCCAGGTCGATTTCAAAATAATGTAGACCTAGACCTAATAACTAGGCGTGGTAGGTAAAGACTAATTCTGCCTAATAACATAAAATATTGTGCAACTAGAGTTAACTATAGTCTCCTCGCTTGGACTGGGATAATTAACCGCTAGTCAGACTCCTTTACAGTCTTCCCCCCCCCCCTTTTCCCCGTTTTGCTTACTTTAAAAAAAAAAGTGTTAGTAGCTGTAGTAGACTCCTAAAAGCAGCCGTATATTGGTACTCATAACTCTCGGTATCAGTAGCTGCCCGGCTGCCCCCTTAACCCACAAGTAAATATACAGTGTACAGCCGCAACGACCTGTCTCTCAGTCATACGTAGATCCGTAGATCTCTATACATCTGGGGATGTGTCCACGTGTAAGGCACACACGTAGGGCTTTAATTGAATTAGCGGCGTTACGTCACACTGAGATGTCAGCACATTATACTGAGTCAGCCGATTCAGGTTGAACGCACTTTGCCCCACACCCTCCAGCCCCCCCCCCCACTCAAGGCAGACACGTGTCTTGCATTGACAAAGGCCTGTCCCCAGGCTGGGTCTTCACTGCATGCCATATCTCTCAATCGAGCCATCTGTGAGAGGGACAGTGAAGCGTATTCTACTGGATTTCATACCAGCCACAAACAAACGCACCTTGTACATAATATGCCAGGCTAGGTAGGCTAACAACACACTACACACATTTCATACCAGACCTACATTGTATACAAACTAAAACACACACAAACATATAGCATACACGATTTAAACACGCCACAAATTATTTTTTTTTAGTATTAAAGCCATGAGCATAAGAGAAGCCCCCACCTCACCCGATATTTCTTATGTATTAAAGAACTCATAGAAAATATGGGCTTGCCCCCCCCCCCCTCCAAACCACCTTAAACGAGTTTTAATATAATTAAAACATGCCTAGTGAGGATGTCGAAAGTAAGAGAAGGGGAGGAAGGAGGAGGTAGAGAGTAGCCTACAAGTCATAAACCACAATCATACAATTATATTTCCCTTTTTACCCTCATTACTCATTGTTTAATATCCATAGTTGTTTAGTGTAGCAGCTATATACAAATGTTTCTAAATTTAGAAAAGTCTAAATTGTAAAAACATTTACAACTTTTCCCAAATTGACCCTAACCCATTATCTCGGTGCCGAGCGACTGGCGTTCCGAAGGTTCTGTGTTCAAATCATGGCATAGGCTAGGAATTGTTCCCGGGACTGAAGGGTGTCCCTGAGTCTAGCCAGCTCTAGGCCTGGGTAGGCCTACCTGACATTAGTTGGGGGTAAAGTAAAGGCAGCTGGTCATTGTGCTGGCCACACATCCCTTAGTATGCCGTGGCGACAAAAACTGGTTAACTTCTACTTCACCGGCCCTATGATCAATTTGGTCCGAAGTGTACTTTACTTACTTACTTTATCATCACCTTTCTCTACTTATTCTTTGAAATGCACACGTTTTTCCTGTAAATTTTTTAGTGCTACCGGTAAGTAGGCCTATAAATATGGATGGGGGGGGGGGGAGGGCTTAGGTATTCCCTTATCCGATCCCTAAAATGTATTTTGCAGTCTATGCCATCTTCAATTACAACTCTTGATATGTAATATGTACTAGACTAATTGGAAATAAAAAATGATCTAAATAATAACTGTAAAATGTAGACAAAAGTCGCTAATATTTATCATTTCATATCAGGGTCATATTTTTGTTTTTTGATGAATGAAATTGTGTATTTTACTTGGGATTGCCCACTACTCGTTCTGTCCGCCAATCATCGTCTTGTACAACGAAGGTGTTTAAATATAGCAACCAACCGGAGAAGCCGGTGAAATCACGTGTGACTTGCGCATGTGGTTTAGGTTAACATCACCGTTGACCCATTTAAGCTGAATGTAATTTCTCACCCCAACGGCTCCCCATTCGGCCACTTCTAACGTTAGGTGGGTGTCTTTGAGAAAATGTTAGAAATGTTAGGCCTTTACTATATTCATTGAAATTAAGTTAAAAAAAAAAAGAGCCCACAAAAAAAGGCTAATGATCGCTGTTCAATATATTAAATGTGAATTTAAAATTCCGGAGTCGGAATATTTTTAGTGCACATAACCTCCTACCGCGAGTGTGTTGTAAGTAGTGTGTCAACCGGGATGATGAAATCTCATGTGTTATCGCTTCTTGTTTTTTTTGTGTGCTTAGTTAACGATTCGTTACTACAGTTATATGCGGACTATTAATACATATATATCCATAAGATGCTGATCAGTGATTCATAATATTATCTTATTTGTAAGTAGGTCCTAGTCTAGTCAAAAATACAATCTAGACATGCAAATGACTGAAATTAGTGAAATGTAGGTTAAATTCTAGTTTTTAATATTGCGCATTAAACTACCTGTTGCCTAGCCTATGGCATGCCTATTATAGTAGGCCTATTTGTTTTGTTATACCAAGTTATATCACAAATAATAACAATAATTCAGTATAGTCTATGCTTACTTACAAATTATTGACAGGGACTGCGATTGAATTTCAATAAATCAAAATTAGTGCTAAGTAAGGCCCCTTTTTTTTGCCTTGGTTAATTTTCAATAGGTCTATTAATTATTTTGTAATTAATTTTATGGATTGCCAATTTTATGTGGGCTTAAATTTTATTGAAAGGTTATTTATTTGTGATTCCATTGAGCAAATTTTAATGGTGTTTATTAATATTGTTTACTCATTTTTCGACAGACATGAGGTGTTGAGTCCTAAAACAAGTCCACCTTGTACAGGGAGTTCTGATTCAACCCCTGCTCATTCTCAGACTAAATCTACACAAGGAATGAATGATTGGAGGCCTTTTATCTATGGTGGACTAGCATCCATAACAGCAGAATGTGGTACATTCAAACATATATATATAAATTTAGTAGTACAAACAAAACTTATAATGAACTAGTTATGTTTTACTGAAACAAATTTTCAGCAAGATAGGCCTATCTATATATTTACAATTTACAAATTGTTTACACCAACAAATTTACAAATTTACAAATTGTTTACACCAACGCCAACTCAATCTGAAAGTTTCAGATTGAC
This sequence comes from Anisus vortex, assembly GCA_949126835.1. NCBI lineage: Eukaryota > Metazoa > Mollusca > Gastropoda > Planorbidae > Anisus > Anisus vortex. Next base: position 12,577,425 of record OX421508.1, on the reverse strand, counting down.
TGATGAAAAAAAAGTTATATTTTTTTTTTTACAGATATTTCAATCCTTAAGGAAGCTGATAACAGTATATCTATATATATATTATATATATATAAAAAGTTTTTACTTGTGTGCCAATTTCAATACGCATTGGTTAAGATCCAGACACGCAACCTCGTTGCCTTAAAGGCCTATTTAGCTAGCGATTTTTTTGTATAGGTGGTTACAATCCCTGCCTGGCACCCGGGCGGGCTGGGTTTGAGTCTCATTAGGGTATTTTGTTGTCATGAAAATGTCAAAATGTAGGCTAATTGTTACCCTGTGTAACACCACACTATTTAGAAAGTATGTATTTATTTCACTTGTGACAAAACTTTTTCAGTAAGCAGTATATATTTGAGTTAAAGACAAAGGTATTTGTTAACTAATTGACCTGAAGGTCCACAATTGATTACTAATAGTATAAGTATAAAGTATATAGTTATGATACAATTTGAATTAAAGAACAGAGTGAAATAATAGATAACTAAATAATAATAATTTTTTATACATTATGACAACATTATTATTGGTCAATTACACAGTCAATGGCTACATTATTATTAATTGGTCTATTATATATTCAATGGTCACATTATTATTACTGGTAATCTATCACACAATCAATGGCCACATTATTAATCTATCACACAATCAATGGCCACATTATTAATCTATCACACAATCAATGGCCACATTATTAATCTATCACACAATCAATGGCCACATTATTAATCTATCACACAATCAATGGCCACATTATTAATCTATCACACAATCAATGGCCACATTATTAATCTATCACACAATCAATGGCCACATTATTAATCTATCACACAATCAATGGCCACATTATTATTAATCTATCACACAATCAATGGCTACATTATAAAATCATTATTTGTCTGGGTTGTTCACAGGAACTTTCCCCATAGACACAACAAAGACAAGGCTACAGATCCAGGGACAGGTGATGGATGCCCAGCTCCGTGACATGAAGTATCGTGGAATGTTTCACGCCTTTGTCAGGATAGTTAGAGAGGAAGGACTCCTTGCTTTGTATTCAGGGTATGAAAACTTAATGGTTTTGTCTGCTGCTGAAACAATACTGTCTGTCTTTAATGTTTATTTATTTTGAGCTATTAAGTTGTAAAAAGAAAGCTTATGCTATGTTTCCTATCAACAGGTTGGCTCCTGCATTACTTCGTCAAGCAACTTATGGCACCATCAAAATTGGTGTTTATCATTCTCTAAAAAGAAAACTTGTGAATGACCCAGCAGGCTAGTAACTTTAATCATTTTAATTTAGAGAACCACAAGTATTTTTTTAAAAGTGTCTGCATTTAATTGTGTTAACCCATTGCCCCTTATTTGGTCGCCAGCTTTTTTCTACCCCTCCAACCCTTATGTCAAGTTGCATAACTCTGTATATTGAAAAAAATTCACAGACAAAAAAAAGTATAAAACATTTACTGTACAAAACTATCAAAGTAACTGAATCAAATTCTTCATTGTAAAAATATAAAAATACAAAGTTTAATTCAAACCAGTGGAGATGTAAATAAAGTAATTAATGAAAGGGAAAATAAAAAAGAATCGCAGAAACTGCATTGATCTATTCTGATAGTTTGTCATGGAATTTTGAAATCATCGTATTGGACTCAAATCCTCATATTCAAAGCTATTCAGCTCCTACAATGCTTAAAATAACTCTATTATCTCTGCATTATCAAAATAATAAAGCCTTTCCCACATCAGCCTAGACCAATGCTTCTCTGAATATTTCCAAAATACCATCAATTTTGGTAGAATTAGCTCTAAAAATGCGTTATTTTCAATAATTCTTTATCATTCACTCTATTGCGTTAAAAATACCAAACATGTAAAAATAGCGTCACTATCGCCCTCTTTGGTCAGAGTTTTAAAAGTTTATAATATTAATAGGCGTTTAAAAACTCGCATTGGGATATGAGGCCAAACAACCCTTAATCGGTGACGTCCTACGACTGCATGGGTCTATCAGTAAAGGGGAAGCACAGCGACTCCAAGGGCCAAACGGTTTATTTATTTTAAGTCATACTGATTTTTAATGTAGAGCAGAATTGGTCTTGTATTTTAATTGATTTGTCTTTCTCTGTTGCAGAAGAAACGCTGGCCATCAATGTATTTTGTGGTGTTGTTGCTGGCATGACATCCAGCTCAATAGCCAACCCAACGGACGTGTTGAAGGTAAGTGTTCTCTCTCCACCACCTTCCCCTCACCATCCCTACAATTACCTCATTCGGCACGGAATGACACAGTCAGACGAGACATGAACTTTTTCTTTTACAATTTTGTTGGTTGAACTTATTAGTTTTGATTTCACTAAGAAAGTTTTCTTTCCACAAACACAGGTGAGAATGCAGGCCCGTGGCAATAAAACTTCAGGTTATGACAACATATTGTGTTCTTTTATCAAGATTTACAAGCAAGAGGGTGTGGCAGGATTATGGAGAGTGAGAAAACCATTTTTTATATGGCAGGTTTCACAATAAGGATTTCAAAAGTTCCCTTTTTAAAAAAAAACTCAAGCTTTTGGTGGCCATTTTGTGAAACCTGACATTTATCGTGTAGAATTTTGTATTAAATGTTGGAAACTTCTCTTACAGTTACAGTGAATAAAAAAAATGCATGTTCTGTTTTAATCAAACTACAGTTTCATAATAAGTTATATAGTTGATAGTCTCTATATCAATAAAAAAAAGATTCAGAACTATTTGTGCTAATTTTGTTTTAAGCTTTAGTTTGTCAATGTTCTAGAGATGTACTATATAAAAAAATATATATATATATACTTTGTTAATGGCTTCATGCTATCCTGACAGGGTGTTGGTCCAACAGCACAGAGAGCAGCTATTGTTGCTGGGGTTGAACTACCAGTTTACGATGCAGTCAAGAAACAAATAATACTCTCTGGTTACATGGGGGACACTAAAGGGACTCATTTCCTGTAAGTACTTTTTTTCTTTTTCAATGACTTTGTACCTTGGCTGTTTTTTCTGTGCCTCAATGGGGCATTACTTTTAGATTTATGCTGGGTGGTTTTTCAGTTATAATTGTATCCACTTCTTGAGTATTTGTGTCCTCTATGTAGCTCACGCCTTGCAATAACCTACCTGGACTAACCTTCAGTTTGGGTGTTGCTGCCCTAATTTTCTAGCCCATTAAAGATAAGTTAGTCAGCACAAAAGTCATCCCCATTAAGAAAACAATTTATTTAATCCATTAAGGGACTTGTTGATTTTATTACCATTGTTTCTGCTTTGGTTTTTGACAAAGGTATTTCATCTATTTCTTTCAGAGCCAGTTTTCTGGCTGGATTTGCTGGTGCTCTGGCATCCAATCCTATAGATGTCTGCAAGGTGAGCAAATTTATTGACTCTGTATTCAATTTAGTTACAAGCTGGGTCACATCGTTTGCTTGCTGCGGATGAGAGAATTCCCTGTTGTTTGATTGCACTGTGGATGAGAGAATTCCCTGTTCTTTGCTTACATTAAACATTTAGAAATATTGCACAATGTTGTTATCAAATAAACTTTGTTCCAGACCCGAATGATGAACCAGAATGTCAACATAGTGACAGCGACACCAGCTGGTGTCTCAATTTCGCCTGTCAGACCAGCCATCTACACATCTACAACAGATTGCATTGTTAGGGTAAGATTTTAAAGAAGATAACATAGTTTAAGCTACACAGTGTCTTACAAAGGTGATTTCAGTTTGGTTTAATTCCTGCACTTGTTGAGCTGTTAACCACATTAACATTGATGTAAAGTCTGGCAAGAGTGGAAGACTGAGCCTCTTGAATCAGGAATGCTGACATAACATTTTGACATAACATATGGTGAACCATATGCCTGTTATTTGTTATCATCCTGGCTACTTAAATGCATATAGACAGAATGGTTTGGGCAGCTATCAACACCACATCTGTTGCTATTTAACATATTATACAGTGATTGAGACATATAAGCCACTACATAAGGGTATATAACTCTTTTTATTTTTGGTTAGAAATATTATAGCAAGTGTTTCAATTAGTACAATCTTTAAAATATGATTTTGCTATGGTTGCAAAAGGTAAGTAGCTCATTTTGAACATAAGTTGGTACACTCTCATAAAGGAGGCTAATTATATATATATACTAGTGGTTATGCCCATCAAATGGCGAATGATTACAATGTGTTTTGTTAAAAGAGAGTGTGTAACTTTAAAAAAAAGCAGGCGTGAATTGGGAAAACCTGACAAGACCTTGCGTTCAACATAGTATATGATTGGTGTGAAAGCATTTCAAAGGGAGATCATTCTGAAATGACGCTCAGTTTAAAACTTTTACATACAGTGATTAGTAATAGGTCTAAGTTTATTTTAAAAAATAAATTTACGAATTAAGCAATATTATTTTTATAATAAAAATTTCTTTTTGAGGATGTTTCCAGTTTATACATTTAACTTTTGGCCAGATTTGTCAAACGGCCTTAGCATCTCTAGAGGACAAACATATATATAAACAAATTCACTGCAATTTATATATATATTAATTTAAATATATATTGTTTTTTTTGTTTGATTAGACTGTGAAAACTGAAGGCATTACAGCCCTGTACAAAGGATTTATACCAAACTGGCTGAGACTTGGTCCATGGAATATCATTGTATCCTTTTTTTTTACACACATTTCAATTTTATTCAATTTTTATTTTTACAAAATTCATTCTAGACAGACATTTTTTATTTCTTCTTTTTTTCTCATTTTGTCTTGTCTGTCTTGCAGACTAGCCAACATTCCTGAATTTCCAAATAAAAAAAATGTGCCCATGACAATTAAAGCAAGTGCAGAAAAAGATGAAGGACGAAAATGCTTTTGGGGTTTCTTGTGGTCATTTACGTTAACTGTACAGGACTCTGTTAAAAAAAAATATTTAACAGTGCATCATTATATGTTATGCCAACTTGAAGGCTAAGTTCATGTTATAAAAAAAACTGACCCTATTTAAAAAATCCTGCAACGTTTGCAGCTATTCTTTTGTCCTCCCACTCTATATGCCTTCATGTTTCTTTGATATTCTATTCCCTAGGGGTTTACTAAAGTTATGTTCATTATCATGTTTATCACTTTTTTAAATAATTTATTGTCATTCTATTTCTAACTTCTCTATTCATATTGCTTGTCTGTTGTACACCCTTTTCTTGTTAAATTTTCTCCTTAACCCAGAACTTTAGTTCTTCATGAGTTATGAACAGCTGAAACAACTCTACTGATTCATCACAGATGTAGAAAACCTGAAATACTCTTTTTCCTGCTTGCTGATTGGCTGATTTAACTGATGGCTCCCCCCTTTCCACCACCACATTTTCATTGTATTTAAGAATCTCAAATCTAATCCATGGTTCAAGCTTATCAGGGCAGAGCTTACACTTTGTATATATATATTGATATATTTCTGGCTTTCCTCAGAGCTGTTCCCTGTTGATAAAATTTCTTTCTTTGCCCAGTGTTTTGTAAAAAAAATGTAATTTAGGTCAGGGTAAAGATGTGGGTCTGGTTTGTTTCAGTGTATTTGTGACTATTTAGTAAAACCAACTGTAACATCACCCTGGGGACAGTTCTGAAGACTTCCAGTATAATTACTTGTGGGGGGTCAATTCTAATATTTAAATTTTTTAATAGACCAGGGTTCATTGGTCGACAAAGTGCAAGTACATAACCTGGACACCTGCCAATCAATAAAAAAAGATTATTTAAACATTGTATATCAAAACCAACAGTCTTAAGCAATTCTATTATCAATATCAAGAGTATTGACTACAAGCAGATATTAGCACCAGCAGATGTGTCCTTTGTTGTAAAGTATTTTGATTATGGGGCTTTAATACAATATTGTTTTAACACAAAAGTGTACATTTAGACATTTACTTCAGTATGGTACAGTAGAAATTATTGCTGACTGTTCACATATGTCTTTCATAATGGTTGATCTTGTTAAACATTTTTTTTTAAAGTTATAAGGAACCCAAATAATGTATATTTAAAAATAATGTTTTGTTACTGTGTTTAAAAAAAAAAAAAATAGACAATATTTTTGGTTGAAAAATGGTTCAGCTTGCTGTATATATTGATCTACTGGTCTGTGTTATTAAAACAATCTTTAACAATCAATCATCTAAAATGTTTGGTCACTACTTTTACACCTAATAAATTATCTAGTTTTCAATGAAACAGTTGTGGTGGGTCCATGCAATTGCTAAGGGGAGGGCCCAAAGAGGGTACCACTTTTAAAATATTTAGCTGTACAAGCTATGATGTGGGTCCACACTGCAATTTATTTATATGGATGCTTTCCCCTTCCCCCCTTATCCACACAGGACAATTTTGCACAGGTGTCCACATATGAAGGTACTACTTAATGTTCATTCCTAGTAATGTATATATAATATTATAATATCAAATAAAACATATAACTCCTGGGTTTTCAAGTGATAAGTAGTGCTGAATACTGCAACTTAAGTATTGTATTTTTCAATAAAGTCCCTATTAACTACATTTATAATTTCATAAAATGTCTTGACCATTGCTATCTTCTATGAAGATCAGTCATGACTTTAGAATCCCACTGTGTAAACCTGTTGTAAACTCTCGTGCATATAAATATATAAAGGCAATGTAAATATTGGTAGATAGAAAATGGCTTTATGAGAAATATATGTTCATTCATTATTTTATTTGTCTACTTCTCTGTGTACATTTTGCAATGAAGACATTTATTATTTATTTAAATGGAAATGTATAATGTTTGATTTTGTGTGTGTGGTGTAGATAAAATAATGCAATATATGTTTGTTAAATATGTTACATTAATAACTAGTTGAACATTGCACAAATTTTAGATTTCTTGTGGGTATTTAATATTTTGTATAAACATTTTGTAAACATTCTTTTGAATTTCATGTGTATTAAAGTTCTATACATAAAGATATACTGGCATTTATGATTACCTGGTAGTACATTTCATTATTTGAAGTTCTTTGTCCAGTTTAGCAAGGTAGCTACCAAGTTTAAACAAAAATAAAATTATCTCAAAGTATTCTTGTCTGTTATTGAGTCCCAAGTCTAAAGGATAATAATAGATTTTGGTTAGTGAGAAACTGGGTTGAATTTTACTGTACAGTGAATTGCATCTGTTTCCTTTAGCCCTAGTTGTCTAAAAGTGGATTTAAGAGGTTGCCAATAGCAACACCTAAAAACTTTTGACTGAATTCCTGGATGTATTTTCCTCCTGATTCAAAGCTTAGCAAATCCTACATTGTGGCCCAGCATTGTATTAGGCACACAATCCACTTATAAATAATATAAAATAAGCTTTGAACATAAAAATAATTGGCCTAAAATCTCACCTGTTTGCATGGAGATCTCAAACTCTGGTCTTAGAACAGAATTTTGTTCTTTCTTATTGTTTGGTTTTATGAATAAATCTTGTATTAGTTGTATTGAATTAAAATACAAATTCTAGAAACTTATCCAGACCAAGAAATATTTATTTTCAATTTATTTCTTGACTCACACTGACTTGAACACTCCTGAAACAGACATCCAGAAACAATATCATAGACTGCAGATTCAGGTAAATCCTGGCCACTAGGTATCAGTAAAGTGGGAGGGACTGGAATAAAATCTCTAGGTTGGAGATATTTTCTGCAAGAATAGATTGGATGTGTGAGGCTGCAATGGCCTGATGAATACGATATACTCCCCCCCCCCTCCATAACCAACCCATTTCTCAAACCCAGTCTCCGTAGAGTAGAAACAAGAATTTAAATTTAATGTTATTAATATTTATTTCATTCACAAGGGTTTTATATATTTCATTTCAAGTGTTTTAATGTATGTTTTTTTATTGACTTAAATTCCATGCAAATACTCACGCTAGTTGTACTTGTTTATTGTGAAGTCTTGAATTAACTGAATTGGAATTCAACTACCAATGTTTTTATTGAAGTTGAAGGAACAAATGTCAACATTCTGTTCATAGTTTATTTCTGACCATTTTATTTTGTTGTATAAAAAAAAGAAGATTTCACGTTTAAAAAGATGATCATTTTTGTTCTCTTGATAGAATAGTTCTTTTTTTCAATTCTTATTTTTTTTGAATTTGAAAGTTCAATTTGATGCCTTGGTTGAAAGATCCTAGCGTTCAGGATTCCGAAAATGTTCCTTTTTAATGTTTCACTTTTATGTTGATGCTGTAAATGTCAACCAGTGTTTACGTTAAAGACATTTTGTTTGTATTTGTTTTAAAAAAGAAGCAGGGATGCTTTTCATTATTTGTATTATGTTTTTAGTTGAATGAAGATGAATTAATAATGGAAAAGTTTTTTTGGTAGTAGTCAGAACTAATACATAGATTGCAATCATTACTTTGACATTTTAATAAAAACGTTCTGCAGCAAAGATGGACAATCGTTAATTTATTTTCTCGTACAAGTTCTTGCATTATCAGTCTGTCCATCTGGCGGTTTTGCGTCTTTTCTCTTCATTCTCTTTCTTCTCCAGAGATTCCTTGGCTCTCTTTGCCTCAGAGACAGATACACCAGCATGCAGGGCCTATCTCCATACACCAGCATGAACGGCTTGTCGCCATGATGTACGGTCCATTAGATACACCAGCATGAACGGCTTGTCGCCATGATGTACGGTCCATTAGATACACCAGCATGAACGGCTTGTCTCCATGATGTACGGTCCATTAGATACACCAGCATGAACGGCTTGTCTCCATGATGTACGGTCCATTAGATACACCAGCTTGAACGGCTTGTCTCCATGATGTACGGTCCATTAGATACACCAGCATGAACGGCTTGTCTCCATGATGTACGGTCCATTAGATACACCAGCATAATCGGCTTGTTTCCATGATGTACGGTCCATTAGATACACCAGCATGAACGGCTTGTCTCCATGATGTACGGTCCATTAGATACACCAGCATGAACGGCTTGTCGCCATGATGTACGGTCCATTAGAAACACCAGCATGAACGGCTTGTCTCCATGATGTACGGTCCATTAGATACACCAGCATGAACGGCTTGTTTCCATGATGTACGGTCCATTAGATACACCAGCATAATCGGCTTGTTTCCATGATGTACGGTCCATTAGATACACCAGCATGAACGGCTTGTCTCCATGATGTACGGTCCATTAGATACACCAGCATGAACGGCTTGTCGCCATGATGTACGGTCCATTAGATACACCAGCATGAACGGCTTGTCTCCATGATGTACGGTCCATTAGATACACCAGCATGAACGGCTTGTCGCCATGATGTACGGTCCATTAGATACACCAGCATGAACGGCTTGTCGCCATGATGTACGGTCCATTAGATACACCAGCATGCACGGCCTGTCTCTATGCTGTACGGTCCACCGCAGACTGCTTTCCAGGTTTGCAGGTCGATAATTTGTAGACCTGAGGTCACGTTTTAGGACATCCTTGTAATTTAGCATAGGTCGCCCTGGAACCCTCGTGCCATTCTACAGCTCTCCATGCGGCCGTCTTGCATCTGGCTGACATGACCTAAAATAAAGTATCCATAGGGCCGGTGAAGCAGCGTTCACCAGTTTCCGTGGCCACGGCATACTATGTGATTGTGTGGCCAGCACTATGCACAGCCGCCTTTACTTTACCCCAACTAAGTTCAGGTACCCATCAGAGCTGGGTAGACTCAGGGACACCCTCAAATCCTGGGAAAAAATCCTAGCCTCCACCAGGAGGCGAACCCAGGACCCTTGGATCGCCAGTCGAACGCGCTGCCGCTCGGCTACCGTGCCCCGTGCGTTGGGATAGCAGGAAGTAAATGCTTGAGATACTTGATTGATCCAGGATCTCATGGTTGACTATGTTGTCCTTCCAAGTGACGCCCAGTATTCGGCGCATACATCTCATGTGAAAAATGTTTAACTGGTGTTCCTTGCGCATGTAGGTTGACCAACCTCTCACTGACGTAAAGTATTAAGAATGCATGCCCTGTAGACCAGTGGTCGGCAACATTTCGCTAATAGTGTATCAAACTAGAATTTCTAAATCATTCAGCGTGCCAACAGCATAAAAGTCAACCTGTTCTATTATACTTTTTAATATGTGTTTTATATTTAATAAAAAAATATAAGTGTTTGTGATTATCATCCTTTTTATTTGCATTTTTTTTTACCAAACTTTCTCAATTAATGTAATTAACTATTTTGTAAACTAAATCATTTGGTTGTTAAGATCTAGCAACTACTAGATGTAATATTGAATATAATAGTTATGTTTTATCTCAGAATAACTGAGATTTACTCTCTTTTTTTTTCCCAAATATGTTTATTCAAGATTTGACATGTACAATCTCATATATTTTTAGATGAAGAAAAGAGGATAGAAGAACAGTACATACATAGTTAAGGGGATAGAAGACAAAATAATTTACGAGACAAAAAGTTTTCTAACTTTAAATTTAAATTCATTCATTCTTCTTTTTTTACATACATGCTTAACATCCATACCTATTTAAATTAATTTAAACATGTATTAAACGTAAACATCCATTATTAACTGTAAGATATTTAAAACAACGTAATATGGAGAAAATAAAACGTGTGTAGAAATTATGTACATTTCATTTCAATTGTTCTATCCCTCGGGATATATATCTTAATTTCAACCACCAAGCGCGATCTTAAATGTATATATAAAGAACAAAGAAAGGGTCCAATATGACAAAGGAAAGTGTAACACCTATAGAAGACGGGTGACGAAAGGTGTAATTCACAGGAAATCCCACAATCGGGACTTCCACAAGTGAGAAAAAAAATATGTACAATTCTCTAAAAAGAGTAGAAAAATCCCTAGTTGTCTTAAGGTTTCAAATAGCGTTTAGCCGTTCCCCCGTCGGCATGAACTATTGAACGAAAGATAGGGAAAGAAATACAAATCTGTTTGTAGTGACATAGAATTTGGAAGGCCCGACTTTCCTGACCCTCCCACTCCTCTAAGCCAGCGTCGCCGGATGACTGGTCTGCACCAGTTAACACCCTGGCGAATGTGACAAAAGAGGGGATTTGGGCCGGTATTTATATATCGGTCCTTCTTCTTTTATTATACATTGATGTCACTCTGGTAAATGTAATTGAAGACAAAAGATTAATATTAGACGCAAGTTTCCTGTATTAGATAGGTAACGGAGAAAAATTTTGAATAGAAAGGTTGGGAATAACTGGAGGAAAACAGTAATAAAAGGGGAGCTAAGTAAGCGAAGACGGACCCAGAAAAGGCCAAGTCTCGTTACTCGTTATGTGCAGTAAGCCATGAAGTTAAAATACCGTCTTCTAAGCCATTCAACAAAATTAAGAAAATAATCCCGAAAACTTATTTTAAAATACTATGTACATAGTGGTGCGTAAAAAAGAAAATAAAAAAACACACGACACACAAACAAAAACAACACAAGATTTCACATTCACTGAAAGAGACATCACACCGGAAATGAATACAAAAATTACACCGGAAATGAAAGTAAAAATGTGCCCTTGATGAATAATTAATAACATTAAATGTACAATACTAGTCAAGGGCATCTCCATATTTAAAACAACGCATTCAATAACATAAGCATGTCCACAGATCTCCCAATTAAACAAATGAACCAACCAATACATAAAACATTTATAAAAGCAAAACATCAAATAAAATTACAGAGTGGGCGGTTGATGCTTATCTAAATGTGCTTCAAAATTTTGTCTGAATATGTCTTCTATGATGTGTGAGGGGTGGTGTATTTGGTCAAACCGTGTTTTAAGATAGGTTGTCCATATGTGTTGTTTGTATTCTGCCAATGTGATGAGGTTTAATGTGTGTTTTGTGTTGTTTCTAAGTCTAGGTATTTTGAAGAGTGTAATGGCTAAATCTATATCTATGTTTGACTGTGTTGTTGTGTCCATGATTAATTTCAATGTTTGTTTTGAATGCGGGGCATGTAAGATAGATATGTTCCTCATTTTCTTGTGTATGTGAGGTACACATCTTGCATATAGGTGTGTTGCGTGTATTTTGTTTCTTCCTATCTAATGTTGGTGTCATGTTAAAAATGAGCCTGTATGATATCTCCTTTGATTGTGGTGCAATGTGTTTGTTATGTAAACTGATGAATGTGTCATGAAAGTCTGTAATCCCTAGCTGTCTCCCCCATTTAATCCGTGTATGAAGTGGAATCTGGACCCGTGTAATGAGTGATATGTAAATGTTCTTTGTTTTGCTATGTATAAAGTGTTCATCGTTATGTAAAATGCGTGTAACTGACTTGTAAAATGAAGAGGAAAAGTTGCCAAAATAATGAGGTGTATTGTTTTGAATTGGAATAAGTTTGTTTAGCTTTAGAATATAATAGTTAACCCTGGGATTTTCTTTAATTGTTCAGTCTAATGTATCCTGCATTAAAAACTATTGTTAAGCGGAATTGTTACAATTTAATCATACAAACTGGGTAGTTAATGTAATGTTTAACTAATGTGCATATAATTTTTTAGTCAAATATTTATATAAATTTCAACTAATTTTTACAGTTTGGTCATTATAAAGTTATAAGTTGTAGGCCATTTAGTCTTTTATAAAATAAAAAACAACATAATATTAGAAATATTAGCGCAAATAAAACGTGCTAATATTCTCCCTTGAATTAAAATAAAGTTTCTAAATTTGATTCAATATTGCTGCTAAACAAGTTATGTTTTGTAATATAACAAATAATTATTGACTAATTATTATTTTTTATATAAATCCATCATTATGGTATTCATCAAAAAATTTAATTACTAGAGGTATAAAATTAATTTACGTTAAACAGTTGTAAATAAACGTTTCCTGCATTAATTGTTTATCCATTTAACCTTAAGGAGTTAATCTCTTAAACATAAATAATTACAACAATAGCATACTATAATGCTAATAAATATAAAGTAGACTTGGTGTGTGTGTTCAACCAATCATATTAGTTTATTTAAAGACACGTGACCTTATTGTCTCACTTTTGCGACCTCACTTCGGACATGTGTCTTCGATCGCTAAGTGGTTAACGTATCAGACTGCCACGCAGGCGACCCGGGTTCGAGTCTCCATTTAGACACAGGATTATTTGGTCAACGGATATTAATTTAGCATAGGCCCAACCAGAACTAGGCCTACAAGGTGGAATGAGGCTTGGGGGGGGGGGGCAAATAGTGAAATATGGTTTGCTAAAGCAGGCCCATTCTGAACCCTTGCACAATTTAAAGGGCTCTCATCCTAAGCTAGTTTAACTCTTTTTATACAAACTAATATATATCAGTTAGTGAAACTTGGTCAACAAAATATTTATACATTTGAAATTCTCATACTCTCCACTTAAATATTGTATCCATCAAAATTTATTATTATTCTTAAAAAAATAATTTCACAGCACACTACTGAGTCGACGTCTAAGCTCAGTTAAAATGTTGACTTAAAATATTTAAAAACTATCCCACGGAGAGGCAAAGTTATATAACAAGTTAGAACAGCGCATGATGAACATAAATAAACAGGGAATAAAAAACAATTCTAGAACATTATTTAGCTTTAATATAATGTCAATTCAAGTTTAATGAAGAATATTTGTTTAAACTAAATGCTGTTTTTAGAGGACTATTAACTTACTATAGTAATACACATTCTCGGCATTAGGAAAAAAAAAGTAGGTCCTCTGAAGCGCTTGAGCCCGTTGCCCTACTGACTAATATTTAATATTTAAGCAACATTTTTGTCCTGTTAAAATAAATTCAAATTATTCTAGGTAGACGAAAACGTTAAATAACCCTTTTTTTACATCAAGTTGTTCCATGGGGCATGTGAAGCAGCGTAGGCCTACACCATATTATAATTCTCTGGCCAAGCTTACAATGGGACAGTGTGGCCATAACACTACGCAGCCGCCTTTACCAATGTCAGGCAATGTCACAGGCACCTTGAAGTCATGGGATAAAACAACAACTTTAATCTGGACACGAACACTTCTGCTGTCAGCTAGCAGGTTGAACTTTCCTCTCTTTCCATCCCACTAGACTACCAAGCTCAGATCCTCGTAGTCACAAAGTGTGACTAAGTATCACTTTATGGTGTTCTTGCTTTCTTTACTAGCCCTATAATACTATAATATATTACATGGACCAAAATACACTAAAAAGGGTTACGTACTAATGAACAAATTTGTTTGTGTTGTGTGTTCTACTTTTCACCCGTTAAATTTAGTTCTACACACGATTCATACAAAAACAAATCTCCGTGAACTATCGGTTATTAGCTTCTTGCCCCATGTAAATGTAAATACACACACAAACGCGCGACGCACACACCTACACACACACACACGCACAGTCTTGTATGTATAAACACACGTAGTACTCCAAAACAAACAAGAGACCATGCCATGCAGATTTGGCAGATGTATCAAAGGTATTTAGTAACATATACACCATTTTTAAGGGCCAGCTTTAAACGTGCGTACAAGGGCTGCCACCTGAACCACTTGTTCCTTTTTTTCAAAGTTCATCTTACTTGTCGACAGTTTATTTTTCTGCAGACTGAAACAAAAAAGCAACTGCTTATTTCTCTGAAAGAAATAAAATAATCAAGAAAATTGTCTTTTGCTTATGTTGGTTGATTTGTTTATTTTTAAGGTTAATTTAAATTTGTAAGCCAGAAATTATTTTGGATATTAATATGAAGTTCAATTTTTTTTGTTGAGAACACGAAAGTTTCCGCGATTTGGAAAAAAAAGATAGATAATATATAATAAGGTGTGGGGTTGTAAGGGTGGGGCGAATTAGTTTGGTATTTCTGGTCCACTGCCACATGCCAATACCTCTGCTACCTTTTAGGACAAACTTTTAGGCTTAATAATAATTTAGTCAAGCGACATCATGATTCTACACGAATAAATGGATTGATTCATGATACAAAGTAGGCTCTATCATGGGATTAGATTTCTGGGTGGTTGGATAGACAGAGATGAAGAGATGGATTAATTTGTAGATCGAGACGGATGCATGGGTATGAATTGATATGGAGGAAAAGATGGATGGACGGAGAGATGGATTTAAGGATGGATGGATAGATGAATAAAGGAAATAAAGAACTGAATGATAAAAAAAGGCATACATATCTAGCAAGACAGATGCAAGGACTCCAACGTATCCAGAACTGCTCAGCCCGACTGGTTCTCAAGAAAAAGAAGTCAAATAATATCAATCCTCTGCTCCGATCTCTGCACTGGCTACCCATCAACAACCGGATCTCATATAAGCTGGCTTCTCTCTGTTATAGGTGCCTGAATAACTGCGCCCCGGATTATCTTCGCTCTTGTATGGAGCTCTACACCCAGTCCCGCCCACTTCGTTCGGCTTCTGACGCGCTTACTCTGCGGATCCCTCGTGTGAGGCTAGTGTCCGCTGGCGAACGTTCATATTCCTACGCAGGACCGTCCGCTTGGAATCACCTCCCACTACAGCTTCGCAAGAGCCCTAGCTATGACATCTTCAGGAGCCGGCTGAAGACTCACCTATTTCGTCAGCAGAATTAGCGTATTACTACATATTTCGTTGTCTGTCTGTATTCTGTAACTGTCGTCTGCGCATAGAACTGTCACAAACAAGATATGCGCTATATAAGCACCGTTATTTTTACTAAAAGTGGATGTATGGTTAGTTGGGTGGATGGAGGGATGCGATGAAGCTTGACTGAGTGGATGTATCAATGAATGGATGGATACTTAAATTGAAATAAATATACTTGCATACAAATATGGATGGATCTATGATACGGATGGATTAATAGAGAGTTATATACTTAGATAGACAAATAGGTAAATATATACTATTAGCTCAAATGCTGTCGATGGATGAACTTGTGGATGCAATAAAGCCAGGATGGATAATGGAATGAATGAGTGGATGGCTATAGTGAAAGAGTGTGGCAGGCTAGGTGGATTGAGTGGGTTTAAAATGTGCGGCTGGATGGATGTGTTGTTTAATGGGATAATGGGTTATTTGGTGAGTGGGTGGATGGTCGGTATGTGGATGATGGGTATGTGGGTGGTATGTGGATGATGGGTATGTGGGTGGTATGTGGATGATGGGTATGTGGGTGGTATGTGGATGATGGGTATGTGGGTGGTATGTGGATGATGGGTTTGTGGGTGGTATGTAGATGGGTGACATGATGTATAAGTGAGCGGATGGATAGATAAGTGAGTGTGTGGATAGATGAAATTGTGGATATATGGGTTTATATTTGGGTGGTGGAGAGATGGATAGCTAGGTAGATAGCTGCATGAACGGATTGATGGATTCATAAATGGGTTGACGGATGGGATCGGTGGTGGTGGTCAGGGGATAGACACTGGACTAAAATCTTTGAAGGCTAGAGATGTCAGATTTTCTGCAAGAAACATGATTGGATATGTGGGGCATGCAATGTCCTATTGAGACCCTTTACTTTCAGTTTTATGATATATCCACCCACTCCCCTCTCCCCTACCACCCCACTTCTCAAACCCAGTTTAGTTAACTGCACAGAGTAGAGACAAGAATTTTTAATTTAATGTTATTTATTTTATTCACAAGGGTTTTATATTTTTTATTTCAAGTGTTTTAATGTATGTTATTTATTGACTATAAATCCTTGCAAATACTCACGCTAGTTGTACTTGTTTGTTTGTGGAGTCTTGAGTTAACTGAATTCAAACTTAACTACCAATGTAGGAACAATTGTCAACATTCTGTTCATAGTTTTATTTCTCATTCTGCGTATTTATTTGGTTCTTTAAAAAAGATTTTTTCAAAAAAAAAAAAAAAAGATTATGAGTTCTTCAAATAGAATAGTTTTTTATCCTATTTTAAAAAATGTAATTTAAAAGATCAATTTACTGATATGCCATAGTTGAAAAATCCTATCTTTCCGGATTCCAAAATGTTTCTATTTTAATTGTTCACTTTTATTTTGATGCTGTAACTGTAAAACCAGTGTTTACGTTAAAGACATTTTTTTTGTATTTGTTTTAAAAAAAGCAGGGATACGTTTCATCATTATTATTATTATTTTTTAGTTGAATGAAGATGAATAAATAATGGAATAGTTTCTTTGGTAGTAGTCAGAACTAATACATAGATTGCAATAATTACTTTGACAGTTTAATAAAAACGTCCTGCAGCAAAGATAGACAATCGTTAATTTATTTGCTCGCACTGAACTATATGATAAATAATAATTATAATAGATATTTTAGCTTCGTTATAGTTTTAAAAGGGGTTTCCCTGAGTCTACCCAGCTCTGATGGGTCCCTGACATTAGTTGGGGTAAAGTAAAGGCGGCTGGGCATTGTGCTGGCCACACATCACCTAGTATGCCGTGGCTGAACCAGCCACCACCAGCCTATGATCAGTTTTGTCCGAAGGGTAATTTACTATTGTTAAAAAAAATATTTCCTATTCAAACATATAATGATAATAATAATGATAATAATAATGGCTCCTTCTGTCTCGAGAGACAATGGATGCGCCTCTCTTCTACTTCAACTGGGTTGTAGCCGACAACCTATTGCAGGTTCTGCGGTGGCTGAAAAAGTCGGATTATTGAGTAGATAATCCCTGGAACAGCCGATGCATCTGTATTTAGTAGCAGTCTGTCCATCTGGCGGTTTTGCGTCTTTTCTCTTCATTCTCTTCTCCAGAGATTCCTTGGCTCTCTTTGCCTCAGAGGCAGATACACCAGCATGCAGGGCCTATCTCCATACACCAGCATGCAGGGCCTGTCTCCATACACCAGCATGCAGGGCCTGTCTCCATACACCAGCATGCAGGGCCTATCTCCATACACCAGCATGCAGGGCCTATCTCCATACACCAGCATGCAGGGCCTGTCTCCATACACCAGCATGCAGGGCCTATCTCCATACACCAGCATGCAGGGCCTATCTCCATACACCAGCATGCAGGGCCTGTCTCCATACACCAGCATGCAGGGCCTGTCTCCATACACCAGCATGCAGGGCCTATCTCCATACACCAGCATGCAGGGCCTATCTCCATACACCAGCATGCAGGGCCTGTCTCCATACACCAGCATGCAGGGCCTATCTCCATACACCAGCATGCAGGGCCTGTCTCCATACACCAGCATGCAGGGCCTGTCTCCATACACCAGCATGAACAGCCTGTCTCCATACACCAGCATGCACGGCCTATCTCCATACACCAGCATGCACGGCCTATCTCCATACACCAGCATGCACGGCCTATCTCCATACACCAGCATACACGGCCTATCTCCATACACCAGCATGAACGGCCTATCTCCATACACCAGCATGCACGGCCTGTCTCCATACACCAGCATGCACGGCCTGTCTCCATACACCAGCATGCACGGCCTATCTCCATACACCAGCATGTACGGCCTATCTCTATACACCAGCATGCACGGCCTATCTCCATACACCAGCATGTACGGCCTGTCTCCATACACCAGCATGAACGGCCTGTCTCCATACACCAGCATGAACGGCCTGTCTCCATACACCAGCATGTACGGCCTGTCTCCATACACCAGCATGAACGGCCTGTCTCCATACACTAGCATGTACGGCCTGTCTCCATACACCAGCATGCACGGCCTGTCTCCATACACCAGCATGTACGGCCTATCTCCATACACCAGCATGCACGGCCTATCTCCATACACCAGCATGTACGGCCTGTCTCCATACACCAGCATGTACGGCCTGTCTCCATGCACCAGCATGCACGGCCTGTCTCCATACACCAGCATGTACGGCCTGTCTCCATACACCAGCATGCACGGCCTGTCTCCATACACCAGCATGCACGGCCTGTCTCCATACACCAGCATGTACGGCCTGTCTCCATACACCAGCATGTACGGCCTGTCTCCATACACCAGCATGAACGGCCTGTCTCCATGCTGTACGCTCCACCGCAGACTGCTCCCAGGTTTGTAGGTCGATATTTGTAGATCTGATGACACGGTTTAGGACATCCCTGTAATTTAGCATCGGTCGCCCAGGAACCCTTGTGCCATTCTCAAGCTCTCCATAAAAGATATCTTTAGGGATGCGGCCGTCTTGCATCCGGCTGACATGACACACCCAGCGCAATCTGCGTTGGGATAGCAGGAAGTAAATGCTTGGGATATTTGCTTGGTCCAGGATCTCATGGTTGACTATGTGGTCCTTCCAAGTGACGCCTAGTATTCGGTGTAGACATCTCATGTGGAAAATGTTTAACTGGTGTTCCTGGCGCATACAGGTTGACCAGCTCTTACTGCCGTAATGTATTAAGAATGCATGCCCTGTAGACCAGAGGTTGGAAACCTTTTGCTAACAGTGTGCCAAACTAGGATTTCTAAGTCATTCAGCGTGCCAACAGCATAAAAGTCAACCTGCTCTATTATAATTTTTAAAATTATTTTTTATAATTCAACTCCGTAGCAAGGCCAAAAGCAAAGTAAATCTATAGAGAAAATCGTTTAAGTGATTCATATTTAATAATGAAAAAAAAAAACAATAAGTGTTTGTGATTATCATCCTTTTTATTTGCATTTATATTTATATCAAATACAATTTTTTTTTACCAAACTTTCTCATTTAATGTAACTATTTTGTAAACTAAATCATTTGGTTGTCAAGATAAGGATCTAGCAACTACTAGATCAAATATTGAATATAATATTTTGTTCTCAGTTATCCTGAGATTTTCTTTAATTAATTGTTCAGCCTGCCTCTACAGCCAGCCTAATATTGACGTTAAGGGGAGTTGATACATATTAATCATACAATCTGGATAGTTAATGTAATGTTTAGCTAATGTGCATATAATTTTTTAGTCAAATTTTTATATAATTTTCAACTACTTTTTACAGTTTGGTCATTATACATTTATAAGTTGTATTCCATTTAGTTTTTTATAAAATAAAATAAAAATAATAATATTAGAAATATTAGCGCAAATAAAACGTGCTAATAATCTCCCTTGAATTAAAATAAAGTTTCTAAATTTGATTCAATATTGCTGCTAAACAAGTTATGTTTTGTAATATAACAAATAGTTATTGACTAATTATTATTTTTTGATATAAATCCATCATTATGGTATTCATCACAAAATTTAATTACTAGAGGTATAAAATTAATTTACGTTAAACAGCTGTAAATAAACGTTTCCTGCATTAATTGTTTATCCATTTAACCTTAAGGAGTTAATCTTTTAAACATAAATAATTACAACAATAGCATACTATAATGCTAATAAAACGCTTCTTAACTTTAAATATAAAGTAGACTTTGTGTGTGTGTTCTACCAATCATATTAGTTAATTTAAAGACACGTGACCTTATTGTTTAACTTTTGCGATCTCACTTCGGACATGTGTCTTCGCTCGCTAAGTGGTTAACGTATCAGACTGCCATGCAGGCGACCCGGGTTCGATTCTCCATTTAGACACAGGATTATTTGGTCAACGGATATTAATTTAGCATAGGCCCAACCAGAACTAGGCCTACAAGGTGGAATGGGGCCGGGGGGGGGCAAATAGTGAAATATGGTGGGTGGGTGGGGGGTGCTAAAGCAGACCCATTCTGTACCCTTGCACAATTTTAAAGGGCTCTCATCCTAAGCTAGTTTAACTCTTTTTATACAAACTAATATATATCAATTAGTGAGACTTGGTAAACAAAATATTTATACGTTTGAAATTCCCATATTCTCCACTTAAATATTGTATCCATCAAAATTTATTATTATTCTTAAAAAAAAATAATTTCACAGCACACTACTGCAATGCATCTCTGAGATACCACTTAACAGAAATACTTTTAAAGATCGAGTCTTGCGCATCGCAAGTGATGTTAGTAAGCAGATCACTACTGACTTACAAAAGTCTGCCTGCTACTCCATGTGCTTGGGTGAAAGCACAGATGCAAATAATCATGCAAGACTTGTGGTAATTTTGCGTTACGCAGTTGGTGACATTATGAGAGAAGAGCTGGCGAAATTGTTATATTTGCCTGAAAAAACATAAAGGATAGATATTTACAATGGTGTTATTGAATCTTTTTTGGCACACGATATAAAACTAAAAAAAGTTGTTTCAGTTACTAGTGACGGGGCACCATACATGGTGGGGGACTCATCAGGTTTCATACAGGACGCAATAATCTTCTTTATAGAAGGAGCGTCTGTAATGTATAAGAAGATAAGTTCTTTGTCAAAGAAGCAAAACACACAGTCGTTCAGTTTCACTTTTTTATACTCCTATAATCTCTTTGTGCCTGGGATAGCAGCAAGAAGATGCTATCCTCAAAAATGTCACGAAAATGGTCAATTACATCATGGCCCGTGTTTTTTACTGTCGACAGTTTCACGCAATTCCCGATGAGGTCAAGGCGCAGTATAATACTTTACCCATGTACAATAAGGGCAGGTGGCTGAGCACAGGACGAGTATTGGAGAGATGTGTAGCATGCTTGGATGAAATTAGGCTGTTTATGATTCAAAAGGGGCAGGATTATCCACAGCTCACTGATATGGTCTGGCTTACCAACCTCCTGTTTTTTTTTACAGATTTTACAGCACATTTCAATGAACTAAATAAACAACTACAAGATTCAGGAACAACAGTAGATGATATTTTGTGATATCAGAACATATAAATGAAAACTGCAGGTGTTTGAAAGAGGCATACACAGTGGGCAGCTAAAATATTTTACAAAAGTAAAAATGCATTTACAAAATTCTATAACATTTACCGACAACCCTACAAGCCATCAGGAAATTTGAAAAGGAATTTTCTAGCATTGTAGCAGCTGCAAAGGAGAATTTCGGTAACAAATTTGTACAGATCCGTAAGATGGCGACACCCCTCTGTTTTCTTACTTCCCCGGATAAAGCCAAATTTGAAGAACGTGATCTTTCCTGCTTATTGTGGTTAGAAATCTCAAAATGGAGCTATTGGAATTTCAAGAACGCTCTATCTGGAAAAATAAATTCTATTATCTGCGTGAAACACGTGAGAAGATCGAGTGTGAAAGGATGGCAAAGGACAGCACAGTTGGTAGATCTGATGATGAAGTGTTGAATTCTCTGTCAAATAATTTTAAGTCGATGAAAGCAATTGGGATTGCACTACTTACTTTAATTGGGTCCTCTTATGCTTGTGAGCAGCTGTTATCAACTTTAAATTATATCAAATATGATACCAGAAACAGTACTGCACGCGTCGCTCTTAAAGTTACGAAGTATAAGTCAAGGCTAGAAAAATTATCAGCATGCATACAATAGCAATTGTGATATTATTTTTTTCATTCACTACAGCTCATGTTTTATTTTTAATTGACTGTTTGTATCATTCAAAGATCGGTTAATTTATTCTTTTTGGACAAAAGTTATTAATTAGTTCGGTCAACTGTATGAGCTTTTGTTTTTTTTTAAAGTAAAATCTCAGTATTTTGTTTTAATTTTTGTGTTGGCACGTTGAAAGAAATAAGTTGGTCTTGTATTGCACTTTGGGCACGCCATCACTGTTCTAGGTAGACAAAAACGTTAAATAACTATTTTTTACATCAAGTTGTTCCATGGGGCATGTGAAGCAGCGTAGGCCTACACCATATTATAATTCTCTGGCCAAGCTTACAATGGGATAGTGTGGCCATAACACTACGCAGCCGCCTTTACCAATGTCAGGGGCACCTTGAAGTCATGGGATAAAACAAAAAATTTAACCTGGACACCAACACTTCTGCTGTCAGCTAGCAGGTTGAACTCTCCTCTCTTTCCATCCCACTAGACTACCAAGCTCAGATCCTCGTAGTCACAAAGTGTGACAAAGTATCACTTTATGGTGTTCTTGCTTTCTTTAGCCTACTAGCCCTATAATACTATAATATATTACATGGACAAAAATACACTAAAAAGGGTTACGTACTAATGAGCAAATTTGTTTGTCTTGTGTGTTCTACTTTTCACCCGTTAAATTAGTTCTACACACGATTCATTCAAAAACAAATCTCCGTGAACTATCGGTCATTAGCTTCTTGCCCCATGTAAATGTAAATACACACACAAACGCGCGACGCACACACCTACACACACACACAGACTTGTATGTATAAACACACGTAGTACTCCAAAACAGAGACCATGCCATGCAGATTTGGCAATTGTATCTTAGGTATTTTTGTGTCGGCCTTAGGCAGGCGTTCAAGGGCTGCCACCTGAACCACTTGTTCCTTTTTTAAAGTTCATCTTACTTGTCGACAGTTTATTTTTCTGCTGATTGAAAAAATAATCCACAACTCATTTCTGAGAAAGAAAGAAATATATAAAAATCAATAAATAAAAATTGTCTTTTGTTTTTGTTGATAGTTTTTTTTAAGGCTAATTAAATGTTGTAAATAAGAAATTATTTAGGATAATAATATTAAATTCAATTTATTTGTGGAGAACACGAACGTTTCCATGATTTAAAAAGAAATTAACCCCTCCAGTACCGACCTACTTCTGTCTATGCTGCCTTCAGTTGCGCTATATACGCGCCCGGGACTGTAAGGGTTAAGGAAAATTTTTTATTTTTAAAGATAGATAATAGATAATAAGGTGTGGGCTGGGGTTGTAAGGGAGGGGTGAATCAGTTTGGTATTTCTTGTCCAGCGCCACGTGCCAATACCTCTGCTTCCTTTGGGACACACTTTTAGGCTTAATAATAAGTTAGTTAGGCGACAACATGATTGATTCTACACGAATATATGGATGAAAGTGGATGGGAGGCTGGATGCATTACTTGGTGGATTGGTGAATGTATGGATGGAGGGGCGTACAGACAAACAGACCTAGTAAGAAACAAAAACTTGTTGCTGCCCAATAAAACATATAAATATACAGGTCTTAATCTCTCCCATTGCTATACATTAAGGCTAACATGTATGAGAATAACTCTCTCAAACCAATCAAATACCAGTTAGGGTTATTGAACTTAGTCATGTCAACCCAGGTGAGGTCAAAGGTTCTAGTGTAAAATAAAAGGTCAACAATTCACGGACTGTGCTGATATCTTTGTTATGGACAACAGTTGTTGGTGTTTATATCAAGTGCGCACGGACGTTGGTCAAGGATACATCTTTCTATTTAATTCTCCCTCTCTCTCTCTCTATCTATCTATCTATCTATCTATCTATCTATCTATCTATCTATCTATCTATCTATCTATCTATCTATCTATCTATCTATCTATCTATCTATCTATTTATTTATCTATGTTTCTATCTATCTATCTATCTATCTATCTATCTATCTATCTATCTATCTATCTATCTATCTATCTATCTGTATAACTATATATCTATACTATATGTACATATTTATATAGTTATCTATTTGTCAATTGTCTAACAATCTATCTTACTGTCTATTGTTAAGTGTCAAACAATCTAGCTATCTGTCTATTTATATACCTAATTATACGGCCTTAGTTAAATCTATCTATCAATTTATCTATCGATATAGTAGTCATCTGTCTATCAACCTACGATCTGGGTATATCTAAGGTTATCTAAGCTTAAATCTAGTAATGAATTTTGGTAAGTATTTCGAATGAGGGTGAACGACTAGTTCAAGCAATCCAACGCTTTTAAGTACAGAAAGGTAACTTTTAGTTTAAATTAGTCTTTACATTTGGAAATATAAACTTTTTTAAAAATCAAATTTTTGTTGTGTGTATTTTATATTAATTAAACTATAATTCAAGCTAGAAAATTAATGTTGCACACTAAATTAATTACTGAAGTGTTTACAAACATAGTCTAGTGATTTTACTAAAGTTGTTAGGCCTACACTTGATCGTTTTGACCGGGTCAAGAAAAGACAAGTTTGGAGACGCTGATCTAGCTATTAACATTTTTTTCTTCTCTGGCTGGTTGGTTGGTTGGTATACTTTTAAAAATCTTATCTTATATATTATAAACGTTCTTTCTTCTATACAGAAGATTAATGCGTCCTTCAATTATCCTTGGTTTGAGTCTAGTCTTGTATTTTGATTAGTCTTTCAAATGATGTTAAGTTGTGAGTTTTCTTGTTTTTTTCACGCAACCTATTCCATGCCCGGATGCCACTCGGAGAGAAAGAGAACTAATATACATTTTTGTCCTGCATTTGGAATAAGAAAAGTGTTTTTATCTTTATGTTTATCAGAGCATTATAATAGATTGTAATTGTGTTGTATTTCTAAGCTAGAATTTAATACCTTAAGTTTATCATTAATTAGATCTTTGCCCTTCTGTCCTCTAGTGTTTCTAGGTTTAGTAATTGGTAGTGTTTCTAGGTTTAGTAATTGGTAGTGTTTCTAGGTTTAGTAATTGGTAGTGTTTCTAGGTTTAGTAATTGGTAGTGTTTCTAGGTTTAGTAATTGGTAGTGTTTCTAGGTTTAGTAATTGGTAGTGTTTCTAGGTTTAGTAATTGGTAGTGTTTCTAGGTTTAGTAATTGGTTGTGTTTCTAGGTTTAGTAATTTAACTATTGATGTAACTCTTGTCATTCATAAATATCCAATAGTAATGTAAATTGCAGCTTTTTTCTGGATTTGTTGAAGTTTACACGTTTCCTCCTCCTTTTCTCTCTTTTCCTTCTGTCTCCATCTCTTTCTCTAATACTCTCTTTCTCTTTCTCTAATACTCTCTCTCTCCCTCTTTCTCTAATACTCTCTCTCCCTCTTTCTCTAATACTCTCTCTCCCTCTTTCTCTAATACTCTCTCTCCTTCTTTCTATAAAGCACATAAACATACAAATTTTATTATCTTCTATCATCCACTTTTTCAAATTCGCTATAGTAGCATGTATTCCGAGGGCATGACAGAATAAATATTTTCATATTGTGATAATCTCAAACTTGACCCTTCAATTTTTATCGCGATGTAATCTACAGTACGTTCAATGGCTGTACCCGTCCGTCAGCTGTACTTTTAATAAGTAAACGCTGATCCAAGGAATAATAAACAGGTTTTGATACAGAGCTTCCACCGTCGTCTCTAGATGGTTGTTGAATGAAGTCTTCAAATTAAACTTGATTAGGTTTTAAAGGGTGTTTTGAGGGAACTAAATCACGACGAAGTGAGGAGACTTAGTTGGAAATTGTATACTCCTACCATATCACTCCTCCTAATGTTTAATTATTTTAGATGCGCTTACCAGGGCTGGTTTCAATAACACAGAGCGAGAGAAAAAGAGAGAGAGAGAGAGAACGGGAAGAGAGAGAGAGAGAAAGAGAGAGAGAGAGGGAGTGAAAGAAAGAGAAAGAAAATGAAAGAAAAAATTTGCCCCCAGAAAGAGAGAAAGACAGAGACGGGGAGGAAAGATGTATTGAGAAAGATAAAAAAAGAAGAAATTTATATATATATATATATATATATATATATATATATATATATATATATATATATATATATATAGAGAGAGAGAGAGAGAGAGAGAGAGAGAGAAAGACACAGAAAGAAAGAGAGTAAAGAGAGAAAGAGAGAGAGAGATTCAGGCCTACACTGCGTGATGTGATGTTATCTATTTATTTGATAGGGGTCTGGGAAGTATTTGGCCATCTGGAGACTGGGCATTGTTAGGCCCCTTATGCAGTAGAGTGGCCAGAAGGTGGGGGTGGCATGTTCTGCTGTTGTGACCAGGGTCTTAAAAAGTCATGGTATTTGACTCGATATGAAGGCTGACCAGTTATCATTCACACGATATGCTATTGAAGTGGGAGCCACGAATTCCTATTTGCTTCATTTGCACTAATTGATCGCATGAACTGCACATCTCGTAAACCATTAGACCTATTCCTTTTTTTTAAAAAAAGTTTATCGATTTATCTTTCATTTTTTACTTATCAACTTTGTGTAATAATTTTTTTGTTGTTGCTATTTTCTTAAAATTTTGCACTAGTTTAGTAAAATCAGTGGATATGAATAAACTCAGATCTAAATGTCATAGAGTGTTCGAGAGATCTGCACTTAAATAAATACAGTTCAACAATGATAATCGATAATTGAATAAATGTAGAATTTTCTTATACTGAGTTTTATTTCTTTTCTAAATAGTTTTGGTACATTTGAAGAAGTTGGCAGGAGAAGAAGCTAGCACAAGAAAGATACAGCTGGCTGCAGTCCCAGCCTCCATACTGCTCTTCGTTTGAGGCGCTTGGAGCTTTCTGTCCCAATCTGAAAGTAGAAAGTTACTAGTGAGTTTCTAGGAGCTTGAACTCTCACGTGCAATTGATTGATGCACAAAAAGACTTTAAAAAAAAATTTCAACATTTCACCAAGATGCATTCTTATAATCAGGTAAATCTGCGACACATTTTTTTTTAAATAAATGTTTACAAATATTTACGTATGGTTCTAATATTTGTTTGTTTGTTTCATATACTTGATTGTTTGTCTTTTTCGTTTCTTTTTATAATTTTTTACGTTTTTATGATTTCAAATATACAAACACACACACAAGAAACAAAACAACAATATCATATTTTGCTATAATATATGTATATGTCTTTGATATGGGATGAGGTCTTTGTTAGGCGATGTCAAAAATTAAAAAAATGTTTAAAGTCTGTTTGTAAATACATTTTTTTGTGTGAAGAAGAGCTTTTGAATAAAAAAAACTTAAATACACAATTGTAACCTACGCAAATAAACCAACAGAAACAAGAAATTATTAAAATATGATCAGACTGATGGATGGTGTTACGATTAAGAGAAGCGTGTAACAATTCTAAAGGCAAAACCATTTAAATACACAATTGTAACCTACGCAAATAAACCAACAGAAACAAGAAATTATTAAAATATGATCAGACTGATGGATGGTGTTACGATTAAGAGAAGCGTGTAACAATTCTCAAGGCAAAACCCACTAATAGCACGCTTTAGTTTAGAGTACTTAGAGGCCAAATATTTACTCAACACTAGGCCAAGATTTTAATATGAGCAGCATATTTGGCCGATACTAGACCATTTGATGTGCTGCTAGGAAACTATTCATTTTTTAAATACACTTTAAGAAACCTTTTGAAACCAAAGAGTCTATCGAGTATACCGTCACTAACCTATATTCCCACATTAAAATATAACAGGGCTTAAGGAACGATAGCAGTTCAAAAGATATATTTTATATTAATGGTCTTTTCCGCAAGCTGTCTTATTGGCAGGAAATACACTATATATTTTAATACCTGAAGCCGCCAGATTACCCCTTCTGTTGACACACTACTTCGTAACACAGGGAGTAGTTTGTTATATATTATAATTAAGAACTATAGACTATGTATTATTTTATTTCTTATTCAGTTGCGTGGAAAAAATTCCACATTGTTGCGAGGATTGCTGAGACCTTCCTATTGCCTTTTGGCATTTACAGTATTTTACAGCTCCAATTGTCTAAGGGCCGTCCATATATTACATTCACAAAAATAGAAAGTCTTATATTCATTCCCTCTCTCCTTCTTGTTGCACCATTTTCGAATCCCTTTTTGTGTAGGCTACGTACAAATTAGCTTCTATATCCCTACATCATACTGCCGTAGTCAATAGGCATTTGTTTGTTCTACTATTTATAGTTAAAAAATGTAATATTGTCTTTGCTCGCGTTGAAATTTCTTTGAGATATACAGTAAAACTTTCTCATTTTATTATCTTGAACACTGCAAATATAAATGATACAAATTGACAAATATGCGAAATAAAAATCTTACGGTACTAAAACGGTAACATGTAAATATAAATCTGTCAGACATGTTTTGAATACTAATTTCAGTCATGGATGAACGTTTGGTCTGTAACAAATGTTAAATAAAAAAATAATGTTAAATACATAAAAAAACAATGCAGAATTTCGTTTGCATTCATACGTCTAAAACCAATATTAATGATTCCACATAGGTATTAAATCGGTCGGTCTTAAATGTCACATATCCAGTTGGAAATGTTAATCACATCAAATCCTATACATATTCAACTGTCTTTTATCGATAGTAAGCGTTTGAACAATTCTCACAACTTATTGCCCGCCTTGAGAAAGTATTTGTGTTCAAATCTTTATTTGTGTGATTTCAGCCAGTATTCTGCCTAAACGTTTTGTTTTTAAATTTTGTTATCTTTGCTAGACTGTATAATATATACAGACCTGCCAACCCTTCCGATTTTCTCGGTATTATACGGATTTTTTACCCCTCATCCTGACATCCCGATAAAGCCATTAAAATTCCGATTTTCGGCAATTTTTTTATATTATTTTCCCGTACGGACTGTCCATCGTAAAAATCCGAAACCAAAAAGAAATGAGCGAGCCCGGAAGTGTTTGGTTTTGTTTTGTTTTGTTTTATACCGTACGCCTAGGCTAATATTTTGATAGCCAAACCTGGTTGTTACGAAACATGGCCGCCAAAGTCCCTTTACAACTTATTTTCATTAAAAAAGCAATGAATCTCTAGGCCTACCGATGCAATGCCATCTAAGCCATATTAATGATTAGACCTACCGAATTAGGCTACCGGTTATCGCATCGTAAAAATACAATTTTGTGTGACATCAAGTAGTATTTTCTTGGAGTATAGGCCCTTTACGGTTTAAATATGTTTAGGCATGCTACTAGCATTTTTAATAGGCCTACTAGTACTAGTAGTAGTTACTATTTAGACTATAGTTTAGGCCTAGATTTATTACAATAGACTATTTAGCTTTATAACTGGACATAGGTTGATTTTATTTAACAGTTAAACACACAGATAATAATTAAAACTTTAAACTAATTACATTATAATCCTTCTAATTGAAAATACATAACTTGTGCGCACCCCCCCCCCCAATACAAATGTTTTGTCTTGGGACGTAGGCTAAATGAAATTGTGAATGTTATTCGTCCCTAATTTCCGAGTATGATCACGTCTTCCTGTAGCTGTCTGGCTTTTCTTAACTTTTGACTTAAAAGTTTAACTTGCGCTTAATTTTGATTGTAGAGAGGAATTTTTGCGATAATTACACATTCAGTCAAGACTTTCCCCCCTCCCCGTAAGCTTCCATAGGGGCCTACGCCAAAATCTGATAAATCCAACAAATTTCTGCCCACTACGTGTGTACATATATGGATGCCCAAAAGCTAATTTTAAAACCATTTTTTTAAAATTGTAGTTATGTGTTTAATAAGAACATATTGTACATATCTTGTTATGAGCATAAATACTTTGTGATTTTACTCTTTATTCATGTAATTTCCTCAACCGCCATTACCATCACACTATACATATAAACAGAACAACTTAAAAAGAAAGACATTTAACTTAAATGTGATTATCTTTCATTGACTGCAAGAGAGTATAAATCTCTACAGGCTGGTTAATAAACGAAAAGCAAGAGTTCATGTAATTTGGTTTTGTATATAATATAATTATATATAATATAATTGAATTATGTAAATTGTTTATATTTCAGATATCAACTAGGTTATCAGCCCTGCTGTGCTCAGCTGTAGCATTGATGCTCATGTTTTCCCCAGAATTTAACGAAGCCAAGAAAGTGGTCATGTTCCCGTCTACCACCCGGAGCTACATCCTCTACCACAACATCATCGCGCAGTCCTTGGTTGACCTGGGGCATCAGGTCTGGCTGTGCTTGCCTCGACACATCGCCCAGGAAGGGCTGGTCAACAATGAGACCGTTCACCTGCTGCCCTATGAGTCAGTGAGCCCAAACGACACACTGAACATGGAGGACTTCTGGTCGTACGGGTACGACACTATCTACAATCTATTTAAACGTGATTATAAAAAAGAAACATTCGTCATGAAAACGTTGGAAGATAAGCACTTTCTCCGACGGCTGAGAGACTTGAAACCAGATTTGTTCATTTTAGAAATGTCCCAAAAGACAATCAGCTTAGTTGTGATACCGTACAAGTTTGACATCCCTTTTGCATTCATTGGAACTATGCGTGATGCATTGCTGACGCGCACGCCTTTCAACCCTGCAACGGAACCTATGATTCTTCTGAGTGTAACCGACAGAATGAACTTCTTCCAGCGTTTGAAGCTGACCTTGGTGTATGCTGCGTATCACTTCTACAAACCCTACCTTCACGACAGAGTCGTAAAGAAGTTCGCCCCTGAAAAGAAGGTTTTACCCATTTCCGAGATTGTCCTGAAGGCGGAAATATTTCTGTTTGAAACGGACCACATTATGGACTACCCTCGTCCGTTACTGCCCAACACCAAATTCATTGGGAGTTCCTCGGCCAGGATGCCCAAGCCATTGGTCGGTGGCGACCTCAAAGTATTTGCCGATAACTCGACTAATGGTCTCGCTCTGGTCAGCTTTGGTAGCAAAAATATGCAGATACCTCAAAACATCCTGGACAAAATGGTGGCAGCGTTCAGAAAAATTGATCTGAACGTCATTTGGAGAATCAACCAAATTTCCATCAATTCAACAAAGGTCATCACTAAGCCCTGGATACCTCAGAATGACCTCTTGGGTCATCCCAATACAAAAATCTTCATTTCCCATTGTGGTAAAAATGGTCAGTATGAAGCACTTTATCAAGCGGTGCCCATGCTCTGCATCCCTCTGCAGACTGACCAGTTCTATAACGCCAAGAGAATACGCGTGAAGGGATTCGGACTTAGCGCTGACCTCAAAAAGGTCAGCGCCGACCAACTCGCCGGTCTCATACAGCAGGTGACCCATGACCCCAAATTCAGAACTAGCATTCAGAAAGCTTCAAAGCTTTTTAAAGAGCTTTACCCGTCTCCAAGGAAAGAAGCCGCTTACTGGTTTGATCACGTGATGAAATATGGCGGAGATTACATGAGGTCAGCGGGCCAAGAAATGCCCAGCCATCAATATCTATTGCTAGACATTATTACTTTTATTTCGCTTACTTTAGCTTTAGTAACATTACTTTTATATTTAGGAATAAAACGAATTTACTCTCATACATTCATTGACAATAATAAAAGTAAATTTGAATAAACTATTATCACCATCTGTAAATCTCATATTAACTTGCTTAAGTGTTTAATTTATATAGTAATATTGTTTTACTTCTAGTTGCTCAATTGTTTAGTTAAGAATTTACATTGTATTCTTAGAGCGTTGGTATTTTAAAGATATTATGTTCATTGCATGCGATATTCGATACTAAAAATCGTTTCTTCATTCTAGTCTCCCAAGTAAATTGCAATCTTCATAAGTGAGTATCTAGCAATTCAGTGTCCATATAGTATATAGCCACAGCATACTATCAATAACCTTATCTTTAAAAGGTCCGTATTAATTTTATATAAGATAATATATCAGGGGATTGTTTGGAAAGCATTATAGCGACAAGCATTTTTATCCTTGCAGCGAAGGATGGATAGTTTGGGGGATGTCAAAGATGTTTCCCGTGGACCAAATCCATTATCACATTTGATACAAATATACACTCGGAGATTTTAAAAGTACCCTTTTCGTAACATATTTTAGCCCATGGGGCTAGTAGAGCAGTGTTCAGCAGTTTCCATGGCCACGGCACTCGCAGGGATTGTGTGGTGGCCCAGCAGTCTACCTTGGCTTAATTGATTTTCCCAGACTGTCTGAGCTGCACATGGATAGACACAGGGATAACTTCCATTCCCGGGAAAACACCAAAGCCACTTGGACAACCTCCATTCCAGCAAAAAAACCAAACCCACAGGGACAACCACTTTTCCCGGGAAAACACCCAATCGACAGGGACACCCACTTTTTTTTCGGGAAAACATCCAGGACACAGGTACAACCACTTTTCCCGGGAAAACATCTGGGTCACAGCGTCACCCTCTATACCCGGGACAAATCTAGGCCTTTTACCTGGATCAGATAGCGCTGCCACTACACCACCGTATCCGACATTTTGACATGTTGCAGTTGAATATTCTTTACAATTTTCTACTTTCTACATTTTTGCCCTTCCTTTAAATAATAAATGAAAGTTATTTACAACTTCACTGATCTAACAATGATTGTCCTGTAATTCACAAATGTGTTTTGTTTTTAATTTTATATTGAATACATTTTATAGTCTTCCATTTACATTGAAATTCAGAGTTTTCAATTGTTAGTTGTTTTTTTTAATTTATTTTTTTGTATGCTAATCTTAAAGAAAATAAAAATCTAAGACTTTTAAGCATATTTGACAAATAAAATCACGAGGGACAGTTTGTAAGTAAAAAAAAAATGTAGAACTTGTTTTAAAATGTTCACTATGGCCTATGGGTAAACCAACAGTGTAGATGTGTATATTTGTCGATGTGTGTAGATGTGTATATTTGTCGATGTGTGTAGATGTGTATGTTTGTCGATGTGTGTAGATGTGTATATTTGTCGAGGTGTGTAGATGTGTTTAGGGTGCTAGAAGGCTGTTGAAATCATTGCTTTTCTTGAATAAAAATGTTCTTAGCAAATAAACTACCTTTTTCTGTTTTAATTTTTTGTCAGTGTAAGTTTAGTACCTATGTAAACCTCAGCGCATGGCGCAACCACCGCTCCCCGCTCCTTCAACCCATCCTACCTATCTGGATGCAATACTGACGTCATTGCACAGCTCAAAATTTGTTACCAAAGAAAAAATGTAAAAGACAATTTCAACATATGCAGATAACGGTGCTTGGACATTTTGGCACCGGCTGTTTTGGCACCGACCGTTTTGGCACCGTTTTTTTTATAGTATGAGGGCAACTTTTAGAGAGTTAAACCCAGTGCTTTTTTTGTGACGGTACGCACCGGTACGGCGTACCGGCACATTTTTCAATGTGGGGAAAAAATTATTATTTTTCTTGTATTGTAACGTTTATTATTAATTTATTATATTATTTATTTGTTAAAATTGAATTATTTTAAAATTGCGCGCAATAAGAATTAAAATATAAAATGCGAAACTGCTTTAAAAGTTAGGCAATCCATCACTGAGTACCGGCACCTATTTTTTTTACAAAAAAAAAGCACTGGTTAAACCTATAAACAAAACTTGAGCTCCTTCTGAATATGAATGAAACCTATACAAATAAGCCTACTATGAACGTCTTCACGATGAGACCATTATTGACCAGTCCATACATATAGGTTGAAACGTTAAGTAAAATTGATAAATATATTTTAAGTGTCCAAGACCCTTTCTGGGTATTTTAATACGTCTCATTATTTCCAAGTTTGAAAATAATAACATCTTTAATATATAAAAATTAATAAAATTTTATTCATGTAGCTTACACAATAGACACTCATAGTTCAAAATTTACTGCGTTTGCAAAGAAATTTCGTGTTAGTATTGATGTTATACAGTTTGAGACACCACTGCGATATTCTCTGTCACTATAACACATGCAAGCCTACACTGTGATTTTCTTTAACAATAAATCAATCATATCCCCAGGAACATTATTCGACAGTTTGTAGGTACAATATTGGGTCTACGAATTGTATTTCAGCATCGTTTATACCTATAGCAAATAAGGGAATTAAAATGTGCCGAAGTGAATGCTTTGGTATAAGCTACCTATATTTTATTATAAGTTATAAGTAAGAATCGATTCACGGTGAAAAAATAATTGATTTATAATGACGTGACACAATAAGGTAGACCGTTTGCTTTAATATACTGCTATTTGATGACTTGAATGACCTCTTTTCGGAATTACTGATTCCCTTTTGTATTGTACACTTCCGTTTCATTTGATAGCTATGATTTTCTCAATGAAAAATTAAATTACAACAATCGAAAATTGTATACAGCGGAAACCTTTAGGCAGGAGTAGGAGCGTAGGAGTCGTTTAAGACAGCGTTTTTGGATGCGCACGGAAAAAAGAACATGTAAGCTATAAAAATAGAGCAAGCTGCCCATCTTATTATAGTCTTATACAATTCATGCTTTCTCGTAGTATCTACAAATTTCTAGTACGCCCCTTCTTTTGCATTCGGAAAGCTTCGGGAAAATCCATTCTAGTAAGTTCTGCAACAAAATCAATCAATATAATGACGTAATAGTGCGGTCTGTTGTTGATTTCTGCTTAATAACCAGTGAAGTTGAATTATTGTACGTAAGTTCAAGCATTAAATTCTTCTTTCAAGACTCATCGAGTGGCTTGAGCTTATTATTATAGTGAATACGATCATAGACGGACAAGATGGGACCAGTGGAATCGTAATGGGATAATTATTCACAAATCTTGATTCCATTTTGATGTTTCAAATGCAAACAATTACCAGTATATATCTCTATACATATTGAATGTCTTGCTATATCACAAAAATATGTCTAGGCTAGCTATACATTTATACATTTTCTTCTACTTAAGTGGGGGCGCTTCTAGTATTAAAGTTGTCTTACTGATCGCTTACTAAAGGGAAATAATTTGTTTTTTTTTCTTTTTGTTTAAATATTTCATGATATATTTTGTCTTTTAATAAATTCTACAATAGCATATAAATAATCATCAACATATATAATTGCCGTGAGTTTGTTTATATGTTTGTTTATATATATATATATTTAGATATATGTTTGTTCGCTATAGGCACCTAAGCCGTTTGACTAATCGGGACAAAAATTAAATGTATAAATCGGAAACGTACTCCAAAAGATAATTTTATTTTATGACTTTTAATCATGAATGTGTTAATTTAAAACATTCAAAATGTTAGATCCAGCCATGCAAATTAAATATAATCGTACATAGCAAATGGCCATTTCCGTTCATTACTATGTTGAACGCGAGATTTACTATGTTGAACGCGAGGGTCTTTTCGGGTTTTCCCAATTCTGCTGTTGGTTTTTTAATGTGGCGAGACCTTTTTTATAAGTTACGCACCACAATTTGGCTTTGAGAGTTTCAATGGATTACTTTTAAAAAAATACTAGCGTATGACGTAATGTCTATCAAATCATTTCTTTTTTCATTATTGATGTTTGCATTATCCTTTTAAGAAAAAGTAACCAAATCTTTTAATTATTTAATGGATTCACGTCGCTATTGAGAATATCCTTTAATAGGCGACTTTATACACTCTATAAATTAAATGATACGAATTATAAAAAAAAAACAAGTTATGCCTATAAATGATTACTTTCAAATACCGGGTACCATAAGCTTGACATCAACAATATAAAATAAAAATTTAATACTGAAAGAAACATTCTCAGTACTGTTTTATTGATACAATAAGCAAGAACAAAAAATTAAATACCGAAAAAATCTTTCTCAATTTAGTTTTTATTGCATTGAAATATTATTTTCTAATTTTGTTTATATTATTTACCTTTTTTATTGTTTTGTATTTATGTTTTTTTTCTTTTAGATAGTATATTATTGTTAATTTAATATTATTAATAACAAGTCAAGTCAACACAACTGTTCGCTACATTTTAATATCGAATTTAAAAGTCTCTTAAAAAAAAACCCGGACGAGACTTTCGGCTCTTGTGTCCAGGGCGTAACGCTTAGGATTGAGCAATCTCTGTCCGGGCTCCAGCCACCCAACGGCACGCCGAAGGCGTGGCGTGCCGTGTAACGGGGAAGGTTTCCGCAGCCCAGCGATCGTTCACTGCGGTTCTATAGGTCTACTATAGGCACATGCATCCAAGCACCGGGTGGTTCTCGAGACGGGATTGCATCGTCCATTGCTTCCTCCTTATCGAGACCAGTGGTCTCTCGGCAGTGTAATGGACCTCGGACCCGCTGCGGGGGCTGTGCCCCATGCGTTCGCCCGCCAGTGTATTCTTAATGGGAATGTATCTGCGGTTTACACACTACGCCAGTCCTTGAGGCCACAATTCTTATGCATATGCCAGGGTCAGGTCGACCAGAAACAATTAAAAATTACAAAAAGCTAAATACCGAAAGAAACATTCTCAAAACTGTTTTATTAATACAATAAGGAAGAACAAAAATTATATACCGAAAAAAATCGTTATCACTTTAGTTTTTATGGTATTGAAATATTATTTTCTACGCTTTTTTTTTTATTATTTACCTTTTTATTGTTTGGTATTGTGGTTTCTTTTACTTTTAGATAGTATATTATTGTTAATTTAATAGGCTATTATTAACAAGTCAAGTCAACACAACTGTTCGCTACGTTTTAATACCAGAAGCTTATCAGGAAAAATTATGCATATGCCAGGGTCAGGCCGACCAGAAACAATTAAAAAGAACAAAAACTAAATACCGAAAAAAACGTTCATTGTCTTTATTGTAATAGTCTATTTTCTTTCTCTCTTAACAAAACACATTGTAGTCATTCGTTTCTCCGTCATTTTGACGGGCATAACCACTAGTATATATATATTTAATACCCTTGCTAAGTTTTATAAAACAAATAAATAAATACAAATATTTAATGATTATACATTGCTTATTATGTAAATGTTATAACACTTTTTAACTATCCTTTAATTTTTATAAGTTCGCATTAATTTTTATGGAGTTTATAATCTGTTAACTGAATAGATTCGTTGTAATATTTATGACAGCCTTTACTATTAAAGGCTTATTAACCTTTATCAAGGGATGGGCAACAATGTTTCGCATGGAGCTAATAGTTGAGTACAGTGCGGCTTCCGATTTTCTAGTGCTTACGCTGCTTATGTCTATACTATAGTAATTTAAGAATAATAGGTATTTTATAAGTCTTCTTTTATATTTAGTTATGAGTTGTTTTCTTCTGCTCTACCTTATCTGATAATTAAAACTTTTATAGAATTTAGAATATGTCACCTCATTAAAACAATAACATTTAAATGTTTCCGTTCAGCAGCGTATACCTTAGCCGTGGTTGAGGAATGGGCACCCTTAATAATCTCTTCCGAAAAATATACCAATAAATACCAATAAATACCAATAAATACCAATAAATACCAATAAATACCAATTTTCTTTTTAAAACGGACAAAGGAAAATAATTTGTTTTAAGAATTAAAATAACTCTAGAGAGACTTATAATATGGAGTTAACAGACTTGAATATTTTGGTTAGCATTCACATTATTATACCTATAAACAGGGCGGTTACTATGTGTATAAGGGCCAGGGCCCTCGAGAGAGAAAAAAAAGATGCCGGTACGAGATCTTCCCCCCCCTTTCCCCCCAACACACTTTTTTTTTCTAACACTAGTCATATCTAGATGATTTATTTGTATTACATCCGTTTGAAAAATCAGGAATCGTTTTAAAAGGTCTGTGGACCGTTTTGTGAAACTGTCATAATGTTACTATTTACCATTAGGATGTAATCATTTCAATCACAGCATAACAGGTCTATTTCAAAAATACTTTAATCAAGTACATAGTTCTTAGTTTAAATTATTGTAATTGTTCCACCGCTTCAGTATTGATCTTGCAAATAATATTATAAAGATGTGTAAAATGTGAAAGGTGTCTCACTGATGATTGATGAGTAATTTGATTGAAAAGAACTAGAGAAGTATTGTAGGTTTTAAAGTTGGACAATTAAATTGTCAATTAACTTGTCATAATTCATTTTAATATGGATTAATTTGAATGTGAAAATTGAGAGAATAAATTGAGAATATGAGACACATGTTAAGGTAAGCTACTTGTAGTTGTCACAGCTACTTGATTTAATAATTTGGGATATATCTATGACATGTGAAACTCTGTTATAAATAAATAGCAATATTATATCAAATCAATTAAAAAGACTTCAAGTTCAATGCGTTTTAAATTGTATTTATATAAAGTATAAACGATTAACAACTTCACAACTTTTCAATACGATAGGCCTACTATAACAAAAAAAAGTTCATAAATATACATCTTAATCGCATTTGACGAATGTCTGTCAAAACATTAATTATTTACAAATATAACCAAATCATTCATCTTTTGAATGCTTACTGTTTCGTGAAAAGAAATAGTCAACAGATAACTGATTAAAAAAACAGAGAAGAAAAAGACTAGTCTGCCATAAATTGCGTGCCTTTTTCTTGGCAAAACTACGAATTACAGTGTCAAAGTTTATTTGTCTTGCAATGCCAGACTAAATACTGAGCCTAGCCAAGTGGTTCAGGCGATCATGACTCATAGTGGACGTAAGGTAATTTTTGATGAGCTTAAGTTTACTGAAGCTTCTCTCTGCTAATGCTACTGTGGCTGGTGCTGTAAGGGACATCCTCGAACTGACACTTATGTTAGGAAAAATGTTTTCTAATTTGGAATTTGCCAAAGTATTTAGCAGTCCCAATGTACCCAACTGTTCTTTACCAAAATTTTGCATAGTGAACGATTGTTAAGTGAATTATTTCTTGAAGAAAGTCTTCACAACTTATGTCATTATAATACTTTTCTGCTAACTTAGCAGCTTTATACTTCAAGTCTTTTTCTGACATCTTTTGGTAGTTCCAAAGAATGCTGAATGTGTCAGAAATATCTTTGACTGAATTGAACCGAACTGTAAACTGTAAGCCCTCCAATAACACTATCCAATACAACATAAAATAATGTGTTTTAGAAAGTGGGCTTCCTCGGGGTATTTGTCTGTTTCATTCATCTCCTTCACATTTTCATCAGGTGTATCCTCATCATGAAATCTTGTTCTTCTTTTGGCAATTGTACTTCTATCTGCAGGTTGGCTGCAACAAGCTTAGCTTCATTCCACAGTGCTTTCTAACTGTTTCGCAAAGCCCCTAGTTGTGCATATTATAAGCTTTCTATGTTTGCAACTTGCAAATCTATAGTCGCATCACAAGCTGGAATGACTTTGTTGCAGACTGACATTATGATGCAAGTGAAAGAACCGACATAACATATAGATTTCATGGATTTCGTCTCTGGTTTTCGGAGTAAGATTCAGCTTTAACAGGTCTTCCAACTTAACCCCTGGTAGATGAGCTACAAATTGTTTTACACTTTCAATTCGATCTGACCATGTGGTGCTAGAAATGCCATGAAGCTTTGACAGTATTTTGCACCTTTTGAGGCTGCAACTGAATAATGTGTACATTTGTCTAAAATTAAGATACCTTCAATCTCCCCTCTTGGCTACCTCACAGGAGATCATTAAAGTGTAAAAGGATAGACTAACTAGCTTTTACGGCCGTACTAGTATGCAGCGATATAGAGTATGTAGGTCTGGGATACTAAGGTAACAGGGAGAACTGTAAGCCTGTAAGGATCATTGGTCTATATTTGTAAATGTCTCTGAAGAAAAATTATGAACAAATAGATCCATAAGTCCTAAATACTATCGAAAATAATTAGGCCCTATATTACAACTAAAGGCTTCATTGCATTGCATATTTAACAAAATGTTCAAGTACACATTCAAAGAATAGGTGTATCAACATTAAGATACCCCAGCGCCACGTGAGATTGTAGGAGGTTTTGGGGCATATTAAAAAATACTTGCATAATTGCCATTTAATTTTTTAATTTTAATATTTATGGGCTTCATGTGACTCCTAAACTCCCATGGGTCCCGGTACGGCGTACCGGCTGTACCCCCTTCTCGTGGCGCCTGGTCATATGTTAACACAGTCTTCAAAGGCGCTTAGTAAATTAATTTTATTATAGTACACAATATATGTCTTACTTATTTAAGTTGGAGAGAATACGCAATAAATGTTTCAAAATTTTTAATAATAAAAATAACATTTAACTAGATCTAATGAAGTTTTATTTTTAAAAAGCATATGTGAGGGCCTGTAATGGTTTTGCAACTATTTTTAAGTTGGCAGCCGTTTCCAAGTTTAATTTTTATTCTTTTCTAAGTTTTTTTTATCCATTTCCGCCCGCCAGAGAATAAAAGGGTTGAATGAAGTAGAGCCATTCGCTATGTGCGTGTGCGATTGATGGGATTAGCTGTGTGCTTCCCTGTTTTTACCTTTGTGTGGACTTAGTGTCCAGTGGTCATCTTTTTGTAGTACTAAGGTGTGGCTGCTAAGGTAATTATAATAGTTTTAATCGATGTTTTATTATGCCTTGTATTTAGTGTTTACACACGGGACTGGTATGAGTCTTGTGTGTAATTTATTTTAATTATTGAATGGTTTATTTTTATAATGTTTTCATGTTGTTATACGTGGTGCCCTTAATTGTTTACCACGTGGTAATTAGCACTACAATTTGTGTTTTATTGGGAGTGCCCATTGCTGCTTTGATTACAGGTTGTAACAGGTGGCGCATTTATTTGCCAGCCACGCTGTATTGTTTATATTTCCTATTTACAAGTGGTTTACTTCATTGTTACCCACTTTGTAATATGAGGTCGAGTATGTTTGATTTTAAATGTGGTTGGCTTGGGCGCCAGAATCGCATTTAATTTAACTTTTTTCTAATATAGCCTTCAGTGACTTTTTCATAGTCACTGGTGGTGGTGATTTTGTAGTCCTTTTGTATATATATTATTATAATGCATTCCATATTTGGCATAACTACTTGAGATGCCTTGTCTGGCATGGCATCCTTTACTCTTTTATGTTTACCTTTTATTTATATGTATATATTGTTATGAATGTAAATTGATGATTTATTTATGTGTTTATTGTGTATTTCAGCCAGGCGATGTATAATCTGGTTGGGTTTTTTTGTTGATTGATAAAATATGTTTTTTAGTGGGATGTAAATATGTTTTCTTAGACAGCAGAAATTTGATTGTTTGTTCTAGTTTTAGTAAAAGTCTATTTTTAGTTTAATTTAAGTTAGGGCTTCAGTTGGACTGATTCAGTATTGTGTCTTTTTTTGTAATGGTTTTCTTGAAGTTAGATTTAGAGATTTTTATGTGAATAAAGTTATAGTTTTATAGTGTCACTTTAGCTTTTGTTTATCTATCTCTGTTTCTTTTAAGTGTCGTGCTCTTGTGGTGTGACTTGCTGTTTTAGTTAGCCAGTAGTAGCTGTGTTTTTATTTTGGATAGTTTAGTTTAGCTAAGCCTTAGACTTGACAGTCACCTTGGGTTCGCTTAGGCCAAGGTTGCACAGACCACGATCCCCCCTTTTATTCCCCTTCCTCACCTTTCTATCTACTCCCACCCCTTACACATACAATTTGCACGACATAGATTGAATCTAG
Organism: Anisus vortex; assembly: GCA_949126835.1. Classification (NCBI taxonomy): domain Eukaryota; kingdom Metazoa; phylum Mollusca; class Gastropoda; family Planorbidae; genus Anisus; species Anisus vortex. The sequence continues at coordinate 12,535,167 of OX421508.1, read as the reverse complement.
TAAATTGTTAAAATTACAATTACAAAGTCTTTGATATTTACTTAATATATCGGACATTTGCAGGACTTAAAAGCTATGAATAGTTTAACCATGTTGTCGCATCATAGCATAATAAAACTCTAATAACTACGTAATTATTTCAATAGCAATGTTCCGGTGGAAGTTGAAAATAATGACAGCCTGAGCATAAAACTAATAGGTCACTTTACCGAATGACTTTGAAAACAATCGGTCATATCAATTTTGCATGCGTCAATGACCGATGACCGACGCTAAAAATGATCCCTGAACCCGTAACTTTGAAATAAATCATAACAAACAACAATTAAATAAGCAAATGTACGTTTATACAATTTATTTTCTTCCCGAATGGCATTTGTGTATGTTGCCTAAACTATAAAGCCAACAACATAATTTAAAACATTTATCAAATTTCAAAACTAGACTAGACAAAATAAGCTTAGAAAGAGCTTTCGTAAATATAAGAAAATGCGTATATAGAAAAGCTTATTTGTAACAAAGCCTTTATACATTTGAAAACAAGAAGATAAATGTTGATACAGATGCTCGGTTCGATAGTTTCACTGGTTTGACTAACAGAAACTACTGTGGTGATTGTGGAGGGAATAATTTTTTTCTAAATAGGAAAAGGTGTCTGAAAACTGAAACAATATCCGATGACGTCAGTATGACCGCCCAAATGACCATGAAGGCGACGCCGCTGGTTCCTATTGCCATGCTTGAGATACGCCCATCCCACATGCTGTACTTCTGCATCCTGTAGGCCAGCGTAGTCTTGTAGTTGACCAACAGGTCATCGATGACTGACCGCAGCAGTGAACTCATGACCTCTTTGGACATATTGGACATTGGCAGATGAAACGGGAAGCAGACGGTGAGGTTACCAGACGCCGCCGTTGTTGTCGCTACGGAACTCGACAGGGTGGACGATGGCACAGGTTGGGATGTTGGGCTCACTGTAGTCTGAGCCGTCTTCGTGGTGGATGAGCTGCTGACAGTACTGGTGGACGTCAGTGGTGATGAGTTTTGTAATGCTGAAGTAGAGGTGGTGGTGGTTGTTGTTGTCGACATGGGTGAAGATGGTGCTGTGACTAACTGAGCTCCAGGAGGTGTCAATGGGTCGTCGTCGTTTAATGCAAGATATTGCAAGGCAGGAAATGATGACTGCAATATTAAAAAAAGAATGTATATAAAGACAATTATTGCTATTGTTTAAAAATCAAGAAATGAATTGTGTAATAACATGCTTGACAACATAATAATTTAAAAAAATATCCAAAGTATTTACATTTACAATGACACAATAATAAATTTTAAGTGTCTACTTGTTTATACAGAATCTAAAGACGCAACATTAACATATTTATTTAGAAAAGTTAATATATTTATATGAATTAAAATAGTATATTATATGAAATCGGAGGAAACAAAGAAAATATTTTTTTCTTGCCAGAGATAATATAGAGTTAAGGTTATGGATTATACCAATCACATGAAAAACGAGGACATTTTAACTTGAGTCCTAAATAAAATTTTAAAACTATTGTTTGCTAGTTTTAGAAATTCTAGGCCGAGTGACAGATCGGAACAAAAGTTACTTAAATTAAATCTAACTTTCTTAGAATAGGTATAAGTACTTAGTTAATTATATATTTAACACTATGTATACTTGTTAAAGTATTGATTTAAAATAAATACCGGTAAACATTTCACAATTAGATAGAATGTAATAAAGAACATGTAAAAACAAACAAATGTCTGAAGACTTATCTAACTTACATTTTTGTCCACTAAGACATTGAATGCTTCTGATGATCCCAGAATGTGACAATACTCCATGTCGCCGGAAAATTTTTGAGATGCGTACGCCAAAAATTTTACACTTTGATTTTCGAAGCCAATATGATGGATGCCCTGTAGTAGAGTTATATTGCACCCAACAAAAGACGTCCCTGTAAAATACAAGAAGACAACACACAATATGACTTGAAAATAATAATACAAATATACGATTTGTGCATGTCTAAAGTTTGGACATGGATTATTAATGGACTATTTATACACTTGGGCTATTTAATCTGCGTATAGTGACAAGACAAGTGGATGGGTTAGAATAGAGAACAAACCAGTAAACCCAGTTAAAGACTAAGCAAAAAAAAAAAATTCCTTTTCTCCATAACACAAAGTGTATGTACACAGAGCCGGCTCAAATACAGGGATGGACGTTTAATGATGGCGTCGAGTTTTTAACGTACCCTGGAATGTCATTCTAGGAGGGATTCTAAATAATAAATATAAATGAGGTTGTTTGTATGAGAATTGGAATTAACAAGCGCCAACACCAAGAGGCATTCTTGTAGCGATGCATTTTTCATTTTATCTAAGCCTCTATTGCAGTGGTTCCCAAACTTTTTAAAGCCGCGCGACCCATTTATACAGTTTCTCATGCTTTGGCGCCCCCACCCCCCCAAAAAAAAAATTAAACAAATAATTATTTCGTCCCTACTTTATTACTGCATTTAGCGACTGTTATGAATTGTAATGTAAATATCTGATGTGCAGGATGTATTTTTATTGTTACAAATTGAACCTAATTAAAGCATAGCGATTAATCATTAAAAAAAAAGAAAACATAAAAACAAATGTTATTAAATATTACAAGATATCGGTATAGGCTTAGGCCTATATTTCTAATTACAACACAAACGTCATCAATTGTGGTTGTTGACATTGTGTATTTGTCATCGGTTCAGAAATTCTCGGGACAGTCTTTGCAAGAGCACAAATAAGCAGTTCATCTCCAACAATAAGTCTACTGTGTTTAGAGTTGATAACCAACAAGGTGGAAAAGCATGTTTACTAAGATATTTTGTTGCAAATGGAAGAAAATGGCACAACGCAATCTCAGTCAATTTATTTATTTATTTGCATTACGTACGTTTCGAGAAATCATGAATCTTTTTAACAGGTCTGTGGACCATTTTATCAAAATTTCATAAGAGTTACCATTAGAATGTAATCATATCATTATCATTCACAGCCTTACAGGCCTATTCACAAACTTTAATCAAGTACAGTTTTTAATTTAAATTAATGTAACTTTTCCTAAACTTCAGTATTGATCTTACAAATAATATTACAAAGTTAAACTCTAATGGGCCCCGGCGCAGCGCAATAACTGCACACACACACACACACCCTCTTCGTAGGGCCTGAAGTAGACAGCATAATATAGATTTCATTTTCATCCAATATTTTATGCAAAGGCTAAAGTTTCATTTGGAATGATCGGATGTTACATCCTCCTCCTTGTAGTGATACATTTAACTAATTCAAGACGACAATGATGTCAACCAAGTAAGTTATTGTCTGCAGTTCACTTTTATCACCGAAAAGTGCTTCAAAGAGCAGTCTTGCTTTCTGATATAAAAACACTAGTTCACCATGAAGCTAAAAAAGTTTTAATTTCTCTCGACAATCAACTCACAATTGTAAAATAGCAAGCATTTTTGGAGCGTCATACTCGTTGCACAATTGCGAAAACAGTTTACTGTTTAAATAGCTTGTTTTTACAAAAGGGCACAACTTATGACGCTTTTTATTACTTCTTTAAACTGTTGTGGCAATATCTTCGTTGATAATATTTGCCAATATATCATACAGTGAGCTCGGATTACTTTTGGTCACTAATTCTGTTGAAATCCAGACAAAAAAGAATCTACAATAAATTCCAAAATATGTATTAACGGTCGGTCGTTTTATCGCCAATACTACAGCCTTTAACACAATGGCTTTTAAACACAGAGAAGAGGCATTATAACACATCTCTATACACAAGTGAGACTGGTCCGCATACGTGCACTATGGTGCCGACCTTGTCACATACACCTGTTTTGATGTCATTACGCCAAGTAGCCTACACGTAGTATGTGGATGTACGTGCATTCTGCATGTCGGTGCACTCGCTTGGAGTCGGAAAGATGAGCTGTGTTTCGGCTCCTAAGACCATCGAAAAAATACGTTTTCCGAAGGTCTTGGGCGACCCCCGCGAAATGGTCATTCGACCCCCAAGGGGGTCGCGACCCACAGTTTGGGAACCACTGCTCTATTACATATGTTTTTTTTTAAATTATATTTTGGAAGCTTAATAAAATGTTCGTGTCCACTTGGTGACGTATTCATACTTTGTTTTTCTTTTAAAATAATTTTTGTTGTAGTTTATATATTATATTATTATTATATTATATTTAATTAATTAAAACCAAGACTTAGATCTATAAATATATAGTAGTGTAGTATTGTAATATCCCGTCAGACCTAATTGGCTTCTTTGGCAACGACATACCAGGGGAGTGTGCGGCCAGTACAATGCCCAGGCACCACTCAGACCCGGAAACAAATTCACCTGGATTTGAACCAAGACATTCGGTACGTCAGCCGAATGCGCTGCAGCTAAGCCACCCATATGTAAATATATAAATCGTATGATATTCTGCTTAACCTGCTGCATCGTAATGCTTCCAATAATTTTAATTCTTTAACTTCGACAAAATAAATATTCATTGTACTTTTAGATTTAAATAAAACAACAAGCACTTCTGTTTCATTTACCTTTAATCGCCACGCAGTCGGTGAGAACAAGGGGGGAGTCATCCTTTGTGAAAGCTGTTTTGTCTCCTGACTCAATGATGATAAAAACGTTCTGCGTCGCGTCCTTCACGTAAACGTCGTACCGGCTCCTCCACAGCGCTGACGGCAGCAAAGACGTCACACAGGACCCCGCCGCCGACAGCTTCGTGACGTAGAACGGGTGCCACTCGTCACTCGCCAGGAAGATAAACCCGTCCAGGGGAAGATCCAAATCCGTGAAATAGCCAGCTTTTAAAAGTAGAAGTGTCTCATCTGTTTCAGTGTACACCTGATTAAATAGAAAACCAAATAAATAAATAAATAAGATAATGGAAATATATGAACATTTGGGGTTTGTAGGATTTTCACATTTTTAAGGAGGAAATTACAAAATTACAATTTAACGTTACATAAAGCGCTTTTTAGGAATTGATTATCCTTAAAATTAACATTGACATTAACCGGTGATAAACTGAAGACGTTTTACAAGCGAAAATATTCCTAATAAGAGATCATCGTCGGAGCAGTGCATTGATCAGGTTGCACTCTGCACAAGGACCCGACAGTCACCGGGACCTCTCCCTGTCACATAGACCTGTATTTGTACGGGGAGTATTTGATGGGGGTGGTGCGATGATGTCATCACGCCGGGTGCTCATATGTGGATGTATGTGCATGTGAGCGGGCCCCTCTAAACGGATAGATGAGCGGTGTCTCGGTTCCTAAGACTATCGAAAATATATTATGTTCTTCCGAAGGTCTTATGCGACCTCCATAAAATGGTCGTTTGACCCCCAGGATGGGAACCGCTGCTTTAGACACATGTGAAATGCCTGGCGTGAAACTGGTTTTAAACCTGAGACCTCCTGTACGGCCGATAGATTACCTTTATCGTTGTTTCTGCTATGATGTAATATTTAAAGGAATGCACCATTTTACATACATGTAAACGAACTACAGGGTCTCTGAAAGAACGAGAACTAATTGGTATATGGCAAACCAGTGAGCGTTCCACTGATAGTAACGTGACCAACCGATGAACTAACCCATTATCTTACCTTAATGGTGGTGTCATCATACAGACATAGGAATCTGTAGGTGGCTTGAGACGAAGATGTAGTTGATACAAAGGAAGGAAATGTAACATACTGACTGGACAAGCTGTCCACTGGTATGGCCGTGTCTACTTTACTGTCCTGAGTATTCTGTTAAAATACATCATTTTTCTTTTACTACAGTATACTACAGAGAGCTAGATATAGATATGTACAAAAAAGACATCGAGCTGGGTATACTCAAAAACACCCTCCAAACCGGGAACAAATACAAGTCTTCACCAGGATTTGAACCCAGGACCTACAGTACGCCAGCCGATAGGTGGGAAAGTAAAAACATGTGATAAATTAGTTAAATCAGGGCTCGGCAACCTAAGGCAGGCGTGGCCAAACTTGGCACGCAGAAGTATTTTTAGTAGCACGCGAGAGACCCCCAAGAAGGATATTTTTTTTAATGCAAGTCAAAAGAACCTACGTAAGCATAATTATAAGTGCTGCGTGGCGAACTACATGGGAATCATACAGTTCGTCGACTGTTAAAGTTCAGGAATGTTTGTATGCAAAGCTCTCATCATTGGACTTGCGATCTATGATTGAAACTATTGTTAAGATAGCCGATCTTAAAGTTTCTTAAGTCTCTTCTAGAAGAAATTGATACGGAGTATACGTAACGTCTTGTATAGATTCCTTCGGTTCTTGTCTGGAAACAATTAAGGTGTATCTTGATGAAAGAACAACAACATTTAAGGTATTGAATGAGGAGAACTGAACGTTGAAGCAGATGTTTCTGAATGACATGGCGTCACATTTCAGTGAGTTAAACTTGCATTTACAAGGACGGGGTCGAAAAGCCCTTGTAGTGTTAGACCACTGAAAATGGATTTGCATTGGAATTGGACATATCTTGCAGTGAAATCAATTTCACAACATTTTGCTCCTTCCCTATTTTATGGCAAATTAAGATAGATGAGCGTTAGCAGAAGTACTCTGAAGCACTCATAGCGGAGTTTTCTAAATAAAGACAAGACTTTCTAATTCATGGACTCATGTTTCCACACCATATCAAACCTTATTGGCTTGATCTTACTACAAACTACTTAGATCTGGATCTTTATATAGTGGAGGGAAATTGGCATTTAAAAAAATATTTTAAACATCCGAAAAATGGGCATCGAAATGAATGAGACGATTTGCGGCAAAAAAGTTATATTATAAAAAATTAACTCGTTTGGCATCACGAGCATCAAATTTGGAGAATTTAATTAAAGGGAGGTAATTAACCCGTTTTCTTTGCGTTATATTTCTAATAAGTTTTTTTTGTTTCCTTTTAGAATAGTCTAATAAATGGCTCACAATTTAAATTTTTCAAAGGTTCAAACTATAAAAGCTAGTTGAAAATTATATAAATGTTATATGACTAAATAATCTATATGTACAAATTTAAACATTACATTAACTACCCAGTTTGTATGATTACTACGTATTATTTCCGATAACTGCGTTCAATTATGCTTTGGATTGTCCATAATGTAAGAAATATATTGGCGGAAATATCATAATTTATGCTGAGATTAAACTATAAATAATACATAAGTAATAGGGCCTACTAATACAGTTATATCTTGACATTACTGTTGTTAGACTGGAGCTCTCTCACTTCAGTACCTTTGGCGGTTGTCTAGGAATGATTCTTATTTGGCCCATCGGGAACCTATGCCTCTCTGACTATAGAAAATAATATAATTGTGCAGCAATTCTTCAAGTTGGTCGATCTAGATTAGTATTCAAATTATCTTCAAGCAACTTCATTCAAAACAAGACAAACTCCTTGGCTTGTAAAATTTAATGTAGAAACTTTTATTCAACAAATAAAACTGTGTAAATTTCATGGAGTACAAATAGAGCAATATTCATGTGACTTATCAAGTCGGATGGTAAGCTATCGTCTGTCTCCAGGCTTAGGCTCGAGACTATTTTATATTCCCCGGCCAAAAATAAGGCGACGCTATGAAAAACTCCAAGCGCGGGAATATGACGTCACGGCCCCCCCCTGCCTCTATCCAATGGAAAGCATGCATTTAATAGGGCGTTTGCAATCCCGTGACAAAAAGCACGTGATTTGTGTTTACTTTGAGAAATGGTGTACAATTAAATATGGCCGCTGTATTAATAAAGTTCCATATAGGCTCGAGCTTTTTTTAAATGATGTGTTGTGTTTTAAGTCTTGTTAAGATTTAAGCTGTATTATGTATGTTAAATAAAAAAGGCTATTTTATTATTATCATAGACATAGATCATAGACGATGTGAGCCTAATAGTGACTTGACTAGATAGCCTGTTCATCAACACTATCACTTGACATCGTAGCCTAGCCTACGAAACATTAAAAGTGTAGGCCTATAAAGTGAACTTGAAAGTGTAAATAGGTCTAGCCGGCCCTAGCCTAATCACATTAATCAATTAATCTACAGTACTACTATTTACCTCCTTATTTTTTAGTAGGATAGCCAATATTCAGATGTGAATTTTGCATGATAAAGAAGTAATTTACTTTCACCACGTTATGTTTGTACCTCAAGTGGGTTCTATATTTACACAAATACGCCACTAAATGTACACAAAAAAAGTTAAGCTCCGCCTACTGAGAACGCTCTATAGACAGCTCATTTCTAGGAATAATTTCGCGGGCAAAACTAAGCTATCTATTGGCTGTAATAGCAGACAATGTCTAGGAATAATCCAGTTACAGCCAGTTTATGAATGAATCGTCGTTTAAACGATCTTAACTCTGTCTTTTGTGTTAAGACGAAAGAAAAAATAACCCAATGCATAAGTTAATGTAGGAGAAAATAAACAGTCGCGTCCTAACACTGAAAGTATTTTAAGTAGGAACATTATGTTGAGGGAAAAGATTAATAGATGGGTGTTTCAAATAATTAGTGTTATACACTGTCACGTAGCACCGTGGAGACCCCGTTAGGATCTAGGAAAGAGTCCACAATTTAACCACACATAAAATTAAAAAACCCCCACCACAAACAAGAATTATAAACAGAGGACATAGTTGATGTGTAAGTTGAGAAACATGGAGTACATATTCCTGGCAGGAGAGAAAATTGAACACCTTTCGCCTCAGGTATCTCAGACGCACATTAGATATAAGATTGCAGGACAGGGTTACAAATGCAGAGGTCCCACGAAGAGCACATTGTCAAGACATCCGCATTACTCTCAGCAACAGACGTCTCAGCTGGCCAGGTCATGTACGCCGAAAGCCACCGGGTCGAATTCCACAGGACATCCTTTATGGAACGTTAGCTTCGGTACAGAGACCAGCTGGACGTTAAAACTGAGATTTGCAGATGTCTGTAAAAGATCCAAGCACCTCCAAATTGATCCAAACAGTTGGGAGATCATGGCGCAGGATAGGCTCACCTGTAGGGCAGGAATCAAAGAAGGTTCCAGGCTTGAAGGAGAGAAGCGTGCCAGGAACAAGACGGTGGAGAAAAATGTGGTCCCCTCCGCTACATTCAACTGCAGCCAGTGTGACCGTGCCTGTACGTCCAGGATTGGCCTCTTTAGCCACATGAGGGCCTGCAAGGGAAATGGTTCGTCTCTCGAGGCGTAAAATGCCGACAACGAAGTTGAGAAATGAAGTAGTGTATTAGCTATGAATGATGATAATATCAAACAGGTTATGTTGTTATTAAATATATAGCGCTGTAACGAATTTCTCTATAACGCTCCTTTTCTTTTGGTCTTTGATACGGCACTAAATACAATCTCTTATAATAATAATATAGTTGATCAGTTTGACTTTCATGCTGTTGGCACGCTGAATGATTTAGAAATCCTAGTTTGGCACACTATAAGCGAAAGGTTGTCGACCCCTGAGTTAGATTATAACATATAGTTAAAACATACTGATTAATACCTTCTATTAGATACATCGATTAGATATACATTGGATAAATACATTAGACTCACCTGTACGTTTTCTATGTAGGCTGCAACAGGTTTTATAGCATAAATAAAAGTTCCACTGAAGTCTTCGTCAGAGATAAGCTGAACACTTTCCAATGTCTTTAAGGTTAATTTCAAAGATCGGACTTGTCTATCAAAAATAAAATGACTAGAATAACTATTATTAAAAAAAACGTATGTCTTAGAAACTTAATGTGATATAGGAGCAAATTGACCACTGTATAACAGATGAACTATATCTACATATTGACACATTTTTAATTGATTGTGTGACTAAAGGTGATGCGGAATCAACGGGAAAATATTTCTCTAAACACTATTAGATCAATTTGTGCAACTCAAACAAGGTAGAAAAGAAAAAAATAGTGAGATTGGTAGAGAGAGAGAGATATAGGGAGAAAGATGGAGAGAGAAAGAGCCTGATAGAGATTAGGCTAGAGTGAGGGAAAAATACTTGAACAAAGAAAGTAATCGCTAAAAAAAGTGTGTGAAAAAGAGAGAAATAGAGATAAGGGAGAGAGATAAAAGGTAAGAACGAGAGTTTGAGAAAGACAAAAAGAAGACAGAAAGAAAGAGAGAGAGAGAGAGAAAGAGAGAGAGAGAGAGAGAGAGAAGTAAGAGGTAGAGAAAGCGAAGAAGAAAGAAATAGGAAAAGAGAGTAAGAATTAAGATAAATACAAAGAAAGAGAGAGAGAGAGAAAGAGAGAGCTAAAAGAGTGATAAAAAGCAAACATGCGAGAGAGTAATAGAGAGAGAAAAACAGAGAGAATTAGAGAAAGTGTGAGAGACGACAGAGAGAAGGATACAATGAAAGAAATCATGATATACACAACAACAAGAAAACTTACTGAAATATCATCTCATTGACCTTGACCGTGAACAGCTGGGTTCTGTTTCTAGGAAATCTTATAATGACGTCAGTGTTACTGTCAAGGGCCGTTACCGTCAACTATTGATAATAAAACAATTTTTACAGCATGAAAACTCTAGATCTTTCCAGAAAAAAAGGCCAACAACATACTCATTTTTCTGTTCATAAACCATTTAGCACTTTGATAGATAACTGACCAATTTGATAGCTAACTGACCAATTTGAGAGCTAACTGACCAATTTGATAGCTAAATGACCAATTTGATAGCTAACTGACCAATTTGAGAGCTAACTGACCAATTTGATAGCTCACTGGCCAATTTGATAGCTAACTGACCCATTTGATAGCTAACTGACCAATTTGATAGCTAACTGACCAATTTGTTAGCTAACTGACCAATTTAATAGCCAACTGACCAATTTGATAGCTAACTGCCCAATTTGTTAGCTAACTGACCAATTTAATAGCCAACTGACCAATTTGATAGCTAACTGACCAACTTACCTAAAAACCCGAGGTGGCGCATAGTTACAAAAGTAGGTCAAACCCGACTTTGCAATAGTTACACCACAATTTATGTCAACAAATTATGTAATGTATTTTTTTTATTGATAAAAACAAAAACATTTTCCGGTTCTGAATGAGGAAAACTGACTGTTGAGGTTGATGTTTCTGACACATTTCATTGAGTTGAACTTGCATTTACAAGGGCCACTGGAATGGATTTGTATTGAAACTGGAATATCTTGCCGTGAAATCGATTTCAAAACTTTTAACTACATGTACATCCCTATTTTAAAGAATAGGCTATATTAAGATAGATAGTTGGGCTTTTTCATAAGTGCCTCGAAGCACTCAAAGCGGAGTTTTCTAATCAAAGGCAAGACTTTCAAATTGATGGACTCATTTTTTCGGTTACACGACATTTAAACATGCGACAGATAAACATGCGACACTTAAACATAGACACTTAACCACAAGTCAGATAAACACACGGACACTTAATCACACGACACTTAAACATACGGACAGTTAATCATAGTGACAGATAAACACAAATAAATAGGAAAATAATATAGATTATGTTGCCAATAGTAAAAAAATCGGTATAGAGGGAAGGAAAATCCCTCATGGCATCAACAGGCCTACCGGGACACCTATGCCCTACGCCCACCCTTGGTTTTCCTCACTCCCATTTCATCATTATTTATAAGGAATTTAACCTTAATATTTATTTATTTTTATTGAGTTTTTTTTATAAGTTTTTCAACTAGAAATCTGTGTATACATACAACATTAAGTAAACAAAAATTAAAAATATAGTATTTTTATTATTGCCAATCATCATTATAAAAAAAAATTAAAAGCTATTTCTACATAATTTATTGGCTAATGCAATTAAAAAGCTGTATGTGTCAATTCGACCCACTAGTAGATATAAGAAGTATTGTGTTTTTTTAATAAAACAAGATGTATGAGTTACATTGTAGCGGAATACAGTTAAAACACGAAGACGGTATAGGGCTAGTGAAGACATTACGGATAAGAAGAATAAGAATAACAATGGGCATTTCTATAGCGCTTCTATCCATGCTATTAAATTAGCATGCTCAGTGGATAAGTGGATTATGTAATACTGGCAGTCCGATCGCTGGGCAGCCACGCGTGAAGTAAGTCCCGCCCCTTCATCCGACCAGACAGCAACTAAAAAGAACTGTAGCGTCACAAACAACGGCTCACCTGTCGTACCAGTGATGGATCTCTTTTGCCCTGCCTGGACACTGAACGCTTTTTGTTTCATTATTGTATGTGTATATAGTTGAAATAAAAAATCAATAATACAAAATAAAAAAAAAAGAATAAATTCAATAAAAATAGGGTTGAAATGGCAGTGAGGAAAACCAATGATGGACGTAGAACCCAGGTGTCCCCGTAGGCCCGTTGACGCCATGAGGTATTTTCCTCCCCCTATCCCATTATTTTTCCTATTTAATTTGTAACATAATCTATATTATTTTCCTATTTATTTTAATGGTATAGTGCAGGGGTCGGCAACCTACGGCACGCGTGCCAGACTTGGCACGCGGAGCCCTTTTCAGTGGCACGCGGAGGACTCCTGAAAAATTTTTTTTTTTTAATGGCTTCTGCGCGCCATATAAATTTTTTTTTCATTAGCTCTCGCTGGCCAGACTCTAAATATAATTTAATTAAAAAGAAGTACAATTTCTTTTAAATAAATCAAAGCCCAGCCATTTCATTCTGTCGTTTGTGCGTTCTAAAGCGTTCAGTTTCAGCGGATAAAAACTAGTCTTTGTGTCTCCTGTGAGTACATCAAAATATGCTTACATCAAAAGAATGTGCCGACTAGCCAACTCTAGCCTACATTTATTTGGTTCTGTTTGTATTATATCGCAAGCCAAAATAGAATCGAATAAAAATAATTCGTAGATATATATCTGCAAACCATTAATAAAATATTTCCTTCAATTTAACGTAGTAAAAAAAAATAGTGTGCCACCGCAATAAAAACTCTCCCCCAAAAAAAAAAAAATAATAAAAAATAAATAAATAAATAAAAAATAATAAAAAATTGATCGATTTCGGATTCCTGATTAGATATTTAAGATTTATCTTAACAAGAGGATATCCTTTTAATTATTATAATTTCATCATATCTGTAGGCCTATGTAGACAAATTTGAACAAAAGGAAATGGATAGTGCTGTATGTGCTTTATGTTGTGAAAGTGTTGTATGTCATGCGTCCAGTGTACAAAGACATTTTGAAACCAAACAAATCAAAATTTAAAACTCCAGAAAAAAAATTGAAAAATGTCTCCATCGGGATTCAAAAAGCAAAACGAGATTTTGCGTCTATCTGTTGGAATAAAGAATAAGGAAATGTAATTACAAAATTCAAAATTGATCAGTGTGTGGCATTAAAAGGTTCGCCTTTTATTGGGCCCTACAGGCCCTACATACAGATATGTTCTCAAAGAACCATTTATAATTAGGCCTAATGCTGAAATTTATTTCAGTAATTTAACAAATAAAGAAAATATTGACTCTAAAATACGAGAAGTACCAGCATCTGCACGATTAAATTGAAATGATAAATGATTTGGCTGAAGATTTAACAATAAGCAAACGACATGATTAAAAGAAGCTGCTGTAGGTCCTATTTAGTGTTGCTCTTGATGAAAGCATTGACGTAAATAAATGGGCACGTCTATTCTAACTATCGTCGATATTGTGAAAAAAGGTGATTATGAAGAGTTGTGTTGCGTGTTAGCTCTTCATGAAACAACCAAGGCAGAGGACATTATGAGTGCATCCGTAGGGTCTTTTTAAAATTAAGATAATTGATTTAAAGAAATTATTATGTGATACAATAAACGGTGGGCTGCTGCGATGGTTGGCAAAAAAAAAAGATTTGTCAAACTTCTTGTAAACCACATTGGGCGTCTACTGTTAGGCTTCCATTGCATTAGGCATATACACCAGGAATGTGTGTGTGCAAAGATCTCTTCATTGGACTTGCACTCAGTAATGGGAACTGTTGTTAAAATAGTCAACTTTATAGTTTTCTATTCTTCGTTGATTCACCGGTAATTCAAATATTTACTACAGAAATTGAAAGTGAATATGGAGATCTGCTGTTGCACAGCAGTATTAACTTGCTTAGTCGAGGTAAGTGATCAATAGATTCTTTCGTGGAAGCAGTTAAGATATTTCTTCATGAAACACAATTTTTCAGAGTTGAATGATGAAGAATGCCTGACGAAACTGATGTGTTTGACAGACATAACGACTAATTTAAATGAGTTGAACTTGCGTTTGCAAGGACATGATCAAACAATTCTTGAACTGTTTGGTTACTGGAAAGAATTTGGCTTGAAACTAGACATAATTTTCCTTGTAGCCTACTTCCCAATGTTAAAGCTCATTCAGCTCTATATACATTACATATAGATGAGATAAAGAAGTACATTGAACCACTCAAAGTGGAGTTTTCTAGCAGAAGTCTATTTTGCAATGCAGCAAATTGAATTTAAAACACCCCATTTATGCACATCACAATTTGCCAAATTGCGAAAAAATCGGGAAGAAAGCAGCTTAGAAAAGTCGTCAGCTATACTTAAACCGTTCATTTGTTTGAAAAAGTTGCATTTGATTTACTTTCATCTATTGGCTCAACTTACACTTGTAAACTGATTTCCTCATAACAAATTTTCTCATACAATAAAACATTTTAGTCCACAAGGAAGTCGCCTCACTCTTGAAAACACACCTGTGTGAAGCTTAAATTAACTAAATAGGTATTATGCCTGACAGTTTGAACATTTATCACAAAGAGTGCAAGGACAAGACTCACATTAATTGATACAGACTAATTGCATTAAAATGTTTTAATCTTCTTTAAATAAACACACAAAATAATTCGAGATCAAATTTATTAGTTTTAACTTTAAATAAACAACAGCTTTATCATAGATTTACGAGCATTAAGCTTATATTACGTAATTGTTGTAATTATCGCAACATTTGACTAATCTGTGTTGACTTTTGTATGGTTTCTTAGTAAAGCGCCTTTTCTTTTTGATCATGCTACATACAGTTAATAACTATCGTTTAAAAATAATAAAAATATGACAGAGGTTGACTATTTCGTTGTTGGCACGCCGAGTGAATTAGAAATTCTACTTTGGCATGCGGCTATCAAAAGGTTGCCGACCCCTGGTATAGTGAAAAAGTGTGTTTATCTGTCGGGGGCGGGCTGGGGGGGGGCGGGCTGGGGGGGGGGGGCGGGCTGTTATTTATGACGCCACAGTTCTTTTTAGTTGATGTCTGGTAAGATGAAGGGGCGGGACTTACTTCACGCGTGGCTGCCCAGACCAGCGATCGGACGGCCAGTATTACATAATCCACTTATCCGCTATGTCTTCACTAGCCCCATCCCGCCTTCGTGTTTTAACTATATTCGGATACAATGTAACTCATACACCTTGTTTTATTAAAAAAACACAATACTTCTTATATCTACTAGTGAGTCGAATTGACACATACAGCTTTTTAATTGCATTAGCCAATAAATTATGTAGAAATAGCTTTTAATGTTTTTTTATAATGATGATGGCAATAATAAAAATACTATATTTTTAATTTTTGTTTACTTAATGTTGTATGTATACACAGATTTCTAGTTCAAAAACTAAAAAAAAAACTCAATAAAAATAAATAAATATTAAGGTTAAATTAATTATAAATAACGATGAAATGGGAGTGAGGAAAACCAAGGGTGGGCGTAGGGCACAGGTGTCCCGGTAGGCCTGTTGATGCCATGAGGGATTTTCCTTCCCTCTATACCGATTTTTTACTATTGGCAACATAATCTATATTATTTTCTTTTTTATTGTAATGGTATAGTGAAAAAGTGTGTTTATCCGTGCTATGATTAACTGTCCGTATGTTTAAGTGTCATGTGATTAAGTGTCCTTATGTTTATCTGTCGTGGGATTAGGTGGCCGTATATTTAAGTGACGTGTGGTTAAGGGTCTATGTTTAAGTGTCGCACGTTTATCTGTCGCATGTTTAAATGTCGGCACACGCATATTTTCATACCACACCAACCCTAATTGGTTTGATTTTACTACATTCTTCTTAGATGTAGATATTTTTTAAAGTGGAGGAATATTGTGATTTTAAAATGGAGCAAGTTGAATTTTGAACATTGAAAAAATGGGCATCCATATGTGTTCATTTGCGGAAAAAATCTGGAAGGAAGCTGCTTAGGATAGGCATTTGCTTTTCTCAACTGCTAGGCATTTGCTCTACTTTTAGATCTTGGTTCAACTTACACATGTGAACATATTTTATGGCACATTAAAGTTGTTTTCAGCATTCAAAAAAGTTACATACACTTGACCGCTCATTATTTGATACATACTAATTAGGCCTACATTTAAAAGAGTATTTATGCTCATCTTCTTTAATTAAACATAAATATAATTAATTCTAAAACAAAATTACTTGTATTATTAATTTAGAAATATAAGAGTCTTTTTTAATAACACTATATTATGTAATTTCTGTAATTATTAATGTTTAAAATATAAACTCCTTAAATGGACAAACAATTAATGCAGGAAATGTGTTTTTTACAACTGTTTAACGTAAATTATATTAATCCTCTAATATTTAAATATTGTTATGAATAACATAAAGTTGAATTTATATACAGAAAAAATGAATAGTCAGTCAGTAATATTTGCTATAATTTTATTACAAAAGATAACTTGTTTAACATCATTTTTTAATCAAATGTGGAAACATTTTTTTATTAAAGGGAGGTAATAAACCTGTTTCATTTGAGCTAATATTTCTTTTTTTTTCTTCTAGAAAAGAATAAGTGGTTTACAATCTATAACTGATCGTACTTTAAAAAGTATTTGAAAATTATATAAATATTATATGACTAAAGAATTTATCTGTATATTTTCACAAACATTACATTAACTACCCATTTCGTATGATTACTACGTATCTATTCCGCTTAACGATGATTGTATGTCTCTACAGATGATATAAAATGCATTAAAAAACATCTCAGTATAACTGAGATCAAACTATCATTAATATTATTAGCAGATTAGATGTTTAGCAGCGTTTATATCACATTTCATTCAAAAACTAATCGATTCAAATATTTGAGGTGTTCAAATTATATCAGGTACGTTTGTACCGCCCACTTGCCCTTCACCGCCCCCCCCCAATCGCCCCCGGGAACGTCAGCACCCCTAAAGCTTCTCAACGCCCCCAGGGCGTGATAACGCCCCCGTTTAGAACATATGGAGCGGAACATGTTTAGCTACCATTAGTAGAATATTACAGGACAATTCGCACTATGCCATAAACCAGGTCTCTGCAATCTACGGCACGCGTGCCAGACTTGGCACTCAGATCGATTTGCAATGGCACGCAGAAGATTCCCCAAAATAAGGCAATTCAAGTCTCTTCTACAATAAAGGGGCAGATTGATTTTTAGGCTGTTGGCTCGCTGAACGAATTAGAAATCCTACTTAGGCACACTATTACCTCTGCCATAAACCTCATTAGATCTAGACGAAGTTCCTTCCCATCAGGCTAGAGCTGAGAGATTGAAGAACTCTTTTGTTTTACAATCTACAACGTAATTTGTCGTCTGCCAGACTAAGTGACTTGTTGACAATTGGTCTACTTTTGTGAACTGTATGACTGTCTAATGTCTATTAGAAAACTTTTTTTTTCATAATGTTTTATAATTGCTTAATTGTGCTGAAGAAACCACTTTTAAATCCCATTTCGATTTGTTAAGATGACTAAAACAATGTATAATTAGGACCTTATCTTGTGAATACAATGTTTTAAACTGACCCTGTTCTCCGACGTTGACGTTGCAGGACTGACCACAAAGTAGCCCGAGCTGACCTTCTGGACAGGAAATACAAGAGTACTTGCCACGTGGCTCGCAGACCGGTAGTAGACCACAACTGTCACGTGATTGGTTGACTTCAACGAGACCACGCCCCTGTACAATCCTGAAGTCATTAAAATGTAGGACTATCAATCATGTTTGTTTCTAAGTATGAAACACGTTACGATTACTCGCTCATAGTTCATTAAGTCATGAATAGATTCTATTCACTTCAAGCATTCATGCACATTTAATCTATCTATCTATCTATCTATCCATCCATCTATCTATCCACCTATTCATCCATCCATCATCCATCCATCCATCAATCCATCACCCATCCATCCAACTTTAAATACATTGGCAGCTATATTTCAGCGCATTAAAACATTATAAAAGGGAAATAATTACAAGTCAAACATAGTTTAGTTATTTTCTATGCTGCAGAGACCTGTTAGACAAATAAGAAAATTGGAAAACACCTGAAAGCTTTTGAAAGAAGATGCCTCTGGCGATAAATGAAGAGTTGTCTGGAAACCATATTCCCTACAAACAAGTTAGGAAGGAGAACAAAAAATAACAAAAGTCTCAAACGAAATGAAGAAAAGAAGACCGAGATGGTTGGGCCACATTCTTAGCACATGGACACAAACATGCTTCTTAGTCTGTCCCTGAGATGGACCCCAGCGAGAAAACCGAAGAGGTGAAGACCATTGGGAATATGGTAAAGAAGAATGGAAGAGGGAATGAAGATTATTTGAACAAAACCTGGCATGAGATCCAGTTGGTTCGTCGCGGGCAGGGAGATGGTGGATATTTCTTGCTGCTTTATACTCCACTGGGACAAAGACAAAGTTAGTGAGACAACACCAGCCGTTTCAATACTTGACAATATTAAAGTAACTAAAGTGATATAACAATATATAGGCCTACCACCGTCTGTATGGAGAAATTGTAAATGACAATATAATAACTTGTAAAATGAATTTTGATAACTAAATCGTGACTTGTGTGAATCATACTAGATCACGAAGCGATATCAATAGTATCAAAATTTAATTAAGTTGCAAAAACTGCGATAGACGTTACCAGTAGATTCTCCCATCTCAACGTCTTTTGTGATGGTGTATATTGCGTGGCGATATGACGTCACCCAGTCTGCTGTTACATTGGCTGTTCCATCATTCAGACGACTTCTGAATCGAAGATATGTTACTTCCTCTTCTCCTTTAAAAATATGGTTGTAAAGGAGTAAAAATTAGATATGTACGTGTACAAGACATGTAAGCAAAAGTTTATCTATATCTGTATCTATATATTATCTTATCGTAAACGTTACATCTACAGGACGACCTCAATAAGTTTGAGACTTGGGAATCGAAATGGCAAATGGCGTTCAACGTTGATACATGCAGCCTCCTCTCTTTTTCAAGAAAGAGGACTAGCATCCCCACTAGCTATACCTTGCACGGTCACACTCTTGAGAGGGTATCAGATGCCAAGTCCCTGGGAGTGCATATCACAGAAAACCTCCACCGGGGCATACATGTCCAATCTATTGTCCCCAAAGCTAACAGAGCCTGCGCCTTCGTCCATAGTGACCTCTATGGGTGCTCCACAAGGATACGGACCCATTGCTATAAACTATAAGAGTTTTGCTAGACCCATCCTGGAGTACGCATCGACAGTGTAGGATCAACACCAACAACACTTTAAAACAAATCAAATGGGCATCAAAACCCTAATTGAAATATAAT
>OX421508.1:12507898-12510398 GCA_949126835.1 Anisus vortex | reverse complement strand
CGATGGTATTGAAACCATGGACGTATTTTAATGTTTGAAAACAATTTGGACAACAGGGTTGAGCAGAGGGTGGTAATTTTTTGTATTGAAAAGTAAATAACTTTTTTTTTAACAAAGTATGAAGTGATTTAGCTGCAAGCTAGATTCAACAGTTGTAAAAGTTATGAACATATTTATATTATTGCGTTTACATATATATATATATATTCCACTACCTCCCTATGTGGCTTGTGTATGTATTGCTTTAGACAACATACACAATGCATTAAAGTCCTTCCATTGACCTCATGAATCCATTACAGATACAACAACAAAGCTCTCTGACAGACAACAACAAACCTCTCTCACAGGCAAAAACAAACCTCTCTGACAGGCAACAACAAACCTCTCTAACAGACAATAACAAACCTCTCTGACAGACAACAACAAACCTCTCTGACAGAAAACAACAAACCTCTCTGACAGAAAACAACAAACCTCTCTGACAGAAAACAACAAACCTCTCTGACAGACAACATAAACCTCTCTGACAGAAAACAACAAACCTCTCTAACAGACAACAACAAACCATCTCTGACAGAAAACAACAGACCTCTCTGACAGAAAACAACAAACCTCTCTGACAGAAAGGCCGTCCATATTTCGCTGTCCCATTTACATCGTTCAACAACATGATGTATTTGGTGTTAGCTCTCCACCCAAGGTTGTCCTCTCCGTTGTCCCCCGGCCAGTCGTTGGGTTCGCCACTTATCCAGTCATCCACAGTCAACGTCTCGTCATCAGACATCCAGGTGAAGACGCCCTCGTGCAGACTGTCGTTACTGCCCAGGAAGATGTCTTCTGTCACGACCTGATCTATGGGTGAATGGGCCAAGTGATGGTCATTTTCACTATAAGTATGTACTCGTGGATTCAATACATATTAAGCATAACAAGTAGAGTATATGTTATATGTATTCTTAACACCTAATATCGTAATTCAAAAGATCAATTGGACATATTATTATTATGGAGATGACATGTTTAAACAAAACTTTATGTTGAAGATCTGATCTGAAGTATTCACTGTACAATTGGACAAAATTGTAATAAAATGTTTTAAAATGCGGATGTTGTTAATACAATAAATCATCTGTGAATATTTCTTAAAGTCATAGAGACAGTACCCATAGAAAACTACTAAATTTCCCTCAAAGTTATTTGTGTCATCTGATTAAAATTGAAAAGTAAGAAATCGGTAACGAATGATCCATAATTTTGTCCTAAGAGATGAAACTTGTTTTTTTTCGATAACTTTCATTTAAAGCAATATCGGGTATTTAGTCGTCCCCTATCAAATTAAAAAAATCAATCTTATCGAAACTTTCTTGAAGACACAAGCATTTTTCGTTGACAGTGCTAACTATTGCTTAGACTGAGCAGTCAGAATGACATCGATCTGTTTAGCACTAAAGGAAAATAAGTGCTAAGTGCTATTGATAACGCTTTCCATTTTTTTCGAAACTTGTTTGTCTACCCACTCTGGCTACTTGAGGGTTTTATTGATCTTGCGTTGAAAATATTTAAATACAAATTAAATGATGGTGGAGAAGTAGATTTAATATTTTAAAAATGTTCATGAATAATAACAACTAGAATAATATGATATTAGGATAGAAAACAGAATGATGAAAGAAGAAAACTTTAATTCTATATAACTTTAGATAGAGTTATACTAGAATATGAATCTTTTATCTGGAAACACTATGTGGTAAACAAACCATTACAAAGAATAAACGAATTCTGAACAAACATATTTTCCATCTAACATCATTCAAAATCTTTATTAAAAAGCAAGGCTAGACTCAAACCAGAAACAGAAGAATCTGTAGCAGAACCCTCAGAAGCCTTTGTAAAAGTTTCAGCGATGTCTCCTGGCATACAGTAACTGCTTTGTTTAGTGCTATATTTAGAATATTTTTGCCGCCTCTAGAAGTGTCGTCCCCGAGCATATGCCCCCTCTGCCCCCCCCCATGTGAGGGCACTGAATCTGTAGCATATATATTTAAGTAAGTGTTTGTTTGATAGATACACTTTTAAATGTTTATTATTTGAGTTTGCATAAAGTAAAATATGGTACATATTTATTTTTAGGTTGACAATTTGTACACGAATCTGAATATGTACATCTTGGGTAGCTTGCAACAATGATTGATGTATAGTTCTCACTTAGTGTTATCTCAAATATACAGTATACAATACGTCACATAAAGGATAACTCCACAAAGATGGATTACACGTCACAGGGCTAGAAACATTTGCCCATAATATAGGAAATCTATTGTTGGTGGTCCAGAACCCTGAAGGTGTGGACGGGCTGGAAATATGTCGGCATTCAAATAGGCCTACATTATAACTACATTATAAATACATTATAACTACATTATAAATACATTATAAGTACATTATAAATACATTTATTTTATTTACCCAAATTTTATAAAGTAATCTCACATGGCAT